>CM061142.1:513233468-513282690 GCA_030789695.1 Scilla litardierei | reverse complement strand
GTGGAATTTGATCTGCGCCGTTGATTTGATAGTTAACCAAATTAAGCGGCCATGACTTCACACGACTCCAGAGGCTATTTAAACACTTCCTAGGGTTTGTTTTGAAAACGAAGAGAAGAGAGAAGAAGCGTGTATGCTATCCGTCATCAACGTTCTCATTCTTCGTGCGTCTTTGGAGATTGGGTGCATGATTTAGTGAGTGAATTTCATTGTAATCTTCTTCTTGGGATCTTTCTTTTCGGGTTGCAAGATCATTTGTGAGAGCTTGGTGTTTTCTTCTCGCAAGAAGAGTTGAGTTGTTTGGTGCTTCATGTGTTGGAGAAGATTGAAGGAGTCGTGTGTATTTGCTCCAATCATATTAGTGAAACCGTCATCGAGAAGCTGGACGTATGCATAGTTAGCGGGCCGAACAAGGATAAATTCTGTGTCATTCTGTGCTTGATTTGTTGCTTTCTTGTTTAGTCTCTTTTATCTTTGTTTTGGGTTGGTTGCTATGTACGATCGTGTCATTATGAATCTGTAGATCCTTCTCCATTATTAACACATAGAGACATCTTCCTAAAGAATTCGTGTTCGCTCACACGTAGCGATTAGTTGGGTCGCTGCTTGTTAGTTTCGCTTCGCAGGGCGTCACATGGGACTCATCAACAAGTGGTATCAGAGCATTCAGATTGTTGGAGAGAACATAATGGTATAGACATATTCATCATCCGGGTACAAGATTGAAAAGTTCATAGGAAAGAAAAGCTTCAGTCTCTAGTGCATGAGGGTGAATGCTATGCTCAAACATGATGGACTATACATGATAGTCTTTGACAAGAAATCCATTCCAGACACCGTCACAGACTATGCGAGGTCAAAGCTAAAGATAAAAGCCCACAACGCTATTTAGATGGCCTTATCAAACAAAATCTTTTGTAAAGTTGCAAAACAGAAAACTGCAGAGTAGTTGTAGAAAAAAATCGAATCCCTTTATTTGACAAAATCAGTTACATGAAGTTGTATCTACTATAGAAATTGTTCATGTTCAAGATGAAAGAGGGGACATCACTACCTGATCATCTTGATGAGCTAAATCAGTTGGTGTTGGATCTGCAAGCTATGGAAGAGAACGTAAGTGATGAGAACCGGGCAATTTCATTGCTATGTTCCTTGTATGAGGAGTATGCACACTTCGTTGAGACCATGACGCAAAACAAAGATGACCAACCCATGCGCCGCCACACACGGGCTATCTTAGCCTCTCACCTCCTTTTCTCCTACAATCTCACCTAACTTAGGTGTCGAAGGGAAGACGTGGGGTACGCCCCCAACCCGGGGGGTCGCCCCCCCCCCCCCCCCCCGGGACATCTGTCACCTTCGTTTCTTCATTTTAGGTACCGGAGAAGGAGAACGGCCCGACAAACCCAGCATGTTCGAACTCAACCTGTTGCGGGATTGCTCATCCCCGCGGACTGGTCCAAGCTCCTGGTGGCCTAATCCGGCCCAACGAGAATCCATGCATCAACATCTACACATCCTAATATATGCAGATATAAAAAATAATAATAATCCATCATGTATGACACTCGAACGGATCTGTAGAAGATGGTTTAATATTCTGAAATCATTAAATTTGTAATAAATTAATAAAGTGTCAAATCATATTAGGGTTCACCAATTATATGTAAATTTATGTATGAAGAAAACCATTTTATAAAAAAAATTAAAAAAAATCATGAAAAAATCTTTTCGGACCAAGATCTTTTGCAAAATGTTCGCAAATGATGTACCTTCGGAATATATTCATCTAGGATGGTTAATCCCGATGAATAAGTTCTACTGCGGTATTTTGAGGGTGGTATGAGGGTAAGTAAAAGCCCAACCAATATCCCAGTAAGGTAATATGTCCGTTGTGATTAATAATAATCTGGACTGTGGTTGGATAACTAGGTTTTGATTATGACCATTTTAAGAGGATAAATAGATGAGTACTCTAAGGTACATCATCAGCCATATGTAGGGAGTGAAGAGAGTCAATGGCATCCTCATTTTAGGAGTATTCAAGATGACAAATCATTTACAGTAAAATAAAATGCGTAAAAAGCACATATATACTGCAAGAGAATACTACTAATAATTATGTTACAGAAACAAGTTTCATAGTATGATGTGTGCTCCAGAAAATATACGTCCACAATTGTGCTCATTTTAGACTCATATTATGACACCAGATCAAATTTATTTTCAAAGTTTTATTTGTCCTCGGGGAGTAGCGAAATATGCATATAGTCAATTTGACTTTCGTCGTTTAGAGTAGATATGTATATAATTTTATATGGCATAGGTTAATGCCCATTCATATTGTAAAAAGCATTATGGGCCTTGTCAGAACTTCTGATCTGATATTGGGTTGTCATTGCATACTCCATGTCGAGGTATATCATATCTTCCCTTTCTCATTTAATACAAGACTTCCCCTGTTTTCAGTCTTCCTCATTGACATTCATAAGGAAGAATGAATATTGGTCTTACGAAGTAGACATATACAAGGGAAATGAGTTAGTCTCTATATTTCCACTTTCTAATTTATGAGAGACTTTTTAAAAGTCTATTTGAATGCTTAAGTATGGTCTACAGGCCATATTTATTGAGTCATTCAAGTATTGTGCGGATTTAGAATCATGCTCAAGGGGAAACAAATACGTGGCTATGAAATTTATAATTTCTCACTTATCTTTTAAGCCACGACTTCGGGCGTACGCTTAAGGTTGTTGGATCTAGATCCTAGCCTAGAGGGAGGGGGGTAAATAGGCTTATAAAAATAATTCGTGTAACTCACGAATAAGCACACGCAGTTATAACAGCAGCAGGGTAAATAAAAAGCAGACACAGAGTACACAGCAGATTTACCCTGGTTCGGTCATCTCAACGACCTACTCCAGCCCCCAAAGCAGAACTAGTATTGAATAGCGTAATAGGTACAAAACCACAAGTTAGAGCACGCTCAGAGCACCCTCTACGTCTCTACACTCGCCAAGCTCTCAGTACCCCACACACAGTGTTTTCTCTCACTATCAATCCTAGTAAAGCTTTCTACCAGCTAGTCCCAAACTAGCTGGGTCCCACTTGTCTAGCCCCAACCAGACAAGTCCCAAAATAGTCACAGAAGATATGTAAAGTTTTCCCAACAGAGAACGTTACACTAAGACACAAATAAAAGAGTTTAAGGGTTTAGGAATGCTCAGTTTGTGTCCGTGTAGGCGTCTCTGTCAATCAGCACGTCGTCAGCTCCAATCTGACGCAAACGGTGTCTCAATCTGACTCCTGGATCGCAAAATACACACTGGTCTGTGTGTAAAGAAATTACAGTTCAATCCTTAATTATTGGTCGGTCTGTGCGCTCAGCAATTCCTTTAGAAGTAAGCAGTCGGTGCGCAAAGCAACGTAGTTCAATTCCTATAATTCTGTGGCCTGTGCGCAGAGCAACTTCCTTTAATGAATTCCCACCTCCATGTCAACGAGATCAAGGCCTCTTACTGTCGATTTCTTCGTTTGGTGGCCAGTGACTTCAAAAAGGGGAACGACGACGGCGGTATGCTCCAAGCGGCGGACTTCGACTCGGGAGGGGACACGCAGCAGCTCCTTCGGCGAGCTTTTGCTTTGACGTCGATGACAGGAACGTGCACTCAGCGGCGTCGATCTCTTCTGCTGGCGACAGGCGCTCTTGCTTCGTTAACGACACCCTCCGGCGATGGGAACCCGACTGCAGCGCGAGGGTTTGAACGGCGGTGTCTCCTTCGACTCTACGTCTTCGTCGATGGCGGCCACGACAGCTTTCTCTTCTTCAACTTCTCCTTCTTGTGCGGTCGCCAAGGAAGCTGCCCTTTGTGAAGCTTGCCATGGGTTGTTGCTTCAGCAAGGGATCATGGGATTTAATTCATGCCCCCAACGTGTTTGATCAAATGCTCGACCGAAGATCCTCTGCTGCATGCGTTCTTGTCAGCGGTCGACGAAGGCAAAGTGGGGATCTCTTGATGGCACGGTCGATCAGCAGATTCTCGGTCGACAAAGGGTCCTATGCGGCTTGATGCTGAGGAATTCAGTCGGCAGCACCATGGAGCTCTCATCAGCAAGGATTAATAGGAGAGTCAACGATTGCGGCTTCCATCTTTATTTGTATATCAAGTTGCAGCAATAGTAGGTAGATGGATATGTGAACTTTGGCTTTTTGTGATTCTTGAGGCTATAGGCTGTAGATGAAAGTTACGCAAGGGAAGATGAAGTTGTTTGCTCGGAAGATTTTAAGGTTGTTGCGGTAACGTTGATGATTGGTAGCCCAAGGGGATTTTTGCACACCTCTAAAATTTGATTGCCGCACTATACCAAAATTGTATATTGCCGTCAGCCTTAGGATTGATGGGAGGAAGAGTTTTTATAATGGAGCTTAGGGTTTTTTTTGTTGCATCCTCTCTTGGTGACCCTATAGGAGAGGTTTTGATATTTCTGGATTTGATGCAATCTTTAATTGAATTTGAATTTGAATGTGATAAAGATTGCCATGGGATATGATTTGTAATTCAAATTGGGATTTTGAATTAAGGAAGGATTAGGAAATCTTCTAATTGATTTGATTAAATCCCCATGCGATTTGAAATAGCTCCATCTCATCCCTCATTAGACCAAGTCCAACTTCTTTGTGCACACACTCTGTCTCTCCCAATGTGCTATACGAATAGCAATTCCTCCAAATAGTAAAGGATGTATTGTTTCTCCAAGCCTGAAACATACTAAGCACACACATGAGATACACCGACACGTTTGTCATCATCAAACCAAGAGCCTAGATCGTTGCTTCCAACAATCTCCCCCTTTTGGTGATGACAAACCCATAAAAGATTTGAGCAATAAGTATGGGTGTGTGAGGTGTGTTGAAGGGTGTAATGATGTATGATGTATGGATGAGTCATTCAAACATTACAAAGCATGCACAACACTTAGGAAATATAAAAGCATACTCCCCCTTCTCTCAAGCTCCCACTTCAATATTTATTCAAGTATTTTTCTCAAGCTCTCCCTTCAATATTTATTCAATTATTTTTCTCAAGCTCCCCCTTCAATATTTATTCAAGTATTTTTCTCAAGCTCCCCCTTCAATATTCCCTACAACAAAAGTAGTCATTTACAACTTTCATGTTACAACGTTTCTATTTTGATAGTTGTAATAAATGTCTACCACAACTTTTTTTTGTTTGAAAGTTGTAAAAAATATTTATTACAACTGTTTTACAGAGAATAGTTGTAAAAAGTGGTTATTACAACCTTTTTACCTAAATAGTTGTAAATGTTTAGTTTGAGACCACAACTCTTTATTTCGAAAAGTTGTAAAAAATTTTTAATACAACTATTATAACTTGGTAGTTGTAAAAACGGGTTAATACAACCTTTTCATGAATAGTTGTTAATAAGTGATTTTCACTTAGTGGCAAGCTTGTGAATACTTTATGGGTAAACTTGTAAATAAGCAACTAACTGGGCTTGTGAATTTCTTTATTACTGTCAATTGCGTTGTCACATTACGTACCGCGGCCCCAAAATTTTTCCCACGTACCCCGAAAAATTTTTGCCCCCAAAATTTTGGCCGCGCGGCGCTGAAGAAAACCCCCAAATCTTCCAAATTAAATCCCTGCTGCGTCAACTATGTCATCTCCTTCGGCGCGATCTTCCAATGTTTTACCTCGGCGCTGAAGAAAGCTTCGCCGTCGTCAACGAATTTGATCGCCGGTGGTTCGACGTGACACCGTCCCCGACACCGCTCAACGTCGGCACGATCTTCCAAAGATTTTCCGCGCCGCTGAAGAAATCTTCGCCGTCGTCAACGAATTTGATCGTCGGTGGTTCGACGTGACACCGTCCCCGACACCGCTCAATGCCATCAAGGTATAACCCTAATTTTCGTTCCACCAGCGAGTTAGATGTGGGCTGGGATCCACCAGCAGTCTTATTGACCCTAATTTTCGCATTTTATGTATATTTAGTTAAACTTTTGATTTCTGAAAATCTTTTTACAAATCAAGGCCTCCGTCAGAACAAGGTGTGTGTGGCTTTTGATCCTAATTTGGCCAAGGTGAGATGTTGTTCTTCAGTTTTTTGTGGTAAAAATTGGGGTTTGGATGATGGCATGTTGTGATTCTGGTAAGAAGTTGGATTTTTTGGATGGGTAGTTGTAAGTTATACTAAAGTTTACCTCGTTGATGATTTTGATACTTGTAAATTTAATTTACAATTACTATTTATCTTCATGGTAGACATGATTTCCTTGGTTGCTGAAACTTGTAAATTTGGCTAGTGCACCCTTTTGACTTATAGCTAATTCAAATTTAGTAAGTCCAATTTATACATTCCATAAATGGGTTGTGTGGGTGTGTAAGATCAATCATGAATGCGTTCAGGTCCGTTTTTTAAAAAGGGAGAGAGATCAATATCTTTTTGTTGATAACAAAAGGGAGAGGGATATCAGATACAATGCATACTAGCTTTTTTTTCAATGATCGGAATACTTTTATTAAAAACTGTAGTTTGATCCTAATTCAGCATCGATAAAATCTCGCGGGTCGATGTACCAAATGCAGCCAAGATAGCTAGTTTGCCTAATTTTGGCATTTCAAATCCCTTCATTTACATTATTATGAGAAGTTTGAACTAATGTCCAGATATGTGAAGCTCCTAATCTTTGGTCGATCAAGATTTCATTTATTTCTCATAGATAGAAGTAGGAGTTTCCACCTAATTTTCACAAAATTTTGTCATTTAAGTTGATAGGCATCATCACTTTTCATGCACTAATTGCGTTTCATTATGAGCTCTTTGACTAAAACGTGTGGTTATATTTTCTCATTTCCATCAAATATGATACATTGAGAGAATATATGAATCTTACATTAAAAGCTACAAGCCATGCTTGTTGGCAAGATTGTTATAGGATGTTGTGTGACTGATAAACTATTTTGAAGCTTTGATAACGACGATGATCGAAATTTCTTAAGGATTAGCGTTGTGATACAATTCACTAGAGAGTTGACATCCACGATATTTGATATATCTACGATTGCTTGTTTGAAGTATCACGATCTTTTTCTTCATTCATTATTTATATATTTCATCTATTCTGGTACTAATTAACTCCATTTTAATGTCATCCTTATAACTTGTGCAAGATGATTTCCACTTAGGTTCAAACATAAGAGGGCTTTTATCACGATGGACAAAGCATGGGTCAACCTACCAAGGTTTTGCAAATTTAGTTTATTAGTTCATAGTTATAACCACTTGGATATGATTATTAATACATTTATGTTTTTTTCTAGAATGACAGAAGAGTATAAGCAAGCCGCTCGAAATTTTATATTCAGGCATACAGAAAGAGAGGGGAATCCAGAAAAAATTAGGCATCCTTGCTGTAAATGTAGGAACCTTATCTGGCATTCGCCTAGGGATGTTGTGTCACACTTGATTTGTTTTGGAATTAATCCAACATATGATGTATGGATTTTTCATGGGGAAGCACGTCCTTCACAAAATAAAACTGCCGAAGTGACGGATACATATAGGATGTTCTTAGATGCACAGATTGGTGACGAGGAGATTGAAGATCATATAAATGAGAGACATATGGAAGGGGTTAAGGAAATGTTGGAAGAAGTTGAAATTCCTCTATATCCTGGTTGTGAAAGCTACACAACGCTGTCAGCAACAATTCTTTTGTATAAACACAAAGCTCGGAATGGTATATCTGACATAGCATTTACGGAACTTCTTAAACTTCTGAAGGATATGTTGCCCAAGGAAAACACAATTCCTGATTCAACATATGCAACAAAAAAGTTGCTTAAAATATTTGGTTTAGGCTATACGCGGATACATGCATGTGAAAATGATTGTTGTCTATTTACAAAAGATAATGCACACAGTGACACATGCCCTAAATGCGGCAAGTCTCGTTGGAAAGGGAACAGGGCAAAGGAAGATGGAAATCAGACAAAAATACATGTAAAGGTTGCTAGATACTTTCCAATCATACCAAGGCTGAAAAGAATGTTTAGGGACCCAGAAACTGCAGAACAACTAAGGTGGCATTACACTCATAAGAGCGAGGATAATAAATTGCGGCATCCAGCAGATTCTTCTCAATGGGCCACAATTGATAGAATGTATCCTGAGTTTGCCGCCGACCCACAAAATTTAAGGCTTGGCCTTGCAACTGATGGATTTAATCCATTTGGTGAATGGAACTCTACATATAGTTGTTGGCCAGTGATGCTTGTTGCTTACAACTTTCCGCCGTGGCTATGTATGCACAAAGATAATATGATGCTATCGTTGTTAATTCCTGGTCCACGCCAACCCGGAAATGATATCGATGTGTATTTAGAGCCACTTATTGATGATTTGAAAAAATTGTGGGTGGAAGGGGTAAAGGTGTATGATGCCTATAGTCGTAGCGAGTTCAGAATGAAGGCTATTTTGATGTGGACCATCAATGATTTTACAGCTTATGGTAATTTAGCCGGATGCACTATAAAGGGTAAGAAAGCATGCCCTGTCTGTGGTGTTCATACCTGCTCAACATGGCTACCATTCAGTAAGAAATGCGCATATTTGGGCCACAGACGATTCCTTGCACCTAATCATGAATATCGGAAACAGAAAAACTTGTTTGATGGGACCATAGAGAGCAAACAAAGTCCTCCAATACAAACAGGTTCTCAAGTCCTCGAAGATGTCAATGATATTTGTAACGAGTGGGGAAAGAAGCACAAGGAGGAAAAAGAGAAAAGGAAAGGCACAAGGAAAAGGAAAAGGGGAGATGGGAAGGAAAAAGGAACTCGATCATATTTGGTATTTGGTTCTTTTTCTGTATTGTTTGATTTGCATTTTGGGGTTCGCTTTCTTGAATCTTTTATCAAAATAATGGTGTACATATGCATTCGATCGTGTTAGCAGGAAATAACAGCAAATATCGAAGGTATCGAACAAGTAAGAGTATCTTCCTTTAATGAACAAATATCAGAGGTACTTAACTCCAGATATAAATAGTATCATGTTCCAGGTTTGCAGAAGAGCGGCTGCTGGGGAAGTGTTTGGGGGTGATAGGAGTGCTGCTTAACATATCACAGCCGTTCAGGGTTCGGACCGTCGAGCTCTCGCAGATCATAAGGCTCAACAGGAACACACTGATCAAAGTGAGGGGTGAGTATAGTTATCCCCTTGTGCTACTTTCAGTATGGCCACAATTGCAGTGTATCTGAAGCATGCAATTCATTCATCTTGTGGTTGTCGTCATTGTTGTGGTATTGTTAATATTACTGCTATTATTGTTGGAGGATTCAGTTTTTTTATACACGTGCAGCTTAAATGTGCCAATGATATTCTTACTTGAGTCGAATCAATCATGGTCTAAAAACAGTTTAAGATTTGATTCCTCATTCATTCCCAGTTCATGTGTCTTTTAGGCATTTTCCAGTCTATGAATTGGTGTCGTAAATTGTTCGGTGCAGCAAAAAATGGAAATGGGTATGTGCTTAATTCTCATTTAATGTTGAAAAGTTATAGCACCTAACTCATTTGTATGAATTCTAGAGAGATAAACTGACCATGGAATCAATTAGCATAGACCTTTGATGCAATAACAGTTGTTATTATGAAGCTTTTTGACATACAAAAGCTCGACTTTGTAGGTACAGAAATGGAGGTATGCCAATATATTATCACTTTGGCTTGTGATGGGTCTTTGGCTTGTAATGCAGACATATCTGTGTTGTGCTCTGGGATCATGAGTGGTTTATAACCTTTTATATGGTATATGTTCTTCTTCTTCATTATCATATTCACCTAGCATGTCACTAAGTATTTGGGTACTCATGAATCAGGTCCTCTGTTTGGTGATGTATAATATCTTGATCATTTATTTGTTACATTAATTTTAATGATGAAGTTGAATTTCTTAGTCAGTCTGATTGTGTTTATGAGTCTCGTTTTGTCCTGCTTCGATGTGTTATCAGAACAATTACGGGCAATTGTTAAATGATATTACACCTTAGATCATGCCTAAAATGTGAATGTGCTGATGGACTCATCGTTATAAGTGTATGCGTATAGTTGACATCAGGATAAATAATTTATCTATTATTCGTCAACCAGCATCGTTCTCTAATAATTTATATAGTTAATGACTTTTTGTTTTCAGTTTTTTGAATTGCTTAACGCAATCAAATTCCATTGTGCATGTGAATGGTGTTATCCATTGTTTACTTATAGGGTCTGTTCGTTGTTGAAGTTTTGATGTACATATCTGAATAAGAGATACTAGACATATTTTAACACCAAGAAAGTAGTAAGTATAAAATATGACAAGAATGTCATATATCAAAACTGAGAAGTATGCATCTGTTGGATAAGTGATTGTCTTTTGATGTTAAATTTCTTATTTACATACTGAGATGTCATTAACTTTCCTGATTACACTTAATCATCATATCAAGTCTTTTAGCAATTGTTAAGTTCTTTGGAAAAAAAGAAACAAATCTAGATTCTTTCAGACAATTTTATCAACCATTTTGGTCATATTAGGTCTAGCTGATAACTCTCTATGAATAGCTGATAACACGTAATGAATATGCGCTTGTCGATATGGTCATATCACATGTATCAAGACCTCGGTATGTTTGTAAGTTAAGAACTTAGTAGGTCCATTGAATTGCTTTTCTGTATTTGAATTTTAAAGGATTTTAAGATGACTGTAATATTTAATTGTTGTGGAAAAGGAAAATTTTGTTGGTGGAAATTTGGGATACTTCTTACGTTGACATGCGGTATCTTCTCCTTTTTTGCGACACAACACCTTTACCACATTTGTAACATAGGAGCAATAGACCAATGGTACTTCTTGTTAGTACTTCTCGTGACCTTGTAAATACTTTGCCGTCTAGTACAATTTATATTTGTTGAATTGTGTACGCTCAAGCTGGCGGGAGAAAAAATTTCGTAGGGGAGCTTTTTAGTAATAATGTCACATGTAGTTCTGTATAAAGAGCATTTTGGGACATTGATGCTCATTGTCACTTGATGCTAGTAAATAAAATACTCAAATTGAAGACAGTTGTGGCTTGTTAGTAGAAATCTTGTGAAATTTTTAACAAAAAGATGATACTGTCAGTTATTATAGAATTGTGGTGAGGCTATAAAAAGGACAATTTCATAGTAACAATTTAACATATGCATCACGCACCTTATGTCACCTCACATTCTTTGTGTAAAATAAACGTGTTAATATGCTTGCGTTTGTTGGAGATGTTTTATGTTGAAGATATTGGACAATCAACCTATTAAAAAGCATCGCCTGAATTGCGACAGTTGGATGATAAATGAAGTCTTACCTTCAATTATGTTGGACATCATTCAGTAACAACTAAAATATTGTGGGAGGCTGGGAGCAAGTCAGGTCCAGATGTTTTGTTTGAATTTGTCATGCCGCTTAGGTATGATCACAAGAACTAGTTAAGGTGACTCAAACAAACGACTGTGATGCGCTTTTAAATATTTCTATGCAAGTGCCTTTATTGTAATTTGTTGGATGCCATATACAGTGACAAAGAACATCAAGGTCATTAAATCTTTCCCTTCCCCTTTTCCCGTACTCATTATTATTAAGAAATTGGCTTACCTAGAGAAGCAAATGATATTGATGCTTCAAAATTCAAGTTTGTGGGTTGTTTATTTCTATTTTTTAATTTATTAATAGCAGTATGGTACGTGCAATGCATGTGTAATTTATTAATAACAAAATGCTAGCATAGAAGCCTACAGCGTATCTGAAATTTTATAGCAATATACCCAAGTTCTTTGCAGACCCTAGCATGTCTAATTTCCATTTTTGAAAAACAAAAAAGAGATCTTTTAAACCATGAAATAATGAAATAATTCTATAGCATATGAATCAATTTATCATCAGCCGGGTTGTCGAGGCTGAAGTAGGAAACTTGACAGATGGTTAGACACAAGAAGCTCAATTCGTATTTCAAATGGGATTTTAGTTGAAATTTTCATTTAATAAAATGTTAGCCTAGAAGCATACAATACATTAGAAAATTTATAGCATCATAACTAAGGTCCTCTATGGCTATTGTCACATCCACTCCATTACTGGATCCAAAACTTTCCCTCTTTAAATCCCAAAAAAGGAATTTATAAAATAAAAGTAAAGGAAATTTTTTTACAGCGGCATAGGGATAAATTTATTAGCAATATGTTCATTGATGTTAAAGCAAGAACTCGTCCTCTCACTTGTTAAAGTCAGGAACATCGCTTGAAGTAAATAGGCCCATAAGTTTTGTGTGTTGAAGCAGTCTTGTAGGGGTCTTTTTTTAATGGTCAGCTAATATTTCATTCACATGATGCCATCTTGAACAAGGATTGAATGTCTCTTTTTGGTCATTACAGGACGTATCAGAAGAGTATAATGACTTTGTGCCCACTTCTTTATCGTATCGTTTTGAAGTTCTCGAGAACACTACTGATTGTAAGGTGCCAGGCCGAGGCAGAGTCATTGCAAGACCCTGGCAATGGGAGGAATGGGAGCCAGTTCTTTGTGGATAGGTAGCCGTTCTATGTGAACGGGTGGAACTCATGGTGGCTCATGGATCAGGCTGTGGAGGAGTTCAGCAGGCCAAGGGTGAGGTCAATGTTCCAGTCTGCTGCAAATATGGGCCTCACTGTCTACAGGACTTGGGCTTTCAATGATGGGGCATACAATGCCCTCCAGGTCTCCCTTGGCCAGTTTGATGAGAGTGTCTTTCAGGTTTTTCATACTCAGATCCCCTTTGCTTTGATTGCGTCATCCATCATTGCGCTTTTCTTTCTTTCATTGGTGTTAATAATTATTAGATCATGCGATGCATGGTTGATTTTAAGGATTTTTGTCAGTTTGCATCCATTCTGCATATACAACAATGAAATCTGATTACTTGAACCATTTTACAGGCTAAATTTCCCTAACATACCTTAAAATTATACGGATTATCTCTAAACTACCACAAACTTCCAAAAATTTTCAAAGACGCGGAAAACTTTTACCGAAATTCTTTTGGAACTACCCTCCATCGATTTGCCGTTAGATCCTTTGCCACTTGCATGCCATGACATTTTTTGGGATGAAAGTATAAAAAAAGATAATTTTTAATTTAGAGATAATTGAGGGAAGTTTTTGGTAGCTCAGGGAAATTTATCCCCTTTAATGCATATCATTATCTAGGACATTTAAGTTGCTAATGTTTATATTCATTGATCATAAATGGTAATTTTGGGCAGGCATTGGACAGGGTAATCGTGGAAGCACGAAGGGAAGGGATAATGCTATTGCTGAGCTTGGCGGATGATTTGCCATCGCGTGGTGGTAAAAGACAGTATGTGAAATGGGTTTGAGTTCATCTAATGATTCCTTCTTCTTTGATCCATCCATCAAAAGTTATTTCAAGACTTACATTAAGGTAAAACTAGGTTCTGTTATTTTCAGCTGTTATTTGGTTTAAACAATTGCCAGGGTAACAAAATAAGATAGTGATATATATAATTGCCAGGGTATCGTATCGTTTTGACAGAGAAGTGGCATCCACAAGTGGCATGGAGGAGAACAAAGAGACCGCAAGTAGACTGCAATCTGAAGCGGTTAAGAATGGTGCTGGAACTGAAGAGGCAGTAACTGGATGTCCAACACCTTCAACGAAATGTTCATTTCATCATCCTATGCAGGGAGAGACAAATTTGTCTGGGCCTGATATTCTGTCTGATCCCATAGCCAACTTAGGGCATATACCATATTCTGGCAGCATTTCTCTTCGCTCGGATAGTAGCACCACCAGTGCAAGATCTTTTGCCTTTCCCATGTAAGTGCATGCTTAAATCCCAAGACAGCACTCGCTAATTATTTATCTTCGATTCTTATGGCGTTTGAGTAGCCAGTTTCACTTAATAATACCGCTTGCTAATCCTTTCCTATTATTTTATTATATTTTCGTATTAGTTATTTTAAAGATTCAGCTCTTTTGTTTAAATTCTATGTTCTAGTTTGCTGCATATTAAATCCATACTGCTAAACTCTGTTCTCGCAAGTTATGCCTGTCGAATTTCAGATGGATAGTTTGATGCACGGCTCTGTTTTTATTCAAATAGGCTTTGTTATCTTCCTAATGTGCCAAGATTCTGTCCATCTTTTACTTGGCCTGGTCTTATTTATTTCCCGGTGGTTCAGACTCCAGTCAGAATGGAACAACAGCCTTGTGAAAATGGCAAAAGCTGATGGGCGGCGCCTGAGGAAGCATCGCCACTGGAGGGTGGGACTCCTCTGCTGTAGATTCTGAATTCGGTTTGTTGTATGCGCACATCGCTTTCATGAAATGTGCAATGAACCTGCATGTTACTTGGAAAGGGTTCAGCGAGTGGAGACTTAATTGGCCTCTGGGAGTACTTGGCCTCTGGGAGTGGTGCAGCAGTCTCAATTGTCCACACTAGTGCTTGGCCTCTGGGAGGATTTGTTAGCAGTTTCACTTGGGGAGGTTCCTCTTCTCCTGTTTCTGCTTCTGGTGTGGACAGTGGTGCAGGTTATACTAGTGCGCTAGCATTGGTTATGGATCTGGCTCCTTAGGGTAGATTGTTGTAGTAGATGAACAATGAATGTGGTTTATGAATAATATTTTTTGTGTGGTTTATGAATTATATTTTTTGTGGTTTATGAATAATATTTTTTGTGTGGTTTATGAATAATAATTTGTGTGTTTATTTGGAATATCTGCAACTGCGTATATATATTTTTTAATTTTGTGCTTTTTCCGCAACCTTTTATAAAGGTTGTAGTAGACCAGTTGCAATGGAGGTTTTCACAACCTTTATAAAGATTGTAATAGAAGTTTACACAACGTTTATTAAAAGTTGTAATATCTCTTTACACAACATTCTATAATGGTTGTAATAAAAGTTTGCACACCACTTATTAAAAGTTGTAATAGAAGTTTACAACATTTATTAAAAGTTATAATATCCCTTTACACAACATTCTATAAATGTTGTAATAAAAGTTTGCACAACATTTATTAAAAGTTGTAATGGAAGTTTACACACCGTTTTATAAAAGTTGTACTGATAGTTTAGACAACCTTAGAAAAAAGTTGTAATATTCTTTTACACAACCTTTTATAACAGTTGTAATAAAGGTTTTACACAACATTTATTAAAAGTTGTAATATAAGTTTACACAACTTTTATTAAAAGTTGTAATATCATTATACACAACCTTTTCTAAACGTTGTAATAGAAGTTTACACAACTTTTCAAAAAAGTTGTAATAGTTATCTATTACAACGTTTTCTTACAACATGTAGAAAAAGTGGTCGAAGGAGCCGACCCTATTACAACTTCGCATATTACAACGTTTGTTAAAAAGTTGTCGTACCCCTATTACAACCTTTTTTAGAAGTTGTAAATGACTATTTTTGTTGTAGTGATTTATTCAAGTATTTTTCTCAAGCTCCCCCTTCAACAAATAATACCGACAAATCTTTCTTTTCTTTCTCCCCCTTTGTAATTACCAAAAGTGGATTAATGAAGTCACAAAAATATTCAATGCAAAAATAAACCATTATTAAATGTAGCGTGCAATTTGCATGAGTTTTCCAAGGAATAGACAATTCAAGCTCATGGAATTTCATAACAAGACTTCTCCACCTTTGTGTAAGTGTAATGATATAAACAATAAAGTACTAAGGGAGATTCAATTTTAGAACAATCAACCAAATCAATCCGCATTTTCCAATTTTTCATGAATATCACTAGGATTGATTTTTCTCACCTCATCAAAGATGAGTTCAAGTTACCGAACCCCAAAACATGGCCTAAAAGGACTTTTAAATGTGGGGTGGCATTGCTTGACGAGTTATATACACCAACGCTAATGATTACCCATTTAGCACAAGTTGGATACTCGTGGGTTGTGTATTAGCCATGAAGTGTATCCATTTTTCATACGAAGCAATTTTCATATTTTTTTTCATTTGCAATTTTTTTGCTCAATTTTAATTCATGGCTAAACACTTCATATCCCTTAGAAAATTCAGAAATTAATCATTCCTACATTCACTTTCCATTATTCTTCAAAAGAATCTCCAAAAGTACTAAAAAGTCAAATATCGTGAAAGTGCAAATGTAGGTGTAGAAGTCAAGTTTAAAACTTATGAGACATGTCATGGCTACTAAAAAGAATAACATCATGTTCATGTAGCTACAACAATAATGAATTGACTTCTACAATGGATAGATTGATCATTCATACAATACCACTTAAGAGATACATAAGAGGATAATCAATAAGCACAATTTTTTTTTATTTTCGGTTTTTTTTGTTTTTCAGAAATAAAAAAATTTAAAAAAAATCATGCATGCAAGCACACAAAATAAAATAAAAACAAGCACACAAACAAATCTATGAAGGTATGCAATGAAATGCAAAGAGGGATAAAAATTATACCTTCTCGTCACTTTTTGACGAAGGAGCTAAAAGAATGAGACATTAAATTTAACGCTCCTCGCCAAAACTCCATCACACCTACATGAAAGGTGTTAAGTGTGACCTTGGAATCCAACAAGGTCCACTATTGTTAGCCAATATAGTTTTAGGAACCCACACTTGTTTAAACTTGATATTTGTGTTCCTAAATTTACAATAGTATGATGTGTGGCCTACACTATCACAAGTAAAGCACTTAGCATATAAGTTCTTTGCAATAGAGGGTGCATTGTGGAATTTCTTGAATTTTGGCTTTTCGACATTTTTCAAACCAAATCCAAGTCCTCTTCTGTTATTGCCATATAGTTGATTCTCTAAAATAGTATCCAACGATTGTTTTCCCATAGAGAATTTCTTAATGGCCAATTCAAGATTAGAGACTTTGGATTTCAACAATTTATTTTCTTCCACAAGCAATGTGCATTTACTTATAAAAGCTCTCTTGTTTTCCTCTTACTTCTTTTCAAATTCAATCATTTTTCTTTTAAAATCATTATCCAACATGCAAAATTTATCATTAAGCTCTCTAATCACATAATCTTTTTCAGTTTCGAGCTTAATCAAATCAAGTTTAAGTATGCTAATATTATTCATCAAGGAAGGACAAGAGAGGCAATGTGCTTCATCATTAAAACTGGACTTTTCCTTTTTCAAAGTGTCAATAGTAGAGTCACGAGCAACAATATCAATTTTGAGTTTTTCAATCTCTTTAGACATTTCATATTCAGATTGTTGCATTTCAAAGTTCTCATTTTGATAATCATCTATAATGGATTCAAGATCTACTATTTTATCTTGCATTTCTTTACAAAGAGTAAGGAGTTCAGTTTTACTACCAGAAATTACCTCATCGTGTATTCCCATCAATGCCATGCATGAGTGGGCTTCATGTTCTTCCTCCTCACTCTCAGCTTCGCTGTCCATATCCCAAGTTAGCACCTTGGATTTTCCCTTTTCTTTAGCTACCTGAGCTGTCTCATGTGGGCAATCCCTCATTCGATGTCCTTTTTTCTTGCATTTAAAACAAGTCATTCTATTAGTAGCATTCTGATCATAAGTTTGCTTAGAAGACTGAAAAAAGTTAGAGTGATTAAACCTGGGTGCCATTTCTGTTCTTCCTTGCTTGGTCTGGACATACTTTCTGAAGTTTCTGACCATTAGCGCTATGTCATCATCATCATCTTCACTTTCGTCAGCTTTCAGAGCAAGTGGATTGGTAGCTTTCTCCTTCTCCTCAGGTTTCTCCCTTTTATCCACGTTTTGCAATTCAAGCTCGTGGGACATTAGATTACCTATCAAGTCCTCCACCCTCATCTGCGATAGATCCTTCGCTTCTTGGATGGCAGTAACTTTAGGCCTGAAAGAGCTTGGCAGTGCTCTTAATATCTTTCTCACCTGCTCAAGGCTAGAATATGGCTTACCGAGCGAACGAGACTTGTAGACAATGTTGGTGAACCTCGCAAACATTTCTGATATGGTCTCTGATGGTAGCATGCGAAATCCCTCGTATTCCATGCTCAGAAGTGCAAGTCTAGACTCCTTCACCTGTGACGTTCCCTCGTGCGTCACCTCCAAAGTATGCCATATTTCCTGCGCAGTTAAACAATGTGAGATGCGATTGAATTCAGATTTATCTAATGCACAAATGAGAGCATTCATAGCTTTAGCATTAAGAGAATAAAGCTTCCAATCATTATCATCCCATTTATCATCAGGTTTAAGCATCTCAATGTTTTCAATTTTAATAACAGGTGATTTATAGACTTTTTCAACAATTTGCCAGGCTTTATAATCAATAGAAATCAAGTATATTCTCATACGATTTTTCCAATAAGCATAGTCTACTCCATTAAATCTAGGTGGTCGGGAAATAGACTGACCCTCAGCAAAAGCACTATCAATGTGGTCCATGGTCAAACTAGGCTACATCTACTAAACTGGCTCTGATACCACTTGTTGGATCTGGATCCTAGCCTAGAGGGGGGGGGGGGGTTGAATAGGCTTATAAAAATAATTCGTGCAACTCACGAATAAGCACACGCAGTTATAACAGCAGCAGGGTAAATAAAAAGCAGACACAGAGTACACAGCAGATTTACCCTGGTTCGGTCGTCTCAACGACCTACTCCAGCCCCCAAAGCAGAACTAGTATTGAATAACGTAATAGGTACAAAACCACAAGTTAGAGCACGCTCAGAGCACCCTCTACGTCTCTACACTCGCCAGGCTCTCAGTATCCCACACACAGTGTTTTCTCTCACTATCAATCCTAGTAAAGCTTTCTACCAGCTAGTCCCAAACTAGCTAGGTCCCACTTGTCTAGCCCCAACCAGACAAGTCCCAAAATAGTCACAAAAGATATGTAAAGTTTCCCCTAGAGAGAACGTTACACTAAGACACAAATAAAAGAGTTTAAGGGTTTAGGAATGCTCAGTTTGTGTCCGTGTAGGCGTCTCTGTCAATCAGCACGTCGTCAGCTCCAATCTGATGCAAACGGTGTCTCAATCTGACTCCTGGATCGCAAAATACACACTGGTCTGTGTGTAAAGAAATTACAGTTCAATCCTTAATTATTGGTCGGTCGGTGCGCTCAGCAATTCCTTTAGAAGTAAGCAGTCGGTGCGCAAAGCAACGTAGTTCAATTCCTATAATTCTGTGGCCTGTGCGCAGAGCACCTTCATTTAATGAATTCCCACCTCCATGTCAACGAGATCAAGGCCTCTTACTGTCGATTTCTTCGTTTGGTGGCCAGTGACTTCAAAAAGGGGAACGACGACGGCGGTATGCTCCAAGCGGCGGACTTCGACTCAGGAGGGGACACGCAGCAGCTCCTTCGGCAAGCTTTTGCTTCGACGTCGATGACGGGAACGTGCACTCAGCGGCGGAGATCTCTTCTGCTGGCGACAGGCGCTCTTGCTTCGTTAACGACACCCTCCGGCGATGGGAACCCGACTGCATCGCGAGGGTTTGAACGGCGGCGTCTCCTTCGACTCGACGTCTTCGTCGATGGCGGCCACGACAGCTTTCTCTGCTTCAACTTCTCCTTCTCGTGCGGTCGCCAAGGAAGCTGCCCTTTGTGAAGCTTGCCGCGGGTTGTTGCTTCAGCAAGGGATCATGGGATTTAATTCATGCCCCCAACGTGTTCGATCAAATGCTCGACCGAAGATCCTCTGCTGCATGCGTTGTTGTCAGCGGTCGACGAAGGCAAAGTGGGGATCTCTTGATGGCACGGTCGATCAGCAGATTCTCGGTCGACAAAGGGTCCTGTGCGGCTTGATGCTGAGGAATTCAGTCGGCAGCACCATGGAGCTCTCGTCAGCAAGGATTAATAGGAGAGTCAACGATTGCGGAATCATAGGGTCCGGGTAGGGTCCGGGTATATGGTCCAACTGGGTAGGTTTCGGGTCCAAATTTTAGGAACCGGTCCCTTACCGGGTAGGGTCCGGGTAACATAAAAAAAACAGGGTATCCGGACCCGCACACCCCTAAACACGGGCATGAATAAATTTTGAAATAATTTTCGTTTTAAAAAAATAAAACTTTATTATTTTAATTTCTGGAAGTTAAATCATATACGGTCTTTAAAAACGGCGCGCGTTTTTATTTCTCAGCCACCTCGATTTCTCCACTGGTCAAAGAACAGATCCCCAGTGGGACCCTGCTTGACTCTCGATTGATGCCCTAACACGCATGTGTTTTTAAGTTGTTGCTTACCCTACGTAATGTATTTTACTCCTAGATACATCGGAAAGAATATTTTACTCCTTTTGACTTGTGATGAACTTCTTTTGTTATAATCTATACCGTAATATTAGCGGGCAATGAATTTTTCACAACATTTGATCAGAATTTGGCCATCTTATCCTATGTGTCCCACCCCTCCTTTCTCCAAATGGGGCTAAATTGT
This sequence comes from Scilla litardierei, assembly GCA_030789695.1. Classification (NCBI taxonomy): domain Eukaryota; kingdom Viridiplantae; phylum Streptophyta; class Magnoliopsida; order Asparagales; family Asparagaceae; genus Scilla; species Scilla litardierei. The sequence continues at coordinate 513,262,192 of CM061142.1, read as the reverse complement.
TTTTCTTAAAAACAAATTATTTGAGGATCACCGAGCACATTTTCGCTTTGGTCTTAAAAAACGGCCTCCTTGTCTTCCTACGCGTTTCAAGCTGGAATAAATGCATCCACTGGACACACAATAAATAACAAAACAGAAGGAAAAGAGGGAGAGAAGAAAATATCGAGCGGATTAAAGGTGAGAGAGAGAAAGAAAACGAGAGTGCGTGGCAGTGAGGGGATGCTATAACTGTGGACCCTTGCGTCATTACCGGAGCAGTTGGATAAGGCCGAAACTCTCTCCCTCTCTCTCTACTTGTGAGCGCTTATATCTTTTTGGGGGGAGAGAGAGAGAGAGGTCACTGCTGCTTCTTCTTTTGGGTTTACTCCTCTCGGTGCTTGAAGACTGATACCATGGAGCATACTCTGCATTTCGTTTTCGGCATCTTCGGTATGTTCTTCTTAGTTTTAATGGGGGTTTTCGTAATATTAATGTGTTTGCAGTGGTGCTGATGAGTGATTCTTGTGGCTGCTCAGGGAACGCGACTGCCCTCTTCCTCTTCTTGGCACCCATGTGAGTGGATTTTGATGAGGCTCTGCTTTCCTCCGTGTCCTGTTCGCTTGTTTCGTATCTTTTTTTCTTGGATGCAACGATCTTCGTTAATTCCTTGGTTTCTTCACTTGAGGAGATTTGCAATTGTTGGGATCATCTGTTTCTTTTCATTGTTGATGCGAGATCATGCATTTCTCCTTGTCGCTTTCTCGTTGGCTCTTTGTACATTATTGTTTTTGGGCGTATTTAAATGATATTTGACCTGCACAAGAGCTGTTTGAGGGAGCAAACACAGGGTTACAATTTGTTTTTTCTATAGAATTTTTAATTCTTTTCTTTTTCTTCTAAGTTTCTTTGTGTTCATGGTCGAATTTCATTTTCCTTGTGAAAAAAATTCCCTTATGAGGTGATCTTTCGTATAACTCATTATTATCTCAGGGCAATTTGTGCATGTGAATGTGCACAGCTATGTTGTACGTCGAAAAAAAAATCTTTTTCCTCTTTTTTTAAAACTAATATTTTTTTAGTATTGTTGTGTACGTTCTACAACACAAAACTCCAAATATTTCAAGTATGGCTAGACCCTAGACGTATTTGACCATCAATTTAATAGCTATAAAAAGTTCTATTGTTCAAACGGTTGATTTTGTAGAAGGAAGAACGAGTTTCAAATAAGATGTGTAGATCGAGTGTCAAATAGTATGGGATTAATTCGATTTTTGATGGGGTGATAATCCATGAGAAGGTGTACAATAATCTGAAAAAAAATTTAAAAATATTGAAAGACAAGGGGTACTTTGTGTACATGCAAACACTTCTTTTGTGAGTTTCCATTTCAGTTTTCCACACATATTATTTTTTTTTTTTTTTGCTTGAAAAGAAAAACGGAAGCAAAGAAAAAAAAATTGCCCTTTTTGCTCCAAAACGATTTTATTTTATTTTATTTTATTTCTATGTTTTAAAACAAGAATTCCGAAGGGGCTTATGCTTTGAAATTATGATGAAGTTTTCCACAACGTGTATTGTTTTCCAATGATTTTCTATAAATTTTTTATTTACAGAGTAACATTTCGGCGGATTATGAAGAAGAGATCGACTGAGGAATTCTCCGGGGTCCCCTACACCATGACCATGCTTAACTGCCTCTTATCTGCTTGGTACACAAGCTTAATTTGCATCAATTTTCACGTAGTAACTCGTCAATTCGAATGCAAAATGTAACAATATTTTCTTTGTTGAAGGTATGGGCTGCCCTTCATCTCCCCAAACAACCTGCTTGTGTCCACGATCAATGGCACCGGGGCTGCGATCGAGGCGATCTACGTGCTGATATTCCTCATCTATGCTTCCAAGAAAGGGAGGGCCAAGATGGCCGGGCTCCTCGCCGCAGTGATCTCCGTGTTCGCCGCGGTGGCGCTCGTCTCGGTGCTGGCCCTCCACGGCCAGCCGAGGAAGCTATTCTGCGGCTTCGCCGCCACCATCTTCTCCATCTGCATGTACGCCTCCCCGCTGTCCATCATGGTAACCTGCTCTCGTGCCCTCACAACCCGTATTTCTCTACGTGGCGTAGCTTTACAAAAGGTGGTTTTGTGTGCAGAGGTTGGTGGTCCGAACCAAGAGCGTGGAGTTCATGCCCTTCTTGCTGTCGCTGTTTGTTTTCCTGTGCGGGACATCGTGGTTCATATATGGGCTACTCGGGCGCGATCCTTTCGTCGCGGTCCGGATACTGATCTCTTCAGACTCGACGTCTTTGTTGTTGAGAATGGTGCGGGCTAGTATCAAATTGACGGTGTGTGTTCGTAACTGCAGGTGCCCAATGGCTGCGGGAGCGCGCTTGGAGCGATGCAGCTGATCCTGTATGCAATTTACAGGGGCCACGGGGGTGCGAAGACGGCCGAGGTTGAGAACGGGGATGCCGCGGAGATGGACGACGTGAAGAAGCCTGCTCCGCAGAAGGACGAGCAAGTGTGAGATGGCGTGTTCTCCACTGCCTTCTATTTCTCTTGTGCATGTTGCCATCAAGAACCCCATCAATGGGGTTTTTCTTTTCCCAAAAAAAGGCACGATTGTAGAATCCAATTGCGAGTGGATCTCAATTTCAATCTGTTTTCATTCGTTGCAGACAGTTCCACTTTTTGATCCGTCATCCACAAATCTAATGAAAAATCTAATATCGCTTTGCAATTTGTGTGTGGCTTGTGGGCTTCAGACGGCCAAGGGACCAACTCGTGTAGATCTGTCGACTCGCTTTTTGACTGCTGGTGCATAAATCATACAATGGCGCTTTGCCAAATTGACACGACTCTCTTGAATTGAACACGTGATTCAGCTTAATTTCTTCCGTGTTTAATTTGGCTAGGGACTCATCATTGGTGATGTACTCCCGACGAGGAGCTATCGTAAAAGGAATGGACTATATACATCCCGAAGAGGGGTTGTATGAAGGGGTGGACAGAAAACCCGGTTCCGTATCTGAACCCGGTTCCGGTTCCGAAAATTCGGACTAATCGGATTCGGGTCAAAAAGAGGACAACCAAATATACTTCGGATCAGAATCGGTTTTTAAATTCAATGTCACGGTCGGACCCAAATCCGAATCATATACAACGTCGCGAGGCTACAGACCGTCCGTTGCACCTGTGCATCAAAGTTTTTGTAATAACTTTCCAAACAAATGTATTTAAAGCATCTACAATTTTCTAATCTCCCGATGTGGGACTAAACTGGCATCTCCTCCTCAAGTCCCAACTAAACTGGCATCTCCTCCTCAAGTCTCAACATCCCCGCATATAGTCCCACAACGAGTAAAGTGTAGACCACCATGTTGTTTAAAATAATTGTTTGGGCCATGCCTTTCAAAATTGAACAAGGCGTTGCCTGGTGCGGAAACGTAATCGGAAAGGCTTTGGTGTTGCCACGCGTCGGTTCCGAATCGGTTTTCGGAATCTGTGTTGTCTTCCGATTGAGTAATCGGAATTTCTAGTTCTGGATCCGATACTTCGGAATCGGGAATCAGATAAATTTTGACACATCCGAATTAGTCGGAGTCGGAATCGGAATCGGATTTTCGTAAAAAAATCAGATTATACCGATGCCCACCCCTAGTTGTATGGAATGATTTTTTTTTAAAAAAAATGGAAAAAGTAGGAGTGCTTGTAGAGGAGGAGACAAATGATGTGCTATATTTTTCATTTTTGCAAAAAAATCACTGCAAACTGTTTATTTATCATCTGGGTGCCGGGAGGAACCCACAGCTCTTTATTTATAGCAGGTGGAGGAGTGTACAAAGATAAGAAACAATAGATACGGTCTTATCTATAAGCTAAGACGTAATCCTAATACAAATCTATCATCAACATCCGTTCACAACACGTCCCTTTATCCAGCCATAGGTGTGGACTCTACTCATGAATACTTCAGGATTCTGAGTGTAGTAGGAGTCTCACATGGGGTGGATACTTTAGGACCCTTAGTTGATGAGGTTTGTCTCGTTAAAATCTTTAGCTATGTGTTTCAGATTGTTTTCTCACTACAAAGCGTTGACCGTGGAGAACCCGGTCAACGTGGTCAAGGGGCCCGCTTTGGGTCCCTTGGGGGGCTTCGAATTGGTGCAGAAGGGGCGAGGGGAAGCCTCAGCCCTGGTTGAGACGCTCGGCCTCGGAAAGACGTGCTCGGCCTCGGCTGGAAGGGGGACGAGGGGTAGCCTCAGTCGCCCGGGTAGATGCACGGGGGAGTCTCGGACCCGACTAAGACGCTCGGCCTCGGTAGGGCGTGCTTGGCCTCGGCAGGCTGACGGTGAGGGGAAGCCTCACTATCCGGTCGATCGAGTGGTCGGAGAGGGGCGAGGGGTAGCCTCGGCCCGTTGATCAGCTGTCCACCTGCGTAGACGAGAACGCTCGTCAGGGGGCCGGACCTTGGTTCCGGCCAAATCCCCTCCGATGCCTAAGTCAGATAGTGATCTGAGAAGGGAGGCCCGGCGGAGACGGTTCGACACGTGAGGAGATCGTAACGGCGTCTCTCGGCGCGAGCGGGGGAGGAAGGAGATGAATTGGGGGAACGAGGTCGTTGATGGAGTACCTTAGGTTTTGTTACCTGAGATGCGGTCCCTTTCTTCGTCGTCCTCCGAGCCCTTTTGTAGAGCTCCCTGCGTGATTGCCTCTGGCCCACGTTCCACGCCCGCCCTCGATCGTGCCCCATCAATCCGCCCCCTCGCCGCCGCTCTCTTCGCCATTCCAGCACCTCCCCATTACCGCCATTTAGTGGTCGCGCGTTCGGGGGAACGGTTTTCGCAGGAGTGGGTGAGTGTCCAGCGGGTTATCGGGGCCGGGTCGGATCGACATTCGAGAAGATCCCTCACAGGGCCTTTGTTGAATGGGCTTGAGGATGCAGGTGGGCCTTCGACCAGTAGTCGGGCTCCTGGGCTCGTGTCTTTTGGGGTCTCGGTCAAATAGGCGTAACAATTGCCCCCATCGGTCGAGTTGATTGGCTTCGGCCTGTCCGGCTCGGCCGATGTGACCTCTGCCGATTTTGACAAGCTCGCCAGTCGATGCCGACTTATTTATTAGTCGTCATCATGGGTGGGCCCGTTCGATATTTTTAAGGCGCGGGCTCCGAAGCGCCGTCGGTCCTCTGATGCCGCCACGTGTGGCTGCAAACTTACCCCCTCCGTTCGCGGGGCCGTCTTCAATTGAGAAGCTGAGGGGTTCGGGCGCCGCCATCGTTGGGATCGATCGGCCTCGGCTAGCTTGGTATAACCGCTTCGCCTCCTGGGGTTCCGAGTGGCGCTTCAGCCGAGGCGTGGTCATAAATGTAGGTCATGATGAGGCGGATCGATTAGACTTCCCCTGGCGCCGGTTTCGAAACGCCGCCATTTCTTCGAAGCCTGCCGCGCGTTCTTGTCAGCCGCTTCGAATTCACCCCTGCTCCCGGTATATAAGATCCTCAGCCGCGTTGATCTCCACTTCTCTCTTGCTTCTCCCGGTATTCAAAGCTTTCCATAACTCAGAGTTTCCCGTCGCCTTCGCTTCCTTGCCTTCTCCAGACTAGTCGAAAAAAGGTAATTCCTCTCTCGCTTTCATCTTATGGCTGCCCTTAGGATAGGCGGTTCTGGTCAAAGGGCAAGGGATCCTTCGGAGTCCAGGCGGGGTGAGCCTCGGCTAGGGGGATCAGGTTCTCCCGCCGGGAGTCGTTCTCTTCAGGATAAGGGGAAGGAGAAACTTTTTCCAGACTACGCCCGTGATGACGCGGCGTCGGCTGCCGTACGGCTTAATGTGCCCCCGGTTGTCCTCCGTACGCCGTCGAGGACTCCTCCTTCGGTGGCCGCGGAGATCCGGGAAAGATATCTCTGCTTCCCATACGAGGTTCGGGTTCCATTTGCCGACGAGCGGATTTGCCTTCCGAGGAGCAATGAGGTCGGCGTCTACGTCGAGATGTTCCGCCTGGGTCTTCGCTTCCCGCTCCATCCCTTCTTCATCCAGGTCATGGAACATTTCACAGTGTCCCTGTGTCAGTTCACCTCGTGTTCGATCGCGGTACTGACGGGCTTCGTAACGCTCTGCTGTACCCGTGGTCTGGAGCCGTCTCTCCCCCTTCTCTTCCACTTTTACCAGGTCCAGACGGTCGGTCCGGGGTCATGGCTGCTACTCCGAGCCCGTTCGAGGAGGGAATGCCTGATCGGGTTACCCCGCCGGTCAGGGGATTGGAACTCGGATTATGTTTTCGTGGTCTTCTTGGGTGAGGCCCAGATTCTAACAAGCTGGGGCAGTTCTGTCCATCCTCGCCCGTCGTTAGTTCTCTCGGACGCCGACCGGGCAGCTGCTGCGCGTCTGTTGGCTCTTCCTTTGGAAACGAAGTCCATCTGGTCTTTGTTGGACGACCTACTTCTGAAGGCCGTCTTGTGGTCTCCGGGTAGGTCGCTTTTTCATCCTCGGATCGCCCTATGACTCATCCTGATTTCGGTCTCCTTTGCAGGGATGGCCGGCCGTGAGTTCGTCCGTGACGTTGATGAGCTGATCCGTCGTGGAGCCGCTCGGAGCCGAGGTAATACCTCTGGAAGGGCGCCTCGGAGGACCGTTGAGGAGGAAGTGCGCCGAGCCGAGCCTTCCGTGGGTAAGGTGGTTGCCGCGGCTCCCGCCTCTCCTTCTGGCGATCCCCTTCCCGGGGGTGAGGAGGGTGCGAGGCGGAAGCGTTCCCCTCCGGCGCCTTCGGAGCCTCACGGTGGAAAGAAGAGGAAGGAGGATGTGGATCCCTCCGGTCCGGCAGGTTCCGCGCTTCCCGTGGCGACCGCCGGGGATCCTTCGATAGCTTTGTCAGCCACCCCCCTCGCAGCGTCTTCGCCCGTATCACCAGGGGTCGGGGCCTTGTTGGCGAGCGACTTGGCTTCGATCGTCGTCCCTGGGAGTTCGATGTTCGTTGACCGAGCCCTGGCCCAGCAGGTTTGTCACGCCCCGCTTCCCAAAAACATGGAGGCGAAGCGTGAGAAGGTCCGCACGGACTTGAAGCTGCAAAGCCACAAGTCCGTTAAGCGTCAAATAAAACGAAGTAGCAGGTCCCTGTAATGTGACTCAGAACAACAATAATAATAATAGCAAAAGAGGCGAATAATATAGCATTCATTCAACTCATAGTCCAACAAAGTCCACAACCAGAAATGCCACCGGCAACAAAAGAGTCAAAAGTACAAGGCCTAGCATGGCCAAAAGAAACTAACAAAGCGGTGCTACTCACCGACAACCACAGTTAACAAGAAAAGTACGGGAGATCTCTAGGATTGATCACCGGTATCTTCGTACTCCACGTCACCAACAGGTTCGGGCACGAACTCCACGAACTCGTCACCCTCCGCAACTGTCTCTGGCTCAGCAACTAACATGCGTCACCCAAAGAGAAGGGGCACATGTCAGCAAGTCTAAAAAGACTTGTGCAAGAAAACTATAAAAGTAAAACAACCTAACAGTTCTAAAGTAAAGTATGACATGGATATAAAATGACAAATGACATGGCATGGCAGTTATACAAGTAAAAGACAGGTACTGGAAATGTAATCACGTCGTGCACAGAGATTCCGTCCTTTGGCTAGAGTGGCTGTACGGGCCAACTCTTACACTCAAGTGACCGTTTATCCCTACCCCTCCACGTGTGTCGAGCCAGGGCATTACCCCCGAACACGGAATGCTCGCTTCTGGATCACGAGCCAGGAAGTGTTTTTAACACGGATGGCGTAGGGTTATGCCCGCATAACGGGTGCCTAGCCGGTAACATGGAAACATGGATTGTATAAGTAGTGTAGCGTGTGCTACGATGCAAATTTAACTAGGATGACATGTACGTGCAATGCATGGCAGTTTAACAATTCAAATGCGTACAGTTAAGAAATTTAAACATGGCAGATATCGTTACCTAACTGATATGACAAGGTGTCGGATCTAGCTTCGTTGTCAAGCTAGATCACAAAGTTACGCCTAGATCGCTATCATTTCACGATCTAGTCTCTTTCACGCTAGTACGAGGAAATTGGCCTAAATACATGGCCTAAAGAAAAGTTGGCAAGTTTCACTTGCCTGATTTCGGTGATGTCGGATGACGTGGATTCGTCTCGACAAACGATACGTTATGGGACGACTGGTGCTCTGTTGATTAAAACACATGTTTGAATCAGATACGTCCTAAAATAATTAAACTGTAATTCATTCTCATTATTAGGTCCTCTACCCTAGGGTGTTCAAATCATATATTCAACTACCGTTACTCTTTATGCACTAACATTTTAGGGCAATCTACTAACACATTTACTAATGTAGCTTCTGCTAAAGACTACACATGATAATGACTTGGCCCCCCCTTTTTTTCTACTTGGGGAAATGATGCATGAAATAATGCTATACAAATGAGTACTTGATGGTTTCCATAAATCTGTTGAGAATGTGGACATGGAATAAATCTTTTTGGCTTCAGTAATGCAACTTGATTAAACCTAAGGTTTTGGGCATACCCATTTATAATATTATGAGTAATATTATCTCTTCATTCTATTTACATACTGTACAAGCTATAGGACTTATTTAACACCAATTAGGGAAACTGACCCCTCACAGTTATAGGCTAAACCTTGGCACTTGTAACATACTAACAGCTACAGAGGTACAATTATCATTTAATGATTATAAAACTTACTGCATTTTTTTTATAAGCATGTAAACCAATAATACACTGGAGTATGCATGGAAGCAAGCATAGAGACTCACATACCCAGAAAATACCTCATGTTCCCTGTGTTATGGCCTAGGGCTACAATAACCCAATAACAATAATGTAGATGACATGTATAATAACATACATACCCAAAAAAGAAACCCATGAACTCACAGAATATGTTTTCAGTTATACATGTGAATGAATATACACCCTAATATACATATTAACCCAAACTTAGGTTAAACATCCTCATCATCTAGTAACCTTCTAATATTCTTTAATATCATCACAGTAAGAGACTAACAGCAAACTTCATCACAATAATAATTAACACATCACCACCCTAATACAAAATTACCTAACACAAAAATATACTAACTTAACCCTAACAAAACAATATTCATCACTAACCTCTACTCAAGGTTGCGGGTGCAGGTGGGCTCGAGGGTGGCTGCGGGGCTTGGGGTGTGCTCCGGCGATCCACGGGAACTCACGGCGGCGATGGGCGGCAGCGGCGGCGGCGGCGGCCTGCTGCAGCTGCTGCTGCGTTTACAGCGGGTCAGGGCGTTCTAGCGGCGGTTTCCGGCGACTTACGGCGGAGCAACGGAGGGAGGAAGGTCGGGGGATGGTCAGGGGCTCGTCGGCGTCGGGGTTTGGCCGGAGAAAGGCAAGAACGGCGGGTCTTGCGGTGGTTGCGTGAGTGAGGAAAATGGCTAGGGCCGGCGCATGGGGGTTTTATCTTTTTTTGGTTGCTGTGAAACCTAGGTCTTAGGTTTGGTATTAATAGGGGAGGGTGCACGTGATGTAGGGTGTAAGGTTGGGATGAGGGCTTCACAGTTTGGGTTTAAGAGTTAAGGGAAATGTTATTTACAAATAGTTAAAAGCCCAAAGTTTTAAGCCCTCACTCTCTCTCCCTGCGTGGAACTGTGTGCCAAGAGTTTAGAAGTGGGCCAACTCACAAGTCAGATGTAATTATAATAATATTATTATTAGGGGATATAACACCATGAAACCTAGGGCTTAAAATACAATAAGTTTTGCCAAAAAGTGTACATAGATCAAACGGAGTCCAAAAATCGTAAGAAAAATACTGGGGTGACCGGGGCGACGAGAGAAAGGAGATGGAAGAGACGGATCACAATTTCGATGACGAGAAGTGAAATTAAAAATAAAAACGTCTCTTGCCAAAAGTGATAATCGCGACGTCTCTCCAACCAAGGTCGATTCGCGGAAGAACGACTCGTGAAAAGACGTTGCAAAACAACACAAAATTCTAATACTCTCAGAGGGACACAACGACATATCACACGATAGGGTTCGGATACAGACAACGTCAAAAATAAACACGTGCACGAACAAGACTACGTGCACGTCAAAGCGTACAATGAAAACTGATCGTTACATCCTCCCCACCTTAGGAATGATTCCGTCCTCGGAATCAACATCAAACACCGCTCGGAAAGAGATGCGGGAAGCGCTCTCTCATGTCATCCTCACGCTCCCAGGTAGACTCCCCAGGGGAACCACGACGCCACTGCACTCGAACCAAGTCGACAGTCTTATTCCTCAGCTGCTTCTGACGTCGATCCAAAATCTCAACTGGCTGCTGGTCATAGGTAAGATCCGGACGAACCGTGATCTCCGAGAAATCCACAGCATGGGACGGATCACTGACGTATCGACGTAACTGAGATACGTGAAACACGTCGTGAACTCCCTCCAGTGACGGTGGCAACGCCAAGCGATAAGCCACAGCTCCCACTCTCTCCAGGATGTCAAACGGCCCAATGTACCTCGGACTCAGCTTGCCTCTCTTTCCAAATCGGATAACTCCGCGGTTCGGAGAAATCTTCAGGAAAACGTGATCCCCAGGCTGAAACTCCAAAGGCCTCCGTTTAGCATCTGCCCAATGCTTGAAACGGTCCTGCGCGATCCTCAGCTTCTCCCGGATGTTCCTCACAACATCCACAGCTTCCACGATCAACTCAGGCCCTAACAGCTCCCTGTCTCCAATGTCATCCCAGCTCAGTGGCGATCGACATTTCTTCCCGTATAGCGCGGCGAATGGCGCCATGCCAATACTCGCCTGGTAGCTGTTATTGTAGGCAAACTCCACATGATGGAGATGATCCTCCCAAGATCCCTTGAAGTCTAACATGCACGCCCTCAGCATGTCCTCCAAGATCTGAATCGTCCTCTCGGACTGGCCATCCGTCTGAGGATGGTACGCCGTGCTGAAACTCAGACTCGTACCCAAACTCTTCTGCAGGCTCTGCCAGAACTGAGATGTGAATCTCGTGTCTCTGTCCGACACGATACTCACAGGGACTCCATGCAGTCGAACGATCTCCTGCACGAACACGTTACATCACTAACTATTCTAGGAAAAGGGAATAGAAATGGAAAGTAAAAAGGATTTACCTCCATATATCTTCTCGCCAGCGCCTCAGTGGACTGTCCTACTCGGAACGGAATAAAGTGCGCGGATTTGGTCAATCGGTCTACGATCACCCAAATCGCGTCATTCTGCTTCGGACTCCGAGGCAGTCCAGTCACAAAGTCCATAGTGATATGTTGCCACTTCCACTCCGGAATCGGAAGCGGTTGTAGCAACCCTGCCGTACGCTGATGCTCCGCCTTAACCTGCTGGCAAACCAAGCACTTGGCCACACTCCGAGCCACGCTCCTCTTCATCCCATGCCACCAGAAATTCAAACGAAGGTCCTTGTACATCTTGGTCCCACCAGGATGCACAGAATACGGCGAACTGTGTGCCTCCACCAATAGCTCCTCTCTAATATCTCCAGCTGGCACACAAACTCTGGCTCCATACCTCAGCGAGCCATCCTCATGAATCCGAAAGTCAGTCCGCAGACCAGCTTCCACCTGCTCACGGATCCTCTTCAGCTTCGAATCTCCAGCCTGACCTGCCTTGATCCGATCCACGATCGTCGACTGTATCTGCATACACATCAACGACGAAGCCTCTCCAGGAAGTACAATCTCAATACCAGACTCACAGAAATCCTGCTGCAACCTCCACTGAGCAGTCAACATCATCACCGCTGGAAGCCTACTCAACGCATCAGGAACCACATTCACTTTTCCCGGGTGATACTGCAACTCGATCTCATAATCTGCCATGAGCTCTAACCATCGACGCTGTCGCATATTGAGCTCCTTCTGTGTAAAAATGTATTTCAAGCTTTTGTGATCGGTGAAGATTTTCACCTTCTCACTCAGCAGGAAATGCCTCCAAATCTTGAGTGCAAATACGACTGCTGCTAGCTCCAGGTCGTGCGTCGGGTAATTCTTCTCATGCGTCTTGAGCTGACGAGAAGCATACGCAACCACATGCCCATGCTGGTGCAATACACAACCGAGACCCTTGCCAGAAGCATCACAAAAGATCTCGAATCCTCCACTACGATCAGGCACTGCTAGAACCGGTGCAGTCGTCAATCTCTCCTTCAGATCAGAAAAAGCCTCCTCACAAGCATCGGACCAAACATACGGTATATCCTTCCTCGTCAGTTTAGTCATCGGTTCTGCAATCCGGGAGAAATCCTTAATGAAACGCCGATAATATCCTGCTAGCCCAAGAAAACTCCTGATCTCAGTCGCTGACTGTGGAACCGGCCACTCTCTGATGGCCTTGATCTTCTCGGGATCCACTGAAATCCCATCACCAGTCACCACATGCCCCAGAAAAGCCACTCTATCCAGCCAGAACTCACACTTCGAATACTTGGCATACAACTGATGCCTCCTCAGAATTTCCAATACCGTCCTCAAGTGCGATGCATGCTCCTCCTCTGACTTAGAATAGATCAGAATGTCGTCAATGAAAATAACGACAAACTTATCTAAATAGTCGTAGAAGATCAAATTCATCAGGTTCATAAATACTGCGGGCGCGTTGGTCACACCAAAAGGCATAACCACGAACTCGTAGTGACCATACTTCGTCCTGAAAGCCATCTTCGGAATATCCTCTTTCCTCACCTTCAGCTGGTGATATCCACTTCTCAGGTCCAATTTGGAGAATACCCTCGATCCTCCCAGCTGATCAAAGATATCATCAATCCATGGCAATGGGTACTTATTCTTTACAGTCACCGCATTCAGCCCTCGATAATCCACGCACATGCGACGCGAACCGTCCTTCTTCTTCACCAGCAGGACCGGTGCTCCCCACGGAGACACACTGGGATTTATGTAACCCTTCTGCAAAAGTTCGTCCAGTTGCTTCCGCAACTCCTCTAATTCCGCTGGAGCCATACGATAAGGTGCCTTCGAAATGGGCTGCGCTCCCGGAATCAGGTCAATCGAAAACTCTAGAGCTCGATCGGGCGGCAGACCAGACATCTCCTCGGGGAAGACGTCATCAAATTCACGCACCACAGCAGGCCTACCCTGCTCCATCAGCATAGCCACATCTTCCACCGGCTTGGCCCGAAACCTGACCGGACCCAGCGAACTGCTACCACGGCTGAACTCAAACACTGCATGTCCAGGAATCTCGAACACCACCTTCTTCCTCCGACAGTCGATCGTAGCGTAGAAGCTCGCAAGCCAATCCATCCCAAGCACAGCATCGTAGTTGATGATGTCGTGGACAATAAAATCAGCATACAGCTCGTGTCCACAGACCACCAACGGGCAGGAATTGCACCCACGATGCACCGAAATCACACCATTCCCTGTGACGATGTTCCAACTCTGGGGAAGAGAGGAAGTCGACAAGGAATGCCTCTCCACGAAGCTCCGAGAAATGATGCACATGGATGCACCAGAGTCAAAGAGAACTCGTGCAGGAAAAGCGCAAACCAAAATCACACCTAACAGACAGTCTAACAATCAAATTCTATTCTAGCAAATAATCATATGCAAACAACTAGTCATATATAACAGCCAACTAACTAAGAAAGGAACAGCTAGTTAGAAAGTTACCTGCGATAACCTCATCCAGCGTCTCAGTCTCAGCAGCAGTCATCAAAAACGCCTGTCGTCTCGGCCGGACAGCCTGCTGAAACGCCTGCCTCTGCGGAACGAGAGGCGCCCCACGACCAGCAGGAACGGGTGTCCTCTGCTGCAACGGCTGAGCTGCAACGGGTGCTCTCCACGGCTGCTTCGACCTCGGGCAATCCTTCATGGTGTGCGCAGGATCACCACAAACTAAACACTGCCCCAGCATCTTCCGGCACTGATCCTTGATATGCCCCGTCTTGCCACAGAAGTTGCAAGTCTTCAGAGTAGAAGGTCCTCCAGGCCTCTTGAACTGCACAGGCTGGTTGGGCCCGTGCCCTGGTCTCACCACTGCTCTGGCCTGCTCCATAGGCCTCTTCCCAGTGCCAGAAATCTGTCCTCTCTTCTGATTCACAATCCTCTCCTGTCTCTTCGCCGCAATCAGAACCTTCTGGTAAGTCTCCGCATCAGAAGAAGTGACATAGCTCTACAGATCCAACGAAAGCCCCTGCAGAAACCTCTGGGCTCTCTCCTCAGCATCCTGCACCATCTTCGGCGCAAAACGACTCAGCCTCGTAAATTCCTGGTGGTACTGATCCACCGTCAAATTTCCCTGCTTCAAGTCAATGAAGCGCTGAGCCATCTCCCTCCTAGCGGCCTTAGGAAAATACTCCTCATTAAATCTGGACTTGAAGGTAGTCCAAGAAATCGGCTCCTCCAGCAACTCCTCCTCGGCATCCCACCAGTTCCGCGCGTTGTCCTTCAGCTGTCGCTTTGCCAGATCAACCCATCCAGTCGGGTCGACCTTCGACATCTTCAGATTATCTTCCATGTTCCTGGTCCACTCATCTGCAGCCAGGGGTCCCTCGGTCCCATCAAAGTAAGCGGGACCCAGCTCCCGAAATTGCTTCGCTCCGGGCTCGAAGCGAGGGACATTCTGGACAGGCTGCGCTGCTCGAGCAGGCGGAACATTCTGGGCATTCTGGAGCATGCCCTGCTGCACCTGCATCATCTGATGCATCATCCGCATGATCTCTCCGTTGGTGGGCTCCCGATCCGGCTCCTGGTCACGAGGGGGCACTCCACCACCAGCACGGGTATTCCGTCTCCCAGCCATCTATTGACACAGGAAAACGAAACAAATCAGACTCTTTGGTTATGACATGGTGTTGAATTTTGTTTATTGGACTCGCTATAATTCTTATTGTTATTCCGATTAAGTCACAGTTACAGAAAATTTTGGACCTGCATGGGCCACCAAAGAAACCTGTCACGCCCCGCTTCCCAAAAACATGGAGGCGAAGCGTGAGAAGGTCCGCACGGACTTGAAGCTGCAAAGCCACAAGTCCGTTAAGCGTCAAATAAAACGAAGTAGCAGGTCCCTGTAATGTGACTCAGAACAACAATAATAATAATAGCAAAAGAGGCGAATAATATAGCATTCATTCAACTCATAGTCCAACAAAGTCCACAACCAGAAATGCCACCGGCAACAAAAGAGTCAAAAGTACAAGGCCTAGCATGGCCAAAAGAAACTAACAAAGCGGTGCTACTCACCGACAACCACAGTTAACAAGAAAAGTACGGGAGATCTCTAGGATTGATCACCGGTATCTTCGTACTCCACGTCACCAACAGGTTCGGGCACGAACTCCACGAACTCGTCACCCTCCGCAACTGTCTCTGGCTCAGCAACTAACATGCGTCACCCAAAGAGAAGGGGCACATGTCAGCAAGTCTAAAAAGACTTGTGCAAGAAAACTATAAAAGTAAAACAACCTAACAGTTCTAAAGTAAAGTATGACATGGATATAAAATGACAAATGACATGGCATGGCAGTTATACAAGTAAAAGACAGGTACTGGAAATGTAATCACGTCGTGCACAGAGATTCCGTCCTTTGGCTAGAGTGGCTGTACGGGCCAACTCTTACACTCAAGTGACCGTTTATCCCTACCCCTCCACGTGTGTCGAGCCAGGGCATTACCCCCGAACACGGAATGCTCGCTTCTGGATCACGAGCCAGGAAGTGTTTTTAACACGGATGGCGTAGGGTTATGCCCGCATAACGGGTGCCTAGCCGGTAACATGGAAACATGGATTGTATAAGTAGTGTAGCGTGTGCTACGATGCAAATTTAACTAGGATGACATGTACGTGCAATGCATGGCAGTTTAACAATTCAAATGCGTACAGTTAAGAAATTTAAACATGGCAGATATCGTTACCTAACTGATATGACAAGGTGTCGGATCTAGCTTCGTTGTCAAGCTAGATCACAAAGTTACGCCTAGATCGCTATCATTTCACGATCTAGTCTCTTTCACGCTAGTACGAGGAAATTGGCCTAAATACATGGCCTAAAGAAAAGTTGGCAAGTTTCACTTGCCTGATTTCGGTGATGTCGGATGACGTGGATTCGTCTCGACAAACGATACGTTATGGGACGACTGGTGCTCTGTTGATTAAAACACATGTTTGAATCAGATACGTCCTAAAATAATTAAACTGTAATTCATTCTCATTATTAGGTCCTCTACCCTAGGGTGTTCAAATCATATATTCAACTACCGTTACTCTTTATGCACTAACATTTTAGGGCAATCTACTAACACATTTACTAATGTAGCTTCTGCTAAAGACTACACATGATAATGACTTGGCCCCCCCTTTTTTTCTACTTGGGGAAATGATGCATGAAATAATGCTATACAAATGAGTACTTGATGGTTTCCATAAATCTGTTGAGAATGTGGACATGGAATAAATCTTTTTGGCTTCAGTAATGCAACTTGATTAAACCTAAGGTTTTGGGCATACCCATTTATAATATTATGAGTAATATTATCTCTTCATTCTATTTACATACTGTACAAGCTATAGGACTTATTTAACACCAATTAGGGAAACTGACCCCTCACAGTTATAGGCTAAACCTTGGCACTTGTAACATACTAACAGCTACAGAGGTACAATTATCATTTAATGATTATAAAACTTACTGCATTTTTTTTATAAGCATGTAAACCAATAATACACTGGAGTATGCATGGAAGCAAGCATAGAGACTCACATACCCAGAAAATACCTCATGTTCCCTGTGTTATGGCCTAGGGCTACAATAACCCAATAATAATAATGTAGATGACATGTATAATAACATACATACCCAAAAAAGAAACCCATGAACTCACAGAATATGTTTTCAGTTATACATGTGAATGAATATACACCCTAATATACATATTAACCCAAACTTAGGTTAAACATCCTCATCATCTAGTAACCTTCTAATATTCTTTAATATCATCACAGTAAGAGACTAACAGCAAACTTCATCACAATAATAATTAACACATCACCACCCTAATACAAAATTACCTAACACAAAAATATACTAACTTAACCCTAACAAAACAATATTCATCACTAACCTCTACTCAAGGTTGCGGGTGCAGGTGGGCTCGAGGGTGGCTGCGGGGCTTGGGGTGTGCTCCGGCGATCCACGGGAACTCACGGCGGCGATGGGCGGCAGCGGCGGCGGCGGCGGCCTGCTGCAGCTGCTGCTGCGTTTACAGCGGGTCAGGGCGTTCTAGCGGCGGTTTCCGGCGACTTACGGCGGAGCAACGGAGGGAGGAAGGTCGGGGGATGGTCAGGGGCTCGTCGGCGTCGGGGTTTGGCCGGAGAAAGGCAAGAACGGCGGGTCTTGCGGTGGTTGCGTGAGTGAGGAAAATGGCTAGGGCCGGCGCATGGGGGTTTTATCTTTTTTTGGTTGCTGTGAAACCTAGGTCTTAGGTTTGGTATTAATAGGGGAGGGTGCACGTGATGTAGGGTGTAAGGTTGGGATGAGGGCTTCACAGTTTGGGTTTAAGAGTTAAGGGAAATGTTATTTACAAATAGTTAAAAGCCCAAAGTTTTAAGCCCTCACTCTCTCTCCCTGCGTGGAACTGTGTGCCAAGAGTTTAGAAGTGGGCCAACTCACAAGTCAGATGTAATTATAATAATATTATTATTAGGGGATATAACACCATGAAACCTAGGGCTTAAAATACAATAAGTTTTGCCAAAAAGTGTACATAGATCAAACGGAGTCCAAAAATCGTAAGAAAAATACTGGGGTGACCGGGGCGACGAGAGAAAGGAGATGGAAGAGACGGATCACAATTTCGATGACGAGAAGTGAAATTAAAAATAAAAACGTCTCTTGCCAAAAGTGATAATCGCGACGTCTCTCCAACCAAGGTCGATTCGCGGAAGAACGACTCGTGAAAAGACGTTGCAAAACAACACAAAATTCTAATACTCTCAGAGGGACACAACGACATATCACACGATAGGGTTCGGATACAGACAACGTCAAAAATAAACACGTGCACGAACAAGACTACGTGCACGTCAAAGCGTACAATGAAAACTGATCGTTACATCCTCCCCACCTTAGGAATGATTCCGTCCTCGGAATCAACATCAAACACCGCTCGGAAAGAGATGCGGGAAGCGCTCTCTCATGTCATCCTCACGCTCCCAGGTAGACTCCCCAGGGGAACCACGACGCCACTGCACTCGAACCAAGTCGACAGTCTTATTCCTCAGCTGCTTCTGACGTCGATCCAAAATCTCAACTGGCTGCTGGTCATAGGTAAGATCCGGACGAACCGTGATCTCCGAGAAATCCACAGCATGGGACGGATCACTGACGTATCGACGTAACTGAGATACGTGAAACACGTCGTGAACTCCCTCCAGTGACGGTGGCAACGCCAAGCGATAAGCCACAGCTCCCACTCTCTCCAGGATGTCAAACGGCCCAATGTACCTCGGACTCAGCTTGCCTCTCTTTCCAAATCGGATAACTCCGCGGTTCGGAGAAATCTTCAGGAAAACGTGATCCCCAGGCTGAAACTCCAAAGGCCTCCGTTTAGCATCTGCCCAATGCTTGAAACGGTCCTGCGCGATCCTCAGCTTCTCCCGGATGTTCCTCACAACATCCACAGCTTCCACGATCAACTCAGGCCCTAACAGCTCCCTGTCTCCAATGTCATCCCAGCTCAGTGGCGATCGACATTTCTTCCCGTATAGCGCGGCGAATGGCGCCATGCCAATACTCGCCTGGTAGCTGTTATTGTAGGCAAACTCCACATGATGGAGATGATCCTCCCAAGATCCCTTGAAGTCTAACATGCACGCCCTCAGCATGTCCTCCAAGATCTGAATCGTCCTCTCGGACTGGCCATCCGTCTGAGGATGGTACGCCGTGCTGAAACTCAGACTCGTACCCAAACTCTTCTGCAGGCTCTGCCAGAACTGAGATGTGAATCTCGTGTCTCTGTCCGACACGATACTCACAGGGACTCCATGCAGTCGAACGATCTCCTGCACGAACACGTTACATCACTAACTATTCTAGGAAAAGGGAATAGAAATGGAAAGTAAAAAGGATTTACCTCCATATATCTTCTCGCCAGCGCCTCAGTGGACTGTCCTACTCGGAACGGAATAAAGTGCGCGGATTTGGTCAATCGGTCTACGATCACCCAAATCGCGTCATTCTGCTTCGGACTCCGAGGCAGTCCAGTCACAAAGTCCATAGTGATATGTTGCCACTTCCACTCCGGAATCGGAAGCGGTTGTAGCAACCCTGCCGTACGCTGATGCTCCGCCTTAACCTGCTGGCAAACCAAGCACTTGGCCACACTCCGAGCCACGCTCCTCTTCATCCCATGCCACCAGAAATTCAAACGAAGGTCCTTGTACATCTTGGTCCCACCAGGATGCACAGAATACGGCGAACTGTGTGCCTCCACCAATAGCTCCTCTCTAATATCTCCAGCTGGCACACAAACTCTGGCTCCATACCTCAGCGAGCCATCCTCATGAATCCGAAAGTCAGTCCGCAGACCAGCTTCCACCTGCTCACGGATCCTCTTCAGCTTCGAATCTCCAGCCTGACCTGCCTTGATCCGATCCACGATCGTCGACTGTATCTGCATACACATCAACGACGAAGCCTCTCCAGGAAGTACAATCTCAATACCAGACTCACAGAAATCCTGCTGCAACCTCCACTGAGCAGTCAACATCATCACCGCTGGAAGCCTACTCAACGCATCAGGAACCACATTCACTTTTCCCGGGTGATACTGCAACTCGATCTCATAATCTGCCATGAGCTCTAACCATCGACGCTGTCGCATATTGAGCTCCTTCTGTGTAAAAATGTATTTCAAGCTTTTGTGATCGGTGAAGATTTTCACCTTCTCACTCAGCAGGAAATGCCTCCAAATCTTGAGTGCAAATACGACTGCTGCTAGCTCCAGGTCGTGCGTCGGGTAATTCTTCTCATGCGTCTTGAGCTGACGAGAAGCATACGCAACCACATGCCCATGCTGGTGCAATACACAACCGAGACCCTTGCCAGAAGCATCACAAAAGATCTCGAATCCTCCACTACGATCAGGCACTGCTAGAACCGGTGCAGTCGTCAATCTCTCCTTCAGATCAGAAAAAGCCTCCTCACAAGCATCGGACCAAACATACGGTATATCCTTCCTCGTCAGTTTAGTCATCGGTTCTGCAATCCGGGAGAAATCCTTAATGAAACGCCGATAATATCCTGCTAGCCCAAGAAAACTCCTGATCTCAGTCGCTGACTGTGGAACCGGCCACTCTCTGATGGCCTTGATCTTCTCGGGATCCACTGAAATCCCATCACCAGTCACCACATGCCCCAGAAAAGCCACTCTATCCAGCCAGAACTCACACTTCGAATACTTGGCATACAACTGATGCCTCCTCAGAATTTCCAATACCGTCCTCAAGTGCGATGCATGCTCCTCCTCTGACTTAGAATAGATCAGAATGTCGTCAATGAAAATAACGACAAACTTATCTAAATAGTCGTAGAAGATCAAATTCATCAGGTTCATAAATACTGCGGGCGCGTTGGTCACACCAAAAGGCATAACCACGAACTCGTAGTGACCATACTTCGTCCTGAAAGCCATCTTCGGAATATCCTCTTTCCTCACCTTCAGCTGGTGATATCCACTTCTCAGGTCCAATTTGGAGAATACCCTCGATCCTCCCAGCTGATCAAAGATATCATCAATCCATGGCAATGGGTACTTATTCTTTACAGTCACCGCATTCAGCCCTCGATAATCCACGCACATGCGACGCGAACCGTCCTTCTTCTTCACCAGCAGGACCGGTGCTCCCCACGGAGACACACTGGGATTTATGTAACCCTTCTGCAAAAGTTCGTCCAGTTGCTTCCGCAACTCCTCTAATTCCGCTGGAGCCATACGATAAGGTGCCTTCGAAATGGGCTGCGCTCCCGGAATCAGGTCAATCGAAAACTCTAGAGCTCGATCGGGCGGCAGACCAGACATCTCCTCGGGGAAGACGTCATCAAATTCACGCACCACAGCAGGCCTACCCTGCTCCATCAGCATAGCCACATCTTCCACCGGCTTGGCCCGAAACCTGACCGGACCCAGCGAACTGCTACCACGGCTGAACTCAAACACTGCATGTCCAGGAATCTCGAACACCACCTTCTTCCTCCGACAGTCGATCGTAGCGTAGAAGCTCGCAAGCCAATCCATCCCAAGCACAGCATCGTAGTTGATGATGTCGTGGACAATAAAATCAGCATACAGCTCGTGTCCACAGACCACCAACGGGCAGGAATTGCACCCACGATGCACCGAAATCACACCATTCCCTGTGACGATGTTCCAACTCTGGGGAAGAGAGGAAGTCGACAAGGAATGCCTCTCCACGAAGCTCCGAGAAATGATGCACATGGATGCACCAGAGTCAAAGAGAACTCGTGCAGGAAAAGCGCAAACCAAAATCACACCTAACAGACAGTCTAACAATCAAATTCTATTCTAGCAAATAATCATATGCAAACAACTAGTCATATATAACAGCCAACTAACTAAGAAAGGAACAGCTAGTTAGAAAGTTACCTGCGATAACCTCATCCAGCGTCTCAGTCTCAGCAGCAGTCATCAAAAACGCCTGTCGTCTCGGCCGGACAGCCTGCTGAAACGCCTGCCTCTGCGGAACGAGAGGCGCCCCACGACCAGCAGGAACGGGTGTCCTCTGCTGCAACGGCTGAGCTGCAACGGGTGCTCTCCACGGCTGCTTCGACCTCGGGCAATCCTTCATGGTGTGCGCAGGATCACCACAAACTAAACACTGCCCCAGCATCTTCCGGCACTGATCCTTGATATGCCCCGTCTTGCCACAGAAGTTGCAAGTCTTCAGAGTAGAAGGTCCTCCAGGCCTCTTGAACTGCACAGGCTGGTTGGGCCCGTGCCCTGGTCTCACCACTGCTCTGGCCTGCTCCATAGGCCTCTTCCCAGTGCCAGAAATCTGTCCTCTCTTCTGATTCACAATCCTCTCCTGTCTCTTCGCCGCAATCAGAACCTTCTGGTAAGTCTCCGCATCAGAAGAAGTGACATAGCTCTACAGATCCAACGAAAGCCCCTGCAGAAACCTCTGGGCTCTCTCCTCAGCATCCTGCACCATCTTCGGCGCAAAACGACTCAGCCTCGTAAATTCCTGGTGGTACTGATCCACCGTCAAATTTCCCTGCTTCAAGTCAATGAAGCGCTGAGCCATCTCCCTCCTAGCGGCCTTAGGAAAATACTCCTCATTAAATCTGGACTTGAAGGTAGTCCAAGAAATCGGCTCCTCCAGCAACTCCTCCTCGGCATCCCACCAGTTCCGCGCGTTGTCCTTCAGCTGTCGCTTTGCCAGATCAACCCATCCAGTCGGGTCGACCTTCGACATCTTCAGATTATCTTCCATGTTCCTGGTCCACTCATCTGCAGCCAGGGGTCCCTCGGTCCCATCAAAGTAAGCGGGACCCAGCTCCCGAAATTGCTTCGCTCCGGGCTCGAAGCGAGGGACATTCTGGACAGGCTGCGCTGCTCGAGCAGGCGGAACATTCTGGGCATTCTGGAGCATGCCCTGCTGCACCTGCATCATCTGATGCATCATCCGCATGATCTCTCCGTTGGTGGGCTCCCGATCCGGCTCCTGGTCACGAGGGGGCACTCCACCACCAGCACGGGTATTCCGTCTCCCAGCCATCTATTGACACAGGAAAACGAAACAAATCAGACTCTTTGGTTATGACATGGTGTTGAATTTTGTTTATTGGACTCGCTATAATTCTTATTGTTATTCCGATTAAGTCACAGTTACAGAAAATTTTGGACCTGCATGGGCCACCAAAGAAACCTGTCACGCCCCGCTTCCCAAAAACATGGAGGCGAAGCGTGAGAAGGTCCGCACGGACTTGAAGCTGCAAAGCCACAAGTCCGTTAAGCGTCAAATAAAACGAAGTAGCAGGTCCCTGTAATGTGACTCAGAACAACAATAATAATAATAGCAAAAGAGGCGAATAATATAGCATTCATTCAACTCATAGTCCAACAAAGTCCACAACCAGAAATGCCACCGGCAACAAAAGAGTCAAAAGTACAAGGCCTAGCATGGCCAAAAGAAACTAACAAAGCGGTGCTACTCACCGACAACCACAGTTAACAAGAAAAGTACGGGAGATCTCTAGGATTGATCACCGGTATCTTCGTACTCCACGTCACCAACAGGTTCGGGCACGAACTCCACGAACTCGTCACCCTCCGCAACTGTCTCTGGCTCAGCAACTAACATGCGTCACCCAAAGAGAAGGGGCACATGTCAGCAAGTCTAAAAAGACTTGTGCAAGAAAACTATAAAAGTAAAACAACCTAACAGTTCTAAAGTAAAGTATGACATGGATATAAAATGACAAATGACATGGCATGGCAGTTATACAAGTAAAAGACAGGTACTGGAAATGTAATCACGTCGTGCACAGAGATTCCGTCCTTTGGCTAGAGTGGCTGTACGGGCCAACTCTTACACTCAAGTGACCGTTTATCCCTACCCCTCCACGTGTGTCGAGCCAGGGCATTACCCCCGAATACGGAATGCTCGCTTCTGGATCACGAGCCAGGAAGTGTTTTTAACACGGATGGCGTAGGGTTATGCCCGCATAACGGGTGCCTAGCCGGTAACATGGAAACATGGATTGTATAAGTAGTGTAGCGTGTGCTACGATGCAAATTTAACTAGGATGACATGTACGTGCAATGCATGGCAGTTTAACAATTCAAATGCGTACAGTTAAGAAATTTAAACATGGCAGATATCGTTACCTAACTGATATGACAAGGTGTCGGATCTAGCTTCGTTGTCAAGCTAGATCACAAAGTTACGCCTAGATCGCTATCATTTCACGATCTAGTCTCTTTCACGCTAGTACGAGGAAATTGGCCTAAAGACATGGCCTAAAGAAAAGTTGGCAAGTTTCACTTGCCTGATTTCGGTGATGTCGGATGACGTGGATTCGTCTCGACAAACGATACGTTATGGGACGACTGGTGCTCTGTTGATTAAAAAACATGTTTGAATCAGATACGTCCTATAATAATTAAACTGTAATTCATTCTCATTATTAGGTCCTCTACCCTAGGGTGTTCAAATCATATATTCAACTACCGTTACTCTTTATGCACTAACATTTTAGGGCAATCTACTAACACATTTACTAATGTAGCTTCTGCTAAAGACTACACATGATAATGACTTGGCCCCCCCCTTTTTTTCTACTTGGGGAAATGATGCATGAAATAATGCTATACAAATGAGTACTTGATGGTTTCCATAAATCTGTTGAGAATGTGGACATGGAATAAATCTTTTTGGCTTCAGTAATGCAACTTGATTAAACCTAAGGTTTTGGGCATACCCATTTATAATATTATGAGTAATATTATCTCTTCATTCTATTTACATACTGTACAAGCTATAGGACTTATTTAACCAACCAATTAGGGAAACTGACCCCTCACAGTTATAGGCTAAACCTTGGCACTTGTAACATACTAACAGCTACAGAGGTACAATTATCATTTAATGATTATAAAACTTACTGCATTTTTTTTATAAGCATGTAAACCAATAATACACTGGAGTATGCATGGAAGCAAGCATAGAGACTCACATACCCAGAAAATACCTCATGTTCCCTGTGTTATGGCCTAGGGCTACAATAACCCAATAATAATAATGTAGATGACATGTATAATAACATACATACCCAAAAAAGAAACCCATGAACTCACAGAATATGTTTTCAGTTATACATGTGAATGAATATACACCCTAATATACATATTAACCCAAACTTAGGTTAAACATCCTCATCATCTAGTAACCTTCTAATATTCTTTAATATCATCACAGTAAGAGACTAACAGCAAACTTCATCACAATAATAATTAACACATCACCACCCTAATACAAAATTACCTAACACAAAAATATACTAACTTAACCCTAACAAAACAATATTCATCACTAACCTCTACTCAAGGTTGCGGGTGCAGGTGGGCTCGAGGGTGGCTGCGGGGCTTGGGGTGTGCTCCGGCGATCCACGGGAACTCACGGCGGCGATGGGCGGCAGCGGCGGCGGCGGCCTGCTGCAGCAGCTGCTGCGTTTACAGCGGGTCAGGGCGTTCTAGCGGCGGTTTCCGGCGACTTACGGCGGAGCAACGGAGGGAGGAAGGTCGGGGGATGGTCAGGGGCTCGTCGGCGTCGGGGTTTGGCCGGAGAAAGGCAAGAACGGCGGGTCTTGTGGTGGTTGCGTGAGTGAGGAAAATGGCTAGGGCCGGCGCATGGGGGTTTTATCTTTTTTTGGTTGCTGTGAAACCTAGGTCTTAGGTTTGGTATTAATAGGGGAGGGTGCACGTGATGTAGGGTGTAAGGTTGGGATGAGGGCTTCACAGTTTGGGTTTAAGAGTTAAGGGAAATGTTATTTACAAATAGTTAAAAGCCCAAAGTTTTAAGCCCTCACTCTCTCTCCCTGCGTGGAACTGTGTGCCAAGAGTTTAGAAGTGGGCCAACTCACAAGTCAGATGTAATTATAATAATATTATTATTAGGGGATATAACACCATGAAACCTAGGGCTTAAAATACAATAAGTTTTGCCAAAAAGTGTACATAGATCAAACGGAGTCCAAAAATCGTAAGAAAAATACTGGGGTGACCGGGGCGACGAGAGAAAGGAGATGGAAGAGACGGATCACAATTTCGATGACGAGAAGTGAAATTAAAAATAAAAACGTCTCTTGCCAAAAGTGATAATCGCGACGTCTCTCCAACCAAGGTCGATTCGCGGAAGAACGACTCGTGAAAAGACGTTGCAAAACAACACAAAATTCTAATACTCTCAGAGGGACACAACGACATATCACACGATAGGGTTCGGATACAGACAACGTCAAAAATAAACACGTGCACGAACAAGACTACGTGCACGTCAAAGCGTACAATGAAAACTGATCGTTACAAGGTTGCCGAGGTCTCCGTCCCTCCCCGGGACCGCAGCCTCCTCAAGAAGATCCCGGCCGACAAGATGTCGGATTCCTTGGTCTGGATCCTTCAACAGGTTCGGTTATCTTGCTATCCTCTCTTTCTCTTTATCTTCTTCTTAGCCCATGCCTCGTCTTTTCAGGGTTCAGCGCTCGCTGTGGAGTTGCAGTGTCGAGCCGTCCGCTTGAGGGAGCTGGAGGAGTCCTCCATGAGGGCTCAGGAGAGGGCCGGGGCGGCTGAGGTGGCTATGACGGAGGCCCAGATGGAGTCACGGCGTCTCAACCTCCGTGTGGCCGAGTTGGAGGGACGAGTGGGTGACCTCCAGGGAAAGCTGGTGGATGCTCATCAGTCGGCTGAGGAAGCGGCGGAGTCGTTCCTCCTGGAGAGGGAGGAGCTTCAGAGGGAACTGTCGGATCGGCGCCAGGTGATGCGGCTTGCGGAGGAGGTGGAGAAGGGCGTCATCGAGACCCTGGGGAAGAGGATCTTCGAGGTTCTCAGGGAGGCCTTCGGTAAGTATGAAGACCTCATCGCCCCTCGGATCGTCGAAGTCGTCCAGTCTTCCTTCCGGGAATGTGCGGAGCGTGTCCGGCAAGCCCCTCTGCCGGTCGATCCCCCTTGCTCTGAGCAGGGCGAAGTGCCCGAGGATGTGTCCTCCCGAGCTCGGGCTCCCTAAGCAGTCCCTCCCGGCCTTATCCTCAAATTTTTAAGCATCCGCTTCGCTTTGGGCCAGTCTACTTGAAATGGATCCCTGGCCCCCGCTATCTCCTTCGGCTTCGTTATCGGCTCCGTGGCCAATAATTGCTGGTTGCATGGCTGCTAGCTTGGGCTAACTACTTTGGGTCTTTTGTCAACCAATTTTGCTCTGTCGGTGTCGATCTAGCTTCTGTAGGCGAAGAACTCTGTCATTCGTCGTGAGTAGATTGTTTGTAGGGTGCTTCCTTCGCCTCGATCCCCTGTAAATAAGACACATTTTTGTACTCTGGTTAACTATTATAAACGAAATTGACTTACTTGGACTTCTTGTGTACTTTGCGTTGTCGCCTTGTTCTTGGCTTAGGAATGGACGAAGCTGGCGCTGGCTGGGGGGATTCTCCCTAGACTTAGGGGCGTAGGAGTCGGTCAGCGAGGGCAGAGCTCCTCGGCTTAGGACCGGTCGGCGTCCGTGCCTGCTGGGGGAATTGCCCCCAGACTTATGAGCGCTGGTGTCGGTCGGCGAGGGCAAAGCTCCTCGGCTTAGGACCGGTCGGCGTCCGTGCCTGCTGGGGGAATTGCCCCCAGACTTATGAGCGCTGGAGTCGGTCGGCGAAGGCAAAGCTCCTCGGCTTAGGACCGGTCGACGTCCGTGCCTGCTGGGGGAATTGCCCCCAGACTTATGAGCGCTGGAGTCGGTCGGTGAGGGCAAAGCTCCTCGGCTTAGGACCGGTCGGCGTCCGTGCCTGCTGGGGGAATTGCCCCCAGACTTATGAGCGCTGGAGTCGGTCGGCGAGGGCAAAGCTCCTCGGCTTAGGACCGGTCGGCGTCCGTGCCTGCTGGGGGAATTGCCCCCAGGCTTATGGGCGCTGGAGTCGGTCGGCGAGGGCAAAGCTCCTCTTCCTCCTCCAGTGAGGCGGCGGTCCCCAACCTTTCGTGCTATTGGTGTCATGTCAACTCCGTCGGGGTTTTTAAATGAAGATAACAAAAGGAATGCATTTGTACTCTCAAGAGTCCCGCCGGACCGGTACATTTGGAGGAAATGAAAAAAAAAGAAATGAAGCTAGATAGAGGGATGTAAACTTAGATAACTCCCTCATACTAGGCCGCTTCCAGGGGGAGAGACGTCGCCCGCTCACTCTATGATGCGGAGGGGGCCTTGGATGGTGTTGATCTTCTTCCCCTTGTCTGGCTGTGTGGAGGTCCCTTTTCCGTGGGCCGGCTCTTCGGCCTGATTCCTGGCGTGCCCTCGGCTCATCAGCTTCTCAATGTCCTTTTTCAAATGCCAGCAATCTCCTGTGTCATGACCATCGTCCTTGTGGTACTTGCAGTACTTCTCCCTGTTCTTCCCGCCTCTTTTAGCCTTCGGTGGGGGGCGATCAGCTCGCTCTTCCTTCTGTACTTGGGCGAGAATGGCGTCCAGGGTGGTGTCCCTCGCGCTTTCTCCCCGCTGCCTGTTCCTCTGCCTCTTCTCGGTCCGGTACCCTTCGGGGCTAACTCGTCCGCCGTCGCCGCGCTTGGTCCCTCGAGCGGCTTTTCCTGCATCCTTGGCCAAGGCCTCCTCGGTCAGCATGAAGCGTTCGGCCCTTGCCATGATCCCGGGGAGGTCCTTCGGGGGGTCGTTGTGTAGGGACTTCTTGAGGCCCCTGTGGCGAAGTCCTTTCTTAAGGGCCGTCTGGACCACCAGGTCGGGTGGGTTGTTCACGTTCAGCCTTTCCGCATTGAAGCGGCGCATGAACTGTCAGAGTGGCTCGGCCGGGCCTTGCACTATGTTGAACAGATGTTCAGCACCAGGTTTGATCAGCCTCCCCGCCATGAACTGTTTGCAGAACAACTGGGCGAGTTGTTCGAAACTGTCGATGGAGCGGCCGGGCAGGCTGTGGTACCAGATCCTCGCCGCT
>CM061142.1:512957844-513232968 GCA_030789695.1 Scilla litardierei | reverse complement strand
TACGTTCTAGACGAGCAAGAAGTGCTCGAAACTCTAAAGAACGTAATGATTGAACCTGAGTTGGGCACTACGGCCCAACACAGACGAGACAAGGAAGCTTTTGATGCTTGGTCTCGGAAGAATAAGATAGCTCGCATTACGTTATTGAGCAGTATGGCCGATGACATAATGCGCATCTTCCGAGAGCATGACTGTCACGACCCGCTTCCCTAAAATGGAGGCGAGACGTGAAAAGGTCCGCACGGGAGTGGAGCTGTGAAGCCCCAAACCCGATAAGCGTCAATAATACATAAGCAGGTCCCTGTAACCACAACGGAATAACAATAATAACACAAGGAGAGACTGAAATAAAATCTCACATCTCATAAATAGTCCAACAAGAAAATAAGTCCAACATCCAGAAAAGCCACCAGGCTAAAAGAGAAGAGTCTAAAGGCCCAGAACAAGGCCAACAAAAGCAACAACAACAACAAGGTATAGGTGCTACGCACCGATAACAAAACAACTGTCTGACAAAAGTAAAACACAACGAAGACACTAGGACTGGTCCCCAGTGTCCACGTACTCCCCGTCAAACACAAGCTCGGGCTCGGCGTCAGCAAACACCTCGTCCTCAACAAGGTACTCGGGCTCAGGATCTAACATGTGTCACCCAAAAGAATAAAGGGGCACATGTCAGCAAGTCTAAAAGACTTGAGCAAGGAAACTGAAAGTAAGGCTCTAGCAACCTAGCAGTTTAGTATGCATGACATGGCAGTTATAACATGAGTGCACAATTAAAACATGGCAAGACAATTTTGTACAAGTGAACAATTATCGGGACAAGACAAGAGTAGCCAAGCTACTATCATTCTCAATCAATTCACATTGTTGTAGGTGTTTACGCCCTTCAGCTGAATGGTTCATCATTCACACCGATCGGCACTAAACACGATTCACGTTTCACGTTGTTTTGTAGATGTTTACATCCTTCAGGTGAATGGTACATCATTCACACCGATCGGCACTAAACACTACCCCACCCCAGAGTTTACGCCTTACAACTGCAGTTGCTGATCGGGCAGACTCCCAGTTGAATGGCCGCTTAACTCTTACCCCCAATACCCACACGTAATGGAGCCAGGGTCCCCGCACAATGAGCTCAGCTAGTGAGCCTGGGGTTGCCCCGCACATGAGCTCGCATTCTTAGTTCACAATTCAATATATCGAGCGTTGGGGTTAGCAACTCATTATGCTCGCTTCTGGTCACGAGCCTGGAACACAAGTAGTGTAGCGATGCTACGCAATCACGGGATCACCAAAAGAATGCAATGACATGACATTTAATTTGCGTACCGTTAATGGAAAGTAAACATGACATGGTAATTGTGCAACATGCTAAATGTCGGAACTAGCTTCGTTGTCAAGCTAGTTCCCCAATTTGCGCCTAGGCGAGTATCATTTCGTCGCCTAGCCTCTTTTACGCCTACAACAAGCAAATGGCCTAAACATGGCCTAAATCCCTAAGTGGAAAGTTTCACTTGCCTAGCACCGGGGATGACGACCACTTCGTCACACGGATGCCAATCTACGGGGAAATCGCTGTTTTGGGGGAACAATCATCAAACAACATGAAATTTTATTAGGGTTTCATAAAAATATAAATAGGTTATGAAAACAACGGTAGATCGATTTCTTACCGAGAGAAGGCGGAAGAAACACTCCGGGGAACCCTAGGTTCAGATCTGGAGAAGATTGGAGAAGTTTGGGGAAACTAGGGTTTTGGGGGATTTGGGGATTTTGATGGATTTGGTGAGATTTTGGGGAAGATGAGAGGTAGATAGAGTGGATGGATGGTTTGGATGATGGATTTAGGGCTTGGAATGAAGAAATGAAGCTTGGAGGAAGATGGGGGCTCAAGGGGGAAGATTTTAGGGTTTTGGGTCGTGTTGGGGAAGAAGAAAACGATTGGGTTGGGTTTAAATAGGATGGGCTGGCGGCTGCCTAGAAATTAGGGTTTTAACACAGGTTAGTCGGTCAAAGAGCAACCACTGACCGACTAGTTTGGCAACTAGTCGGTCGGTCGACCAACGCAGACCGACTAAGTGCAAACAGTAACTTCTGAACGAAAATAGGATTTAGAGTTAGTCGGTCCATGAACAAATACTGACCGACTATTTTAGCATCTAGTCGGTCGATGAACGTTCTTAGACCGACTAAGAGTAAACAGTAACTCAACTAAAATTAAGATGATGTGTTAGTCGGTTAAAGAAGCATTGCTGACCGACTAGTTTGCAACCTAGTCGGTCAACCAACGTTCTTAGACCGACTAACGATAAACAGTAACTCCTGAGAAATTTAGAAAGCCAACTAGTCGGTCCAAGAAGGATTGCCGACCGACTGGATCGTCATCTAGTCGGTCGGTGCCCCTTCTTATACCGGCTAATGAGCACAAAAAGTTCCGATACGGAGCGCGGGGCCCCGGGATCGATTCCTAAGACTCCTAGGCTTGATCTAACAGTTAGATACGACCGTTATGAAGCCCGTCACGAATGACATACTTCGAAATCGACGATCCTAAGGAAGAAACGAGAAAATACGACGAATCGATCGAAAATGAAAACTACGGAGACGAAAACCACACAAGAGGAGAAAATCCGCCAAACATATATTATATTATAATAAATCCAGATACAAGAAAAGCAGTCGTTACATCCTCCCCAACTTAAGAAAAATTCCGTCCTCGGAATTTCCAAATACTCACGAGTCCGGAAACAAAAGTGGGAAACGCTCTCGCATCTCATCCTCATTCTCCCAAGTAGACTCTCCAGGTGAGCCGTGTCGCCACATCACCCTCACAAGATTGACAATCTTGTTCCGAAGCGATTTCTGACACCTGTCCAGAATCTGCACTGGATGCTGGTCATACGTCATATCGGGGCGAACGGTAATCTCCGAAAAATCTACCGCATGAGACGGATCGCTAATGTATCAACGAAGCTGCGACACATGGAAAACATTGTGAACTCATTCCAAAGATGGCGACAAGGCCAAGCGATAAGCTACCTCGCCAACCCTCTCCAAAATGTCAAATGGTCCGATGTATCGCGGGCTCAACTTCCCACGCTTCCCAAAACGAATCACACCACGATTCGGGGAAATCTTCAAGAACACATGGTCGCCCGGCTGAAACTCCAAAGGACGACGTTTAGCATCCGCCCAATGCTTAAAACGGTCCTGAGCAATCCTCAATCTCCAAGCTGATCAAACATATCATCGATGCGAGGCAACGGGTATTTATTCTTAATGGTCACCGCATTCAACTCCCGATAATCCACGCACATGCGACGCGAACCATCCTTCTTCTTCACCAGCAACACCGATGCTCCCCACGGAGACACACTAGGATTAATATAACCCTTCTGCAAAAGCTCATCCAACTGCTTCCGCAACTCTTCCAATTCTGCAGGTGCCATACGATACGGCGCCTTCGAAATCGGCTGCGCACCCGGAACGAGATCGATAGAAAATTCCAAAGCCCGATCAAGTGGCAAACCAGACATCTCCTCGGGGAAGACGTCGCCAAAATATTGCACCACAGCTGGCCACTCCAACTCCATCTGCATAGCCACAGCCTCCACCGGCCTGGCCCGAAATCTGACAGGACCAAGCGAACTGCTACCACGACTGAACTCAAATACTGGATGTCCGGGAATCTCGAACACCACCTTCTTTCTCCGACAGTCGATCGTAGCATAGAAGCTCGCAAGCCAGTCCATCCCAAGAACTGCATCATAGTTGATGATGTCGTGGACAATGAAATCAGCAAAAAGCTCATGTCCACAGACCACCAACGAGCAAGAATTGCAACCACGATGCATCGAGACCACACCATTCCCTGTAACGATATTCCAACTCTTGGGAAGAGGGGACGTCGACAAGGAATGCCTCTCCACGAAGCTCCGAGAAATAATGCACATCGATGCACCAGAGTCAAAAAGGACTCGTGCAGGAAATGTGCAAACCAAAACCACACCTAATCAAGCAATTAACAACCAAACCCTAGTCTAGCAAACAACCATGTTCAAGCAAACAACATAATCTAGCAATCAAAACCAGCTAGGAAAGTAACAGCTAGATTGAGGATTACCTGCGATAACCTCATCCACAGCCTCTCTCTCCGCAGCGGTCATCAGAAAAGCCTGCCTCCTTGGCGGAACAGCCTGCTGAAAAGCCTGCCTCTGTGGAACAAGAGCTGCTCCACGACCAGCAGGAACAGACGCTCGCTGCTGCAACGGCTGTGCTGCAACAGGTACCCTCCGCAGCGGGCCCGCATGCCGACAATCCTTCACGACATGGGAAGCATCACCACAAACCAGACACTGGCCCAAAAACTTCCGACACTGATCCTTGATGTGGCCAGGCTTGCCGCAGAAATGGCAAAACTTCAGAATAGTCCCTCCTGGCTCTTAAACTGAGCAGACTGATTAGGCCTGAATCCAGGTCTAACCACAGCTCTCGCCTGTTCCACAGGCCTCTTCCCAGCACCAACAACAGACCCCCTCCTCTGGTTCACGAGCAGCTCTTGTCTCTTAGCTGCTACTAGAACCTTCTGATAAGACTCCCGGTCAGAGGAGGTCACAAAACTCTGGAGCTCCGAAGCAAGCCCCTGCAGGAACCTCTGAGCCTTCTCCTCAGCGTCCTGCACCATCTTTGGTGCAAACCGATTTAGCCTCATGAACTCTTGGTGATACATGTCCACCGACGAGTTCCATTGCTTCAAATCGATAAAACGCTGCAGCATCTCCTCCATGGCAGCTTTCGGAAAGAACTCACCCTCAAATCTGGCCTTGAAGGTAGCCCAAGCTATCGGCTCCACCAACATCTTCTCTTCCGCATCCCACCAATTCCGAGCATTATCCTTGAGTTGCCTCTTCGCCAAATCAACCCATCCAGCCGGGGTGATCTTGGCCATCTTCAGATTGTCCTCGATGTTTCGAATCCACTCATCAGCAGCCAGAGGACCCTCAGACCCATCAAAATACGCGGGACCCAGCTCCCGAAATTGCTTCGCTCCTGGCTCAGAGCGAGGGGCATCCGGAAGAGCCCGGGCAGCTCGAGCAAGTGGAGCATTCTGGACTTGCAGAAGCACGCCCTGCTGCACTTGCATCATCTGCAGCATCATCCGCATCATCTCACCGCTG
The DNA here is from genome assembly GCA_030789695.1 of Scilla litardierei. Lineage (NCBI taxonomy): Eukaryota > Viridiplantae > Streptophyta > Magnoliopsida > Asparagales > Asparagaceae > Scilla > Scilla litardierei. Next base: position 513,227,785 of record CM061142.1, on the reverse strand, counting down.
GTGGGTTCCCGCTCAGGCTCCTCATCATGAGGGATTGCGCCACTACCCCCACCACGGGTGAAACGTCTTCCTGCCATCTAGTGACACAGAAAACGAATCAGATTAGACTCATAGCTTATGACATCGGACGTCGAACTTAGTTCATTGGACATTCTAATATTATTATCGCTATTCCAAAAATCGCAGTTACAGAAGGACCTGCATGGGCCACCAACAAAACCTGTCACGACCCGCTTCCCTAAAATGGAGGCGAGACGTGAAAAGGTCCGCACGGGAGTGGAGCTGTGACGCCCCAAACCCGATAAGCGTCAATAATACATAAGCAGGTCCATGTAACCACAACGGAATAACAATAATAACACAAGGAGAGACTGAAATAAAATCTCACATCTCATAAATAGTCCAACAAGAAAATAAGTCCAACATCCAGAAAAGCCACCAGGCTAAAAGAGAAGAGTCTAAAGGCCCAGAACAAGGCCAACAAAAGCAACAACAACAACAAGGTATAGGTGCTACGCACCGATAACAAAACAACTGTCTAACAAAAGTAAAACACAACGAAGACACTAGGACTGGTCCCCAGTGTCCACGTACTCCCCGTCAAACACAAGCTTGGGCTCGGCGTCAGCAAACACCTCGTCCTCAACAAGGTACTCGGGCTCAGGATCTAACATGTGTCACCCAAAAGAATAAAGGGGCACATGTCAGCAAGTCTAAAAGACTTGAGCAAGGAAACTGAAAGTAAGGCTCTAGCAACCTAGCAGTTTAGTATGCATGACATGGCAGTTATAACATGAGTGCACAATTAAAACATGGCAAGACAATTTTGTACAAGTGAACAATTATCGGGACAAGACAAGAGTAGCCAAGCTACTATCATTCTCAATCAATTCACATTGTTGTAGGTGTTTACGCCCTTCAGCTGAATGGTTCATCATTCACACCGATCGGCACTAAACACGATTCACGTTTCACGTTGTTTTGTAGATGTTTACGTCCTTCAGCTGAATGGTACATCATTCACACCGATCGGCACTAAACACTACCCCACCCCAGAGTTTACGCCTTACAACTGCAGTTGCTGATCGGGCAGACTCCCAGTTGAATGGCCGCTTAACTCTTACCCCCAATACCCACACGTAATGGAGCCAGGGTCCCCGCACAATGAGCTCAGCTAGTGAGCCTGGGGTTGCCCCGCACATGAGCTCGCATTCTTAGTTCACAATTCAATATATCGAGCGTTGGGGTTAGCAACTCATTATGCTCGCTTCTGGTCACGAGCCTGGAACATAAGTAGTGTAGCGATGCTACGCAATCACGGGATCACCAAAAGAATGCAATGACATGACATTTAATTTGAGTACCGTTAATGGAAAGTAAACATGACATGGTAATTGTGCAACATGCTAAATGTCGGAACTAGCTTTGTTGTCAAGCTAGTTCCCCAATTTGCGCCTAGGCGAGTATCATTTCGTCGCCTAGCCTCTTTTACGCCTACAACAAGCAAATGGCCTAAACATGGCCTAAATCCCTAAGTGGAAAGTTTCACTTGCCTAGCACCGGGGATGACGACCACTTCGTCACACGGATGCCAATCTACGGGGAAATCGCTGTTTTGGGGGAACAATCATCAAACAACATGAAATTTTATTAGGGTTTCATAAAAATATAAATAGGTTATGAAAACAACGGTAGATCGATTTCTTACCGAGAGGAGGCGGAAGAAACACTCCGGGGAACCCTAGGTTCAGATCTGGAGAAGATTGGAGAAGTTTGGGGAAACTAGGGTTTTGGGGGATTTGGGGATTTTGATGGATTTGGTGAGATTTTGGGGAAGATGAGAGGTAGATAGAGTGGATGGATGGTTTGGATGATGGATTTAGTGCTTGGAATGAAGAAATGAAGCTTGGAGGAAGATGGGGGCTCAAGGGGGAAGATTTTAGGGTTTTGGGTCATGTTGGGGAAGAAGAAAACGATTGGGTTGGGTTTAAATAGGATGGGCTGGCGGCTGCCCAGAAATTAGGGTTTTAACACAGGTTAGTCGGTCAAAGAGCAACCACTGACCGACTAGTTTGGCAACTAGTCGGCCGGTCGACCAACGCAGACCGACTAAGTGCAAACAGTAACTTCTGAACGAAAATAGGATTTAGAGTTAGTCGGTCCATGAACAAATACTGACCGACTAGTTTAGCATCTAGTCGGTCGATGAACGTTCTTAGACCGACTAAGAGTAAACAGTAACTCAACTAAAATTAAGATGATGTGTTAGTCAGTTAAAGAAGCATTGCTGACCGACTAGTTTGCAACCTAGTCGGTCAACCAACGTTCTTAGACCGACTAACGATAAACAGTAACTCCTGAGAAATTTAGAAAGCCAACTAGTCGGTCCAAGAAGGATTGCCGACCGACTGGATCGTCATCTAGTCGGTCGGTGCCCCTTCTTATACCGGCTAATGAGCACAAAAAGTTCCGATACGGAGCGCGGGGCCCCGGGATCGATTCCTAAGACTCATAGGCTTGATCTAACAGTTAGATACGACCGTTATGAAGCCCGTCACGAATGACATACTTCGAAATCGACGATCCTAAGGAAGAAACGAGAAAATACGATGAATCGATCGAAAATGAAAACTACGGAGACGAAAACCACACAAGAGGAGAAAATCCGCCAAACATATATTATATTATAATAAATCCAGATACAAGAAAAGCAGTCGTTACAATGACCTAGCCATGGACATATGGTCCAAGCTGGAGGAGAAGTTTGGTGGCACATCGGTGTCTAAACTTCGCGCCTTAACTATGAGATTTGATTCATACAAGAAACGTCCACATCATTCCATGGGGAAACATCTGTGACATATGGCGAATCTAATCTCAGAGTTAAAGGATGCAGGTCATGTGCTCACAGATGAGCAACAAATCCAAGCAGTCATACGTTCCCTACCAAATGGGTGGGACCAAATGAAGATGCATCTCACTCACAATGAGAGCATCAAGACCTTCAGCGATGTTTCCAAGCACCTCGAATTAGAGGAAGAGTGGCTTGCGGCTGCCAAGCCAAGTGCAGAAGTGCACATGGTTGCTAGTTCCTCACACGGGAAAAGAAACGGAAAGATCGTTCGAGGTCTACTAATGAACGTAATAAGCAACCTCAGTCTACCAAGAAACCCAAACATAAGGATGGGCACAAGAAATGGCATAAGAAGAAAGACTTGAAGAGGATCAAGTGCTTCAAGTGCAACAAGCTCGGTCACTATGCTCGTTCGTGTACGAGTGGAGGCGACGAGGTAACTTGTAATTATACTAGTTACATATGTGATTCTAGTTCAATATTTCTTGTGGAATCTAATCCATTTTGGATAATTGATTCAGGTGCCACCGACCACATAGCAAGGGACAGACGGTCCTTCGTGGAGTATCACCGGATACCCCAAGGAACGAAGTGGATCTATGTAGGAAACAACACACGTGTTGAAGTGAAAGGCGTTGGGACTTGCAAGCTAGTCTTGGACAACGGCCGCACTCTCCTACTTCATGATGTTCTCTTCGCTCCAGATATTCGAAGGAATATAATATCTATGGTCGTGTTAATGGGTCTTGGTTATAGCTGGTTCTTTCAAAATTGTAAAGTGGACTTGTATTGTAATAATTCCTTAATTGGCACTGGGTATGTATTTAAAGGATTTATTGTATTAAATACAATGTATGACTCTTCATATTGTAATGAAAATTCCTTGTCGCAAATTCTTCGACTTATGAGTCTGATATAATTTGTTGGCATGCAAGGCTTTGTCATATTGGACCAACGCGTATGGATAGACTTGCCAAACGTGGCCTTCTATCCAATGTTTCAAAGGTTGAAATGTCGACTTGCGAACATTGCCTTGTAGGGAAATCTTGTCGCAAGCCGTTTGGGACTGGCACAAGGGCCGAGATTCCATTACAACTCATCCATTCGGAAATATGTGGTCCGATGAATGTCAAGACTAGACGCGGGAAGTCCTATTTCATCACTTTTATTGATGATTTCACCCGTTTCAGACATATCTATTTGATATCCCACAAAAGTGAAGTATTAACCTGCTTTAAAAACTATATGAGTTTAGTGGAGAATCAATTAGATCGCAAGATTAAGGTTTTGCGAACCAATATGGGCGGTGAATATCAATCAACAAGTTTTAAGGAACTTTGTGATGAAAAAGGCATAGTACATCAGGTAACTATGCCTTATACTCCTCAACAAAATGGTGTTGCTGAAAGGAGGAATAGGACTTTAATGGATCCGTTCAATGATGGCACAAGCTAACTTGCCAATCACCTTTTGGGGTGATGCATTATTAACGGCCACTTTCATTCTGAACCGCGTACCCTCGAAATCAGTTAGCTCCACTCCTTATGAGTTGTGGAACCAAAAGTCTCTTGACTTAAACATTTTAAAACCTTGGGGATGTGCATCCTACGCACATATTTCCTCCCATAAGTATGGCAAACTTGGGCCAAGGGGAAGGAAATGTATCTTTATACGATACGCAGAAAACTCCAAAGGTTATGTTTTTGTTAGTCAGGAAGACAATGGAGGTCTAATTGAGTTTGAATCGAGGGATGTCACTTTCTTGGAAAATGAGTTTCCAAGACAGGGCGAGATAAGTCAGGACTTATCTCTATTTGAGATTAATAATCAAGAAGGATTACCTCATTCGAGTGGGAGAATTCTTGGTGAAGAAGAAAATACGTTTCAAACTTCACCAATGGATGATACGAATGATGCTAATCCTATTCCATACGGGAATAATGATCCAAGTGGGAGCATTTCTAACGACATTCCAAGTGGGAGTGATATTAGAATTGATCAAAATTCTAGTCAACAAGGACTTGAAGAATCTCAAATAAGACGTAGTAGTCGTACAAGGTTGGCTCCTCTAAGATTTGAGGATGAATTTCCGCAAACCTTTATGACTTTACTACAAGATGATGACGAGCCTGCTACTTTCAAACAGGCCGTATCATGCCCTGCGAAAGACAAATGGATGGAAGCGATGAAGGAAGAGTTGGAATCCATGAAAGTTAACCAAGTCTGGGACTTAGTTGACTTACCCAGAGGACGTAGAGCTATTGGGAACAAATGGGTTCTCAAGATCAAGCATAAGGCTGATGGCTCTATTGACAGATATAAAGCTCGCCTTGTCGCGAAAGGTTTTACGCAACAGGAAGGGATAGACTACGAAGAGACCTTCTCATCTGTTGTCCGTTTTACCTCGATTCGCCTGATTCTGGCAATGGTAGCTTGCTTAGACCTCGAACTACATCAGATGGATGTAAAGACTTCCTTTCTCAATGGAGAATTGGACGAGGAGATCTATATGGAACAACCAACAGGGTTTGTAAAAGAAGGAAACGAACATAAGGTTTGTAAACTTCGTAAATCCATATATGGTCTTAAACAATCCTCGAGGCAATGGTATATACGATTTCAAGAAGTTGTCTTATCAAATGGTTTTTCCATGCTTGATGAAGATAACTGCGTATATATCAAGAGGATTAATAGCAAGTACGTTATTATGTCTCTATATGTAGATGACATTTTAATAGCCGGAAATGACAAGGGCTTTGTGATGGATATCAAGGCTTGGCTTTCATCAGTTTTTGAGATGAAAGACATGGGAGAAGCCGCATATATCCTTGGAGTTAAGATTTCAAGGAATCGTTCGAAGAAACTTCTTTCTCTTTCACAGGAGACTTATATAAAGAAGGTTTTAGAACGTTTTAATATGAAGGACTGCAAGTCCATTGATACTCCTATAAGCAAGTGCGACAATTTATGTCTAAAATCATGTCCAAAGAACCAAAAGGAAAAGGAAATTATGGAAAAAGTTCCATATTCCAGTGCAGTTGGTAGTCTTATGTACGCTATGATGTGTACAAGACCGGACATCTGTTTTGCCGTTGGAATGGTAAGTCGTTACCAATCCAACCCAGGGCAAGTACACTGGAAAGCGGTTAAGAGGATATTGCGGTATCTCAAAGGAACTGCAGACTATGCTTTATGCTATCAAGGAGATGCCTTGAGGCTCGAAGGCTACACTGATGCTGATTGGGCGGGTGATCTCGATGAGCGACGATCGACCTCAGGATATGTTTTTCTACTCGGATCTGGTGCAATATCCTGGAGTAGCAAGAAACAATCCTGCATCGCACTTTCAACTATGGAAGCCGAGTTTGTAGCATTTAGCATGGCAGTCCAAGAGGCTGTTTGGCTTAGGAAGTTCTTAGACAGGTTAATTGATGCAAGTGACTCAGGTGCTGTACCTATACACAGCGACAGTCAAGCATCTATAGCATATGTCAAAGATCCTAAATTCCATTGTAAGACCAAACACATAGATATACGCTACAAATTTGCAAAAGACTATGATAAGACCAAGAAGGTAGACATAAGGTACATATCTACGCATGAGATGATAGCGGATCCGCTTACGAAGGCGATCCTCAGAGATGTGTTTTACAAACACTTATCATCTCAAGGATTGCGTAAGAGCTGAGTTGTACCAATGTAAATTCCCATGTCTGTAAATGATTAAATTCAATAAAAGAATAAGTTCTTTTCAACATTGCATATGAATTTCTTAAGAAATGTTTGTGTACATTTTTTTTTGAAATCTCAGCTGAATTTTAGTATGTCAGACAGATTAAGGTTGGCTCTCTCACATGAGCAACCGCCTTTATTTTATCAGACGGGTAAAATAAAGATGCGAACTGTTTAAAGTCAAAATCGTCAGACGGACGATTTAGAGTCATGACTTAAACAAAATGGTCGTATGAAAGATCTGCATCATATGGATGTTTTCAAAAGATCTAAGAGGATTTTGAAATCCTATCTGTCTTATGCGGGATATGAGTCCAGAAGATTATTTGAGTAGTAAAAGGGACTCAAAGTCAGACATTGTGGTGTCTGGTTATCATCCTTACAACATCATTAAGACATACGCTCCCTGGGAAAGGAGTGATGTTGTAATACGTATTCATACTACGTATGCATTTTGACCATTGGGTTAGAATAGTAATTGTGTTTACTATTATGTGAGACCCAAAGACCACATGGGTCTTAACTCGTTACCCTTATGGACTCTAATTGGTTCCTTAAGATTTGACTGGGTGATTGCTATCTTAGCATGTTGCTTATGGACTATGGTTAATTCGGTCCGGCGGGGCATGTTAGAAAAGCGAGTCAAGTCAAGATCAAAAGGATCGCAAGAAGAGGAAGATTAATTTCATATTCACATTTGGACTTTAGAGATTCAAAGCTGGCCAGCCAATTGTAATCCAGATGGGATTCAATTGTTGAATATAAAGTATAAGAAATGTGAAGAAATAATCTAGGGTAAAGCATGCGTTGATCTACTCAACTTTGCACCTCGAGGGGTGTTGTGTATCTCTAACAAGTGCACAACAACGGACTCTATGCGCATGACGGTCACACGGCCTATTTCTCGGTATGATAAACAGAAGAGTTAAAGGAAAAATGTTTCCTTTCTATCCCCTCAAGTGTGAGTGGGAGATGTTGGATATGGACGACACGAATACACCCATGAGGGGATGTATGAGGGTATACTGACCTCAGATGTCGCGTGCACAAAGGTTTGCATGAAGGGAACCTTTTCTCGTGTGAAAAGGACCACTCGATAAGTGGAAAAAGTCACTTTATAAGTGCATAAAGGCACTTGATAAGTGAATGAAGAAGAGGATAAATGAATGAGCTTTTATAGGCTAATAAGCTTATAATTGGTTATTTCCTACAATAACTACCCCTAAAGCCTATAAATAGGACCCAAGGGTAAGGCATTCATTCCACACTTTCCATGCCATAAGTTTGCAAAAGGCATCTTATGTTCTTCTTCTCCCTTCCATTAAAATCCTCTTCTAAATAGAGATTTAGGCGGTGAAACTCTGCTTCGATCCTCCGTGACGAAGTACCGACCGTTGTGGCGAATCCGAGGGTAAAGTTCAGAGACTACGGTGCCGCATACGCAAGCGTAAGTCTATGTTATTCGATCCTAACGTTGTTTTGACAGGATCCAACACTTCAACCATTTTTGGCAGCAATCACTTATTCCCCCTTCAATTTCTCAGCCAACAACCCCCACTTTCTTTTATATAAATCAAAGGGAATCATCACCCTCATTCCCTGCTATTCATCTCTCCCAGCCATATCTCTATCTTCATCCCAACTCTAACACAGCCAACCATCTCCCATTTCCTACAACAAAGCAATCCAATACAAGCAAAAACACACACCTCATTTGTTTTCAAGGCAACAACAGCAACAACATTCATCAGTGCCTCCTACATCTTCATTCCCCCTTCACAGTTTCCTCATCTTCATCATTATCAGCAAGACATCCTCTTCATCAATCTTCAAACCCAAAAATCAAACACAAAAATTAAAAATTGAAAGAGGGAAAACGGAGAAACCAAATCTGAATCCTCAGATTCAGCCTCATCGTGCCCCTCCCCTCCTCTTTCCCGTGGCCCTCCTCCTCCTCATGTCGTGCCCTCCCACCTGGTCGCTGCCCTAACCCCACGCACATGCCTCCGCCCTGCCAGACCTGCGTGCCGCCGCCTCCCTAACCCCGCATGCACCTCCGACCTGCCAAAACCACACGCGCCTCTGTCGCCTAGATCCCCGTTGCCCTGGCATCGCCGCCCTGCCGCGCCGCCCCCTGCCTGAAGAACCCCACACCTTTGATCTCCCCTCTGCATCAAAAAAGAAAGAAAAGAAAAGGAAGAGGAAGACGCAGGAAGAGGGTGAGAAAAGAGATGAGTGTTATTATAAGTTAAGTTATAATATTATAATTATAGTTGTTAGTTATATGTTAGTTTAAGTTAGATGGTTATAATTATATAAAGAGTTAGTGTTATATTAAGTTATTATAAATTATTTTATAATTTTTTTAAATTATTTTCAATATAATATGTTAGTTAGATGTTTTTATTATATAAGTTTTTTATGTATTCTAAGTTTGCGTAGCTAACTCACCTTGTAACACATGTGAACCCAGGTATCCCTACCGCTGATCGAACCGCGCCTTTCACGACATGTCGTATCGGTAACTCATCGTACCCTAACTATGGGTTTTAAAAAATATAAAGATGCATGCTAAACTAGTTTCTTTTCGTTAGCAAAGTATCTCATTTGAACAGTTAGCTAAGCTTGATAAACTGTATAGTATCGTAAAAGACTCAATCGGACTACGTGTCGTACTTGATTGTGAAATGTGTCAATCAAGAAAATGACTCCCAAATTAGAAATATGGTAACACCACATACACTTGGGGTTGTGGGGTAACTTATAATAGCGAGTGTGCGGGAGCGACCAGTTCAGGCTTTGTTGTCCCGACCGGGTCCTAGCAACCCCTTCAAAGTTCATCGGTGAAAAATTCACAGAATTGGATCACAGATTATTGAACATTATTGTATCGTATTCACAGTTTTGGTTAACCCGAGTACACGGACCCGTGGTATGAGATGCATTCTTGGTTGCTCATTGTACCTCACATTATAAGTCATGATCTAGGGTCGACACAATTATACTCACGTAACCTTGTCATCTTAAATAATGTTTCATTATCTTGTTGATAAATTATGAATGCCATGAATCTGCAAATCTATGTTTCTGCTCTATTTCCATACCACTATTGTATGCACTTTTACTTCTGGTCTCTTCTAGATTGCTATGCTTGTATAATGTTTTAATTTCCATGCTAGAGATACTTTGAGTTACGTCTGATCCTGGCGGCCCTTCTTTTTGTGGTGGACCCGCCAGATACCTTACAGGTTGACGAGGTGACACCTTAGGTGGCAGACGCTGAGCTTGCGGTTGAGTTTGACCAGGAGAACGCTGGTTACTGAGAGTGAGTGTGAGAGTGTTATGTTATCTTATGTTTTTCATTTCCAGATTGTGGCTTGGTGTGTATTTGTATTCAGACTATATATCCTTTTCTGTACGCTGCTCACTTGTAATAAGGTTGTATTTCATTTTCATATATGAGTATTTGGCATATTTCTACAACGGAGCCTGTATTGACTTCATTGGTGCCTAGCAGGACTTGTGTAATGCCCTACCAGCTACTGCACAAGTACTAGAGGGGGGGTGAATAGTACTTTAAAATAATAAGGAGTATAATTCCAAATTAAATTGCAATCAACTACCAAATCAATTTGCTGAAGCTTAAATTGAACGACGACAACGAAATTGACAATGCTAACAAACGATGTTAATGGGTTCGGATCCACCCAAGTCTCCCCGACTTGTTCCCGGTGATCCTACGTCCCAACCACCCGGATCCCCTCCGGATACTTTAGTTAGAAACCCTAACTCAAGATTTCCACTATGAATATCTTGTGAAAAACCTTCACAAGATCAAATCATACATGCAATGGCAAAGTGAATCCCACAACCCGGGATCACAAACTTCTCTCACAATCGAGAGAACCAATAAGCAATATAAAAGAGTTTATATGAAATAAACAATCTTACCACAAAATCCTATACCTTGAGTTTTTCTTACCCAATAGGTGGAATGAAGGATTTGAGGAAGATGAAGTCACCAAGCCCTAGCACCAAGGAAATGAGCAGCAATGGGTGCCTAGGGAAGAGTTGGAGACTTGGATCAAGCAATAGCTTGAAGAGCTCACCAAGAACAACCTTCTCTCTAGATCTAGAAATGAGAGAGAATGGGTTTCTTGTGAGGAAGAGAGCTTTAGATTTGAGGGAGAATAGCTATCTCTTTTGAACTCAATGAATCTCTTAATGGAAGCTCTATTGAAGATATAAATGACCTAGGTTCGTATTTATAGGGTCCCATAAAAACAAGTTAGGTCATTCACCAACGGATAGAAATCTGTGAGACTTAGTCGGTCAAAGAACAGTCACTGACCGACTAGATCATCAACTAGTCGGTCAGTCACAAAGCATGGACCGACTAAGAGCAGATCTGAGAAGAGATAGAATTTCAGACCTAGAAAACTAGTCGGTCCAAGAAGACTATCTGACCGACTAGTTTCACAACTAGTCGGTCATCCAATGAACGTAGACCGACTAAGAGGCAAAACAACTTAGTCTGAAGGCAAGTTGACTTAGTCGGTCCAAGAACAAAAGTTGACCGACTAGATTGTCAACTAGTCGGTCATCAAACGTTCTTAGACCGACTAAAGGTAAACAGTAGCTTAGGAGAAATTTAGAGTGAACAGTAAGTCACAACTAGTCGGTCAAAGAAGCATCACTGACCGACTAGTTCACAAACTAGTCGGTCGGTGAGTCAACGTAGACCGACTAACTGTAAACAGTAAAGTCCAAGAAATTAAGGAATCAAACTAGTCGGTCCAAGAACAGTTGCCGACCGACTAGATCACCATCTAGTCGGTCAGTACTTGTTCTTGTACCAACTAACATGCACAACAAAGTCCGAATCGAAGCGCGACGCTTCGAGGAAGTTAGAATGAACTTGTGCAAGAATCCTAGAGCTACGAAATGAGCGTAATGAAGATAGAAACGTAAGATATACTCAAGGCTTAACATTCTATCAATCGAAACTAAAAGACTATAAATAAAACCTTAATAAACGGTCTTAGAGAGCTTCGATTGAATCTTCATAACTTCCAAAGCGCTGCAGGAGCTTCAACGAAGCTTTAGGCTTGAATACGAGCTTTTGGAAGTGTTGAGATGTCGCTTTGAATATTCTCGTGAAATTGGCGACGATCTCCAATACTGTGCTCACAAATTGTTAGTTCATGAATTATTTATGTTTGCTCATCATCAAAACCAAATCCGGGGAGTCCAATATTCAACATTCTCCCCCTTTTTGGTGATGACAAACCAACATAAATAATAATAAAAAATAATAATTCAAATGTAAAATACTTACTCCCCCTGCATTGATGACACGTTAATTCCCAAATGAATATATATGAATTGCATCAATCAGACGAGTAAGATATATAATGAGAATTGATTTTTGAAATATCGGATTTTGAAAATCCTTATATGTATCTTAACTCCCCCTGAATCTAACATATCAAACTAGATTCTTGGAAATTGAGTTAAATTTTTCATTTGCACTATTTATTATCATTATCTCTCCCCCTTTGGCATTATCCCAAAAATGGGGGGCATACAACGACAACAATTAGGAAATGTAAAATCCAACATCGGGAGTCGTAGACAATGACGATGGAGCTAATTGACACCAAAGGAAAAACGATTAAATCAATTCAAAGTGTGCCAATTGTCCATTATCACAAAGTGAAAATCAAAATCATCAAAAATACCAAATAATTATTCATTAATTGAATAAAGAAACATACTCTTCAATATTCAATATACTTGGTTAATTTTGTGCATGGAAAACAATTCTATACAATTATAGAATTTAAATCTATTTAACCAAGTTTTTATGCGTCGAGCGACGAAATCTCATTTCAAATACATTCAACGAATATTAAAATTTGCACGACGAATAAAAGACAAAGTGAATGACGATGAACATATATATATGCAGAGACAACATGAGTATATCCAAAAAGATATCACATCGAATATATGAGATACATCATATCAAGCGCTACATATCATCAAAAAGAAATACATCAACATCATCGATACAATATACCCATCAAAATGAAATACACCATCATCATCATCATTCTCATCAAAATAAATACAGCAGCAGCGACGACATCCAAAATACATCAAAACATAATAACCCTCATACCCTATCCTAACCCATAATACTCTCGCTAAGATATATCATCCAAAGCGTATATGGAGAGTCCTCGGAACAACGATCACGAGGAGGAGGCAGGATCTGCAGCGTCCGTGGGTCCAGTCGACGGAGTGGACTCAGGCTCTGCAGGGAGAAGAGGCGTCTCAACAGATGGAATCGTCGGGGCAGGAGTCGAGATCTCAGGAACAGGCTCTACAGCAGCAAGGGTCTCGACAGCAGAAGTGTCAACAGGAATATCAGCAGGCTCAGCAACAGGGTCAACAACAGGCTCTGAAGACTGAAGTGCTGAAGCAGAAGGCTCTGGAGCACCGGAAGAGGTGCCAACTCCAGGAGCAGAAGTGGAAACACCAGCAGCAGCATCATTGGCCTCATCGCCACGGGCAAAAGAAGTGACAAGCTCGTCAAGCTCCTCATCGTCCATCTCCTCGGCCTCAGACACCGAAGGAGGAAGCTCAATCCCCATCATACGAGCCATACGACATACGACCTCCTCAGTACGAGCCAAACGGGAGTCGTGCTGACGAAGTAGACGTACGACATCGTCCAAAGTAGCAGGGGAAGAGGAGGCTGCAGCGGCTGACGGAGTAGACTGAGAAGCAGATGCGGTAGACCTCTGCACGTGACGAAGTGTCGCTAAAGATTTCTTCACGGCCGTCGCGTTCAGAGGCGTACCCAAAGGACGCTCATCGTCAGGAGGGAGAGGAACTCGAAAATGACGGAATACGAGAGTCAACAAGCAGTGGTATGGAATGTGCGCAGACTTATTGGTCTTGCGTATACACTCGAAAGAATCCATCTTATCGAGTATCACGCGAGCCCAATTTATCTCGCACCCCAAGAAAAGAGCGTATATGAGCTTCAAAAACGGCTGAGAGGGAAGTGAAGAGGATCCATATTTCGGAAGAAGACAAGACTTCAAAATCAGGTTAAGAACCCACGCATTCGGCTTAAAGGATTTCGAAGGAACACCAATGAATGCGGAGGGGATAACCTGGAAAATATCTGCAAGAATAGACTGATCCAAGGAAGAAATGTCGTCTACAGAAATGTCCGAGGGGAGGAGACCACACGACGCACAACCAAGGATCTCCCCCAAGATTTCTGCCGTGAGAACTATAGGAGTTCCCAAGACAGTCGTCTCAATGGAGTGGCTGGCGTCGTACTGGCCTCGAATACGATTAGCATAGAACAATTTCACGAGGCGAGGGTACGGTTTGGGATTGGCCTTGGGGTCGTATCGGAGATAATCTAGAAGGCCACTATAAGACAGAAGATCAGCAAGGCCGAGGAAATCAGAGAACTGAACGTAATGCTCTAACAACAGTGGACAATGCTCTATACGGTTGTACGCGGCGAGACACTGAGGGTCATCGCGGCACAACGATATGTCTACACCGCCAACTGGCATAGGAGCTTTACCCTTGGCCTTACGGGTCTTCGGAGGTGGGGTAGGTTCCCTAGTAGGCTCATCCTCAGGGATAAAATCAGTATCGGAATCGGAATCGGGAGGAGTAGCCGGAGTATGAAGAATAGGCTTTTTGGTCTTGGATTTGCGGGGCTTGACGGTGGCAGTCCTAGGCTTCTTAAGAGGAGGCGATGATGGAGAGGCTAGGGTAGACTTGGCACGACGCTTAGGCTTCGGGGGATTCCTAGGGTCGGAAGGCCCTACGGTCATAGGAGAGGCCCCGGAAGAGGCGATCGGAATGCGAGGCTTAGCCATAGTTCTAAGAGCACAAGCAACTGATAATAAGATCAAGTACAACCTAGAGATCACAAGCTAACAACCCTAGAGATCAAGAAAATTCGAAAATCACAAGCCCTAGGTTAGAAATTGAAACCATAGGATCTAGAGCTTGAAATCAAGGAGAGACAACCCTAGAAAAGGAAATCGACCTAGGAGAGGGAGGGAGATACCTAGGAGGTGGAGTCGACGGCGACGGATGGCGGCGATCGACGGAGAAACGGCCGGAAGACGAAGGGTTTCGAGTTGAGGGTTTTGGGTTTTCGGGCTGGAGCAAGAGAGAAGACCGACTAAATGAGAGTTTAGTCGGATGAAATCGAGTATAAGTCGGTCGGGATGCGAAAAGACACAGCTGCCCTAACACACTTAGTCGGTCACAGTTCAAGTACTGACCGACTAGATTACGATCTAGTCGGTCGGTCAATGAGCTTGAACCGACTAAGTCGAAACAGTAGCTCAGAAGAATTTCTAGGGCAAGAATTAGTCGGTCGCAGTATATTTACTGACCGACTAGTTTTCAATCTAGTCGGTCGGAAAGTATACTATGACCGACTAACGAAAGAAAAAGATAGGAGATGGATATTTGCATGATCTAGTCGGTCTGAGTTCATTAGCTGACCGACTAGATGAGCATCTAGTCGGTTGATAAGTGAACTGAAACCGACTAGAAGAGTCCAAAAGTAGAAATTTGATTTCTCTTCACAAACCACTTGGATGAAACATCCTAACTCACTCATTAGTCATCTAAATTACCCCATAAAACGTCGAAATCTTAAATACGACATTGAAATACGAATTCGAGCAATAAATTCAAATAAATCACATAAAATTCCCAAAAATTCAACTAATCTAGCATGAATGAAATATCGCGAAATATATTAGCATGCAAGATGATTGAATTAAAATATGAATCCTATATCTCTGATTCACCCATAATCCCCAATTCTCGACGCAACCGCACAAAGGAGTCCTCCTTCAGGGGTTTCGTGAAAATATCGGCGATTTGCTTTTGGGTTTCAACGTACACTAAAATGATGTCCTTTTTAGCAACATGATCATCTAAGAAATGGTGTCGGACATCTATGTGTTTCGATCGGGAATGGTGCACCGGATTCTTTGAAAGACAGATAGCACTTTGGTTATCCACCATGATAGGGCTAGTATCACAATGAATACCAAAATCCTTCAATGTGTGTCTCATCCAAAGAACCTGGGCACAAGCGGCACCGTCGGCAATATATTCCGCCTCGGTGGTTGAAAGTGAAACCGAATTTTGCTTCTTGGAAAACCAAGAGACAAGAGAATTTCCTAGAAAATGGCAAGTGCCACTAGTACTTTTCCTGTCGGATTTGCATCCCGCATAATCAGCGTCACTGTATGAGACTAACTCATACGTGCTAGATTTCGGATAAAGTAATCCAAAATCTAAAGTGTAACTTAGATAGCGAAAAATACGCTTTACCGCTACTAAGTGAGACTCCTTAGGTTGAGACTGATAACGAGCACATATACATACGGCAAACATAATATCGGGCCTACTTGCGGTAAGATAAAGCAAACTACCTATCATACCTCGATATAGACGAATGTCTACATCCTTACCGCCCGTATCCTTGTCAAGATGCGTAGTCGTGCTCATCGGAGTCTTTTTCCCGGAGGCATTCTCCATTCCAAATCGCTTTAGCAACTCCACCGTGTACTTCGTTTGGTGGATGAAGATTGCATCGTTCATTTGGCGAATTTGGAGACCTAAGAAATATTTGAGTTCGCCCATGTGGCTCATCTCAAATTGTTCCTTCATCACATTAGAAAACTCTTCGCAAAGAGCGAAGTTAGTAGCACCGAAAATGATATCATCAACATAAATTTGAACTAATAAAATATCATTATTCGCATGCTTAATAAAAAGTGTTGAATCGGCTTCGCCCATTTTAAAATTCAAATCCAAAAGAAAATTCTTTAGGCGATCATACCAAGCTCGAGGAGCTTGTCTCAAACCATAAAGAGCTTTCTTTAGTTTAAAAACGTGATTTGGAAATTTTTCATTTATGAAGCCCGGAGGTTGAGAAACGTAAACTTCCTCAACGACATCTCCGTTTAAAAATGCACTTTTAACATCCATTTGAAATAATTTAAAATTCTTATGGCATGCAAAAGACAAAAGTAATCTAATTGATTCTAATCTAGCTACCGGAGCGAAAGATTCTTCGAAATCGATACCTTCCTCTTGACGATAGCCTTGAGCTACTAACCGGGCTTTGTTCCGGACGACGACTTGGTTTTCGTCGGTTTTGTTCTTGAAGATCCACTTTGTCCCTATGACGGTGTGGTTCTTCGATGGCAATGGAACAAGCTCCCAAACTTCATTCCTCTCGAATTGAATGAGCTCCTCCTCCATGGCTAAGATCCAAGCGCTATCTTCGCATGCTTCATTAATATTCTTTGGCTCTATCGATGAGGCAAAGGCACAATTTGCGAAGTGGTGAACTTGCGATCTCGTCTTGACACTATCATAGATATTGCCAATGACTTGCTCATGGGGATGGTCACGAACCGAATGAAGCCGTTTGGGAATACCTTGATCACTTGGAACATTCTCAACAACTTCATTAGTTGGGTTAGTCTCAATAGAATCAATAGAATCATTAGACTTAGAATTATCAAACGAATCACATAAAACATCCATAGAATCATTATCATTTGAAATTCTAGTTGGAACAAATCCTTCATTAAATGAGACATGAAGCGACTCCTCGATCGTTGAGGTTCGTTTGTTGAATATCCGGTAGGCTTTGCTACGCGTAGAGTATCCAACAAAGATCCCCTCATCGGATCTTGGATCGAATTTGTCCAAACTACCATATGTGTTCTTAATAAAACATTTTGAACCGAAAACACGAAAATGTTTAACTTGAGGCAACCTACCAAACAACAATTCATAACAAGTTTGTTTAGTGCCGGGCCTCAAAAGTATTCTATTAAACACATAGCAAGCGGTGTGTACCGCTTCCGCCCAAAATTGATGGCCAAGTTGGCTATCATCAAGCATAGTGCGAGCACACTCCACTAGCGTCCTATTCTTTCTCTCAACTACACCATTTTGAGGAGGTGCACGAGGGAAAGAGAAGGTGTGAGTAATACCAACTTCATCACAAAATGTCTCAAAAGACTCATTCTCAAATTCACCTCCATGATCACTACGAATAGTGACAATGGTGGTTCCTAAGAGATTTTGTACTTTCTTAACAAAAATTGTGAAGTTTTCAAAAGCTTCATTTTTATTGCACAATGAAAATACCCAAGTAAATCTTGAATAGTCATCTACAATGACAAGTCCATACCTTGCATTTCCTAAGGAAGCTACTCTAGTTGGCCCAAATAAATCTAGATGTAATAGCTCTAGTGGCCTTTTAGTAGAGATGCTTTTCTTAGGTTTAAATGAAGATTTAGGAAGCTTGCCGCGTTGACAACAATCACAAAAACTTTTCTTTTCAAAAACAAGCTTCGGAAAACCTTTAATAGAATTCAATTTTGAAAGCTTATATAGTGTTCCAAAGTTCACATGTCCAAAGCGTCGATGCCATAAGTGTTGTTCACTTGTGTTGGCAACGAGACATTGTTCATATGACTTCGGAAGATCCAAAATATAGATGTCTTTACGACGAGTTCCGGAAAATAATAATTTTTCATTATCCTTTCTTAAAATGTGACACAATCCTTTCGCAAAGCTAACTTTGTAACCTTTGTCACAAAGTTGGCTTATTGAAATAAGATTATGATTTAAACCACTAACAAGATAAACATCACTAATTAATGGTTTAGAGGGGTTACCGACTTTACCAACACCTATGATGGTTCCGCTCTCGTTGCCTCCAAATACGACGCGGTTTCCATTCGCAATGGGAACCACTCCGGAGAGCAATCGAGTGTCACCCGTCATGTGTTTTGAACACCCGCTATCGAGTATCCAATTCCCTTTGGAGCTAAATTTAAATTTGTTGCTCCTTTTCTTTTTCTTTTCCTTGAGTACCTAAAGATAGAAACTTTCATATCATGGTACCCAAGGTCATTGGGTCCAAGGGATTAGACCTTTGGAAGCCAAGTCCAAGTGGACTTAGACTTCCCCACATAATTCTTACTATGTACAACATCCGAAAAATAAGCATTCATGTACATTTGTTTTTCGTCCATGCTTGTGTCCTTTGGGCTCCAAATAGTGAATATTTTGGGAGCCATCATCCTATTGGGTGCATGCATGCTACGTTGATTTCTACGTGATGCATGTTGTGGATAGGCATACGGGACATGATGGAATGGTGCACGAAAAGAATTATTCATATGATGAGGTGGGTGTACATATGCATGTGTGGAAACACGTGCGTGAGGGTGTCTCACTTGGTGTGCACGTGCCCGAGAATGTGTTGCATAAAAATCATCATATGTATGAGATGGTGGAGTAGGACGTGTGTTCCTACGTGGCATGTTATCGGTGTACATGTAGGCATGCCCCTTCTTTGGAGGTCCACCCAAAGTGGGTTTCTTTCCAAAAGAGTGCGTGGACGAGGTGGAAGCACCATTGGTAGATGAACTACCAATAGAGTGTTTGCTACCACTCGTAGAGTCACCGGAAGTTGGCCTAACAAAAGTAGTGGCCGCTTTGGATGGACATCCCATCGTATACCCCAAACCAATGTGGTGATTGGCCGGAAGTAAGTCACTTAGGATTTTATCCAAATGGTCCTTACCTTTGTTGAATTTGTTAATTCGGCCCAATGTGTTCTCATATTTCTCTTTGAGAGAACGCAAAGAAGTATCCAAAGTGGATATTTGCGAAGTGAGCACATAAACACGAGATTTAAGATTCTCGTTCTCAATACTCAAAGTCGAGTTTTGAGAAGTTAAATCCGCTATCTCATGTTCTTCCGCATCCTCGATGCTAACATGTTCAAGTTTAGATTTGAGATTAACAATCTCATTTCTTAACTCTTCAACAACGGTGTCGTTGTTGGTGATGATATTCTTAGGCGATGTTTGAATGCTAGCTAGGTCATATTTTACCTTAGTATATCTATTTACTAACTTAGTGTATTTTGACCAAAGTTGAGAGTTAGCATTTCTAAGATCATCCATCGTTACCTCATCGCTTTCGTCATTACTATCATCGGAAGAGGAGGATCCTTGATCGTTCTCCTCTCTTGCCATGAAGCACATATGTGCTTGCTCCACTTTCTCATCATCCGACTCTCCGCTTGAGGAATCCTCGGAGTCGGTGAATGTTGCTCCGACAAGTCCTTTCTTGTACCCCTTTTTGTATTTCTTGGACTTATCAAATTTTGGCGCCTTCCACTTCTCCTTGTGCTTATTGAGGGGACACTCCGCTTTCATGTGTCCCGGCTTATTACACTTGAAACACAAAGGAGAGGAAGAGGCATTAGTAGAACCAAATTTAGCTTTGTTCTTGAAGTTACCTTTTCGGAAGAAACGGTTGAACTTCTTGGCCATGAGTGCCATGGACTCCAAGTCCAACTCGTTTTCCGAGTCTTCATCATCGGAAGATGTGGATGAAGCCGCCTTGAATGCAATCGCCTTTTTCTTAGGCGCATCTAGGTTCAAATATGACTTCATCTTTTCTTGTAGCTTCACCTTGCTATCTTTGCGTACCTCGTATGACATCAAAGTACCCATTAGTTGAACTACGGTATATTTGTTCATGTCATTACCTTCCTCGATGGCGAAGGTACGTTTTTCCCAAGAAGAGGGAAGTCCTTCAATAAGCTTTAAGCACTTCTCCTTTTGAGTGTAGATCTTGCCGAGGGCCTCTAACTCGTTTATTATGTCAACGAAGCGAGCGTAATATTCTTTCATCTTCTCGCCCTGTTGCATATGAAACATTTCGTAATCTTTGGTTACGACTACGAGTTTAGAGTCTCTTACCCGACTCGTCCCTTCATGTAGTATGAGGAGAGAGTTCCAAATTTGATATGCACTCTTACATGTGCATATCTTATTGAAGTCCTCGGGCTCCAATGCGCATTGCAAGGCGTTCATTGCCTTGGCATTGCTTACCTCCGCGGCGACCTCCGCGGTAGTCCATTTCTCAAAATCTTCTTCTTCGGGCTCGATGTACTCCTTCATTGTAGTCCTCCATAAAGATGCACTCCGGAGGAAAGTCTCCATCCAGCACTTCCAGTACCCGTAGTTGGTACCGTTGAAGAATGGAGGCCTCGTAGAGGAATGTCCTTCCATCACCGATGACGCCCCTTCACGGTTCCTGAAGGTGTCATAGTTGGAAGGTGGAGGCACGGTCTTGTTGTCGTTGGCAGACATAGCTGTGTATCTGGCTCTGATACCAAATGTAATGCCCTACCAGCTACTGCACAAGTACTAGAGGGGGGGTGAATAGTACTTTAAAATAATAAGGAGTATAATTCCAAATTAAATTGCAATCAACTACCAAATCAATTTGCGGAAGCTTAAATTGAACGACGACAACGAAATTGACAATGCTAACAAACGATGTTAATGGGTTCGGATCCACCCAAGTCTCCCCGACTTGTTCCCGGTGATCCTACGTCCCAACCACCCGGATCCCCTCCGGATACTTTAGTTAGAAACCCTAACTCAAGATTTCCACTATGAATATCTTGTGAAAAACCTTCACAAGATCAAATCATACATGCAATGGCAAAGTGAATCCCACAACCCGGGATCACAAACTTCTCTCACAACCGAGAGAACCAATAAGCAATATAAAAGAGTTTATATGAAATAAACAAGCTTACCACAAAATCCTATACCTTGAGTTTTTCTTACCCAATAGGTGGAATGAAGGATTTGAGGAAGATGAAGTCACCAAGCCCTAGCACCAAGGAAATGAGCAGCAATGGGTGCCTAGGGAAGAGTTGGAGACTTGGATCAAGCAATAGCTTGAAGAGCTCACCAAGAACAACCTTCTCTCTAGATCTAGAAATGAGAGAGAATGGGTTTCTTGTGAGGAAGAGAGCTTTAGATTTGAGGGAGAATAGCTATCTCTTTTGAACTCAATGAATCTCTTAATGGCAGCTCTATTGAAGATAGAAATGACCTAGGTTCGTATTTATAGGGTCCCATAAAAACAAGTTAGGTCATTCACCAACGGATAGAAATCTGTGAGACTTAGTCGGTCAAAGAACAGTCACTGACCGACTAGATCATCAACTAGTCGGTCAGTCACAAAGCATGGACCGACTAAGAGCAGATCTGAGAAGAGATAGAATTTCAGACCTAGAAAACTAGTCGGTCCAAGAAGACTATCTGACCGACTAGTTTCACAGCTAGTCGGTCATCCAATGAACGTAGACCGACTAAGAGGCAAAACAACTTAGTCTGAAGGCAAGTTGACTTAGTCGGTCCAAGAACAAAAGTTGACCGACTAGATTGTCAACTAGTCGGTCATCAAACGTTCTTAGACCGACTAAAGGTAAACAGTAGCTTAGGAGAAATTTAGAGTGAACAGTAAGTCACAACTAGTCGGTCAAAGAAGCATCACTGACCGACTAGTTCACAAACTAGTCGGTCGGTGAGTCAACGTAGACCGACTAACTGTAAACAGTAAAGTCCAAGAAATTAAGGAATCAAACTAGTCGGTCCAAGAACAGTTGCCGACCGATTAGATCACCATCTAGTCGGTCAGTACTTGTTCTTGTACCAACTAACATGCACAACAAAGTCCGAATCGAAGCGCGACGCTTCGAGGAAGTTAGAATGAACTTGTGCAAGAATCCTAGAGCTACGAAATGAGCGTAATGAAGATAGAAACGTAAGATATACTCAAGGCTTAACATTCTATCAATCGAAACTAAAAGACTATAAATAAAACCTTAATAAACGGTCTTAGAGAGCCTTCGATTGAATCTTCATAACTTCCAAAGCGCTGCAGGAGCTTCAACGAAGCTTTAGGCTTGAATACGAGCTTTTGGAAGTGTTGAGATGTCGCTTTGAATATTCTCGTGAAATTGGCGACGATCTCCAATACTGCGCTCACAAATTGTTAGTTCATGAATTATTTATGTTTGCTCATCATCAAAACCAAATCCGGGGAGTCCAATATTCAACAACTTGTGCATGTTCCAAACAGTAACGGGCCCCGGGAGTGGGTCGTTATAGACAAACTCTTTGACTACTTTATCAAAACATATGTTCCAGCTGCTTGATGCATCGCCTGCCTTTTATTCGCTCCCACTGGCCTTGAAAACTCTATAAGTTTTTTCTTCTAAATCATATTTAGAAAACAAACATGTTCCAGTATTCAAGGTCTTCATGAGCATTAACCTTGAGTCTGATCCAAACAGATCTATACACATCTGTTGACAAGAAAGTTTCATCATAATCCGTTTATAAGAGTTCTGATGATAACCATTATCAACAAGCATAACTTGTACTTCACTATTTTCCTTCTGCACCAATATTCTGTCTTGAAAATTTACTTGCACCCAAAGGGAACACTTTTTTGGGCACGTCTTCTAAGTTCCATATCTTATTTATGTGCAAGGACCCTTTTTGGATCGTATCAAACTATTTATCTGAGTCCCTACTCTGAATGGATTATTGGAAGTTGACTAGGCCATCATCAACTATGATGTTTTACTCGACTCCTGCATCTCACGAGGCTCGAGTAACCATGTGACTTCCTAACGACTAATTTGAGGAATAATATATTTATAAGGTTCTAACATAACCTTATCAAGAACCTAGGCATTATTATCTAGGGCTTAACCCAAAAAGAGGACTGTAACTCAGAGTCACTAGCCATGTATCGCACCAAGTCTAACAGAGTGCGATTAATGATCTCCAACACACCGATGTGTTGTGAGACTTGACCTGAGAGAAAATCTCATTCTCTTTTAATTACGCAAGAATTACATAGCATAGTATTCGCCTCTTCGATCCAATCGAAGTGATTCATATACTTCTGTCATTTTGTTCTCTATTTCATCAGACTTGTGTTTCATCAAGAACACGTGTCTAAATAAAATACGAACACTATATCCTGGCTAATTAAGACTTGGGTCCGGATACATCCGTATGTATGCGACCATTAGTTCTCCAACTCATTCTGTCACTGTCCTACAGATGGAGTTTCGGCCATCATACCTTTGAGACAAGATTTACAAGTGTCTTTCGACTCATAATACGAGAGGTCGAGAGACCCCTCTTTATGTGACTTGTCAAGCCTAGTCTCTTTGGTACGACCTAGTCTATTTTACCATAGATAAGTTTTGTCACTAACTTGTGCATTCATGTATTAACTATTAATACAATATCGTTATACAAAATAATCACATCAAAATATTTCT
Organism: Scilla litardierei; assembly: GCA_030789695.1. Taxonomy (NCBI): domain Eukaryota; kingdom Viridiplantae; phylum Streptophyta; class Magnoliopsida; order Asparagales; family Asparagaceae; genus Scilla; species Scilla litardierei. Next base: position 513,203,927 of record CM061142.1, on the reverse strand, counting down.
TCTAAAGTAATGTGACGACATTCACCAAGTGTCATATACATCCCATATGGCCTAAAGACAACTTTGGTTCATTAGCCAATATGTGAGACTATTTTCTTTTGTATAACAATTATTTTGAAAATTTAGACATCAAACATGTCCCATTTTCAGTTCCTCCAATTATGCATTTTCTTATGATAAACCAAACATTCTTTCTCAATGAATTTTCCTTAATGCATTCTCCTGTCTAAATCATCTTTAGACATTTCTTGTCCTAACACAAATATTAGTTGTGCAAGAACCTCAAGTATCCAAACACTTGAGCTTTACAACCTTGAGAAGACTGAACAAGTTGTTCGTCTCAAGATCTAATTTGGATACATAGTCTTGCACCACTCTAATACTCAACTTTGAGTCAAACAGTTTGATCGAAGTTTCGACCCTTGCGGATTGAAACTGTTTTCTATACAACCTTGAAGAGACTCAACAAGCTATACAGAGAAAGATGCTTTGAACATCAGTATGTTCAAACTGCCCCTGCCCATAGAGGTGAGTGTTTAGTAGCGTGATTTTATTGTGATAGACTTTAGAGCTTAAGAAAATCATTGTCCTTAACTTAGTGCTAGGAAGGATGCTTTAATATCTGTGAGAACATAGTTTGGTTTATCGAATATTCCTTAACCAATTATTTTGTCCAGTTGACTTATTTCTTTTAAGGATATTATGATTTTGGATTCCACTTCGGTAAAACAAACAATTACCCTAGTTCAGAATATGTTCAGGATTTTTAAATATAGTTAAAATGTTTTTTATTCAACTATATCCTCCCACTATTTTTTCGATCATCTTTAACCATATAAATGAACGAATATAGTTATTTAATGGGAGAGGGACCCAACCACCCTGAGCTTCACAACCTTGAGGAGACTCAACAAGCTGATCGACTCTGCAGTTGGTAGATAAACTCATTATCAATAACATCACATGTAACTCATTATTGGTTTTTACCCCAAGTCATTTATGATCTTACGGACTCAACAAAGCATAATGACTAGTCTAGTCGAACTCTTTTTTTCATGTCTAATATTAACTTACACCGATACTCGAGGAGAGCCGACGCAGAGGTTTGGGTTAATACCAGACTACATCATAGGTATGATGGAGTCGCTTTCTAAAAGAGACTATATCATAGCTTGAGGAGACTCAACAACCATGACATGCATCTTTTAGTCCCCTAATCCAAAAACAAGGAGGGCTACAGCTAATCTTGAAGAATATTTTTAACATATTTGACTAGATATAATCGATGGTTTCACATATAATTTGCATCCTTGGTCCAGCGGAACACGACTAGGGATTTGGCGAGGCTTCATATCCCCCAATTTACTCAAATCCCACCTAAACACTAGTCAAAAAACGATAAACTGGATCATGATCCTTTAAGGATACTACTTATTCATATGTGCGACATCGACTAGAAATGGCTTCATTAAACCTAGTTAATCATATCAACTAGTTGAATCCTAAAAATCGAAATTATTAAGATTGGTAAATAACTTTTATTTATGTCCTTATCAACTATAAGGATTTTTTTAGGGTGCTATCATAATCATGTATTAGGGATTTAAAATTCAAGTAGCAACAATTTAAATCATAGCCTTTTTTCAAAATTATTATTAAACCAATTAAAATAATAATTATTGGTGAGGGCTATCCTAATCATGTATTAGGAGTTTAATTTGTTGCAACAATTTTTAAATCATAGCATGTCCACCAAAAAATTATCTTATAATTTTCTGAAAGCTTTTAATGGCTATCCTAAAAGTCCTTCTTATATTATCACATAATAAGAAAGAATAATTTAACCAGTAAAAATATCAACTAAATAATTTAGCATGATAACAGATCGACTAAGATTATCTCATAAAATAAGCATGCAACTTAAAAGATTTATCTCATAAATTTAAATTACATTAATAATTATCATATAATTATCAAGATCAATTTTTTTTAAAATTATCACATGATTTTAAAATTAGATCTAATTTTTAAAAAACATTTTTTCGAAAATGAATACCATCACATTGAACAACAATTTTAATAGCTTAATTAAAACCTCTATCTCATGGAGAAACATGTTGTATCATATACATTTTATAATTGCAAAAACATAGACCATGTAGACTACCACTGATACCAATGAAGGGTTTCGTGGGTCATTAGGGCTATAAACTCGACGTCTGGCCTATGTCGGACGAACGACGAAAATATACAAGCAGCGGAAAAACAACTTAAAACTATTTTAAGTCTAGCCCTAAAGAGTTACCCTAGCCAGAATCTCTACTATCCTAGAGTTGGGTCCGACCAACCTCTAAGGATAGATATCTAACTATTGCAATTATAAATGCATGTTAATAAACTACATACCTTTCACTTCGTTTCCACATATTACGAAGCATCGTTTTCAGCAACATTTCTTTTATCTCCGAAGCAATGCCTCACGCCGCTTCTCCCGAGCCAAACCACGTCCCGAACCGAACTGCGTCCTGAGGCGAGCAATACCATTGTTGCCGAGACAACCACGCACCAAAGAAAGTTTCACCTTGAGTGGATCCTCTGTCAAGACTTCGGATACAATCCAAACTCCTTCGTAACTTTGCCAGAGCCCGATCAGGAGCAAGGAAGAACTAGGGAGAAAAGGGAATACTAATTTAAGCATAGATCCGAGCTTGCTCACGTTTAATGGAGCTACTCAGATTTGAAGCTTGGTGTGAGTTTCAAGTAGGGGGTTAGCCCATATTTATATAGGCGGCTGACCCCTCCCCTTTCTCAATTACCGATGTGGGACTAAAGATTTGGATGAGAAAATTAACTTTAAGTTTTACCTTCACTAAGGCCAAACTTCAATGAATTTTTCCTCGCTCACCATTGAGCTCCAAGAACGATGTCATACATCGTTGAGAAGAGGGTTGAATTGTCAACGCATAGGAAAAAATGGTGCTCCATTCCGAGTCCGTTTTGACCCCTCAAACGATCGTCCAAAGATAGCTCAAACAGTGTTTTTTGCAAAAACGACCAGCCGCCAAAAAACCGCACATGGTTTGAAATCCTATGTGGTGGCCCAAAAGGCTGTGGGCTCATGGGAGGCCCGCCCGCCTGCCCGGTGGGCTCGGGCACCCGAGGGTGCAGGCGCCCGCCCGCCTGGGCAGACCCATGCACCGCACATGCCCACCCAGGCGGGAGCGGGTCTAGCCCGTGGGTCGGTCTCGCCCAACCCGCAACATGTTCGCCTGACCCGTATAGCCTATTGGGCCTTTTTGGCGTGTTTTGGTTCTGTCTTTCACGTTTGGAGTCTATTTTGGACGCTGTTTGAACCTGGGTTTAGACCGGGACATTTCCGTCATCTATGTACCATATCATGTGTCCATTCTATATAAAATATGCTCGTAAACACTTTACGATGCATTCAAAACCTTTTGCATCATAAGCAATTTCACACATCCTTAATTTTCTAAAATTTATATCGCAAACTATTTGCGACACATTAAATTCCCATTTAATATTAAACTCCATTTGTCTCAAATACAAATGAACTGAGAGCATACATCTCTCAATAAGCAGGACCAGTCAATCAGTCAATGCAGGTAGTCACATAAGTCTTGTGGACTACCTGAGGACAATCCCTCGGTAGATATGCTAAGATATCCTCAGTGGTAGGCACCCAAGAACATCTTCAGAGCACTTTCTCCGTTGAGTCATCCAGGTCCTATTGCAGTTCTTTTGTCGGTGAGGCCTCTGGGTCTCAGCATAGTTCTTCCACTGGCGAGGCCTCCTGTCCCAATGCAGCTCTTCTACCAACAAGGCATTAAGGTCCCAACGCAGCTCTTTTATTGGCTAGACCTATAGGTTCTAGCACAACTATTCATCTAGCAAGGCCTTCGGGTCATAGCGTAACTCTTCTGAAGGCGATGCCTTTGGGTCCCAGCATAGCACTTCTGTTGACAAAACCTCCGAGTCCAAGCACATCACTTCTGTTAGCGAGACCTCAAGGTCCTAGTACTGTACTTTCGTTGGCGAGACCTTTGGGTCCCAGCACAGCTCTTCCTCTGGCGAGGCCTCTAGGTCCCGACGTAGCTCTTCTGCTGGCAAGGCCTTCGAGTCCCGGCCTAGCTCTTTGATTTGGGGGAAAATATTGCATATTTAACCCTCCAATTAGAGCAATTTTGCGTGTATATGATGCTTATTTGATCTCTAATACGATCGTATTTAGAATACTCTGATTTATTAGATCAAACCCCTATTCTATGCACAAAACAGCAAAATATTGAGTATTTCTGCCCTTTTAGTATTTTTCATATGAAGATCTCAGTCTCACGATTCCAACGACTATTTATTTGTATTTTTCTGAGATCTGTGCTAATTTCTATGAATTTTTGAATGCATAATACATTTTAAACGAGGAAATACGAAGAAAATACGAGAATGCTGCATCAAATACGGAGGCCCGTCGCTTAGAAAAGCGGGCCACATGGTGCAATCTATGCCGTCCCATCCTCATTTGACGGCGGAAGATATGGGCGACGCGGCAACGTCGCGTCCGTTCGATCATGATCCAACGGCTCACAGCAGTGCAGAATGCAACAGCGCGAATGACATTTCCTGGCCATGTTGCGAGATCACGACAACTGCAAGCTTAATCAGATGGTGGCGAGGCAAATCGGAAGGCGACTCGGATGCGAGGCGGATCCGGATGCGGAGCGGGCAAAGCAAAGATCCGATAGACACGTGTCGTACCCACAGAAGATCACGCCTCCATCCTACGATGGAGATTTGATCTGACTTAGGGCTTGCGGATTTTTGTGGTTTTGAAGCATGTTTCAGCGAGAAATACGGATCCGCACCGACCTTATACCCCTATAAATACCCTGCGAATTACAGAGTGTATTTAGACTGTTTTTGGCCGTATTTTGAGCGTATTGGAGGGTCTCTCGTGAGTATTTTTATGTGAGTTTCTGGGGCTTTGGAGACAGAGGCTAGGGGCTCTTGCTGAAGGAAATCTAAGGCTTTTGGAGGAGTTTTGGTGATATAAGTTTGAACTTATACCTTCTATTTTGCGTATTTAGCACATAATTTAAGACTTTGAACATGCATTTGCTTATGAATATGAGTTTTCTTCTCTCCATTGATGGCTAGTACCTTTACTTGTTGGTTGTGATGTAGTTAGGGTGTTGTACTCTTTGGTTTTGATGTATTTTCACCCTATTTTACATGTTATATCATGTATTTCACTAGATTCTACACGTATTATTCAAGTATTCTCTTTGTTGATGTATTTGGATCGAATCTGATCTTTGCAGACTTCTTCGTGGCATGATCCTTGCGGACATTGCCGTGGCCCTTACGGGCACATGAATTTAAATTCTCCATGAAGCTAGTAATTTATGTGATTATTTACGACACTTTTTGATGATAGTTTATCGTTATATTTTCTGACTTTCTCATACCCTTGCAGGGTGAAACGTTGAGTTATAGAAAAGACATTAATAACCATTGATTGCATGAACCCTAACGAAATCACAACCGACACGCACTCATCTCATTACTTTCTTAGATCGACTCCTCGTACTCATTTTAGTGTTAATTTCCCGTTTACTTAAAACCATCATCACGATTCTCTCACCTACAAAAGGAGGTTTATTTTCGTCTATTTACTACTCTTTAGAGACTGACTCTTTTGGTTTGTAGGTCGACTGTCCCGTAGATTCGACACCTGACTCTCCATGTTTACTACTTGATCGATCTCCTACACTTGGGAGTAGTGCTCGCATATTTCGAAACGAGTCAAGTTTTTGGCACCGTTGCCGGGGACATCGGTATTTGTGATCCATACTATCAGTTTCTCTCGAGGAATATTCGATGAGATCTTTCCATCTTTTAATTTAGGATTTTTTACTTGCTTTCTATTGCAATAAAACACATAAAAATATAAAACATAAAACACAAAAAACACCCTTTTCTGCTAGTTTATGTGGCATAGATCCCCTACTTCACATAGATTAGTACGAACTAAAAACATGGCGAATAATGCAAGTGTAGGAATATTTAGAAATCTACGCTTATATGCAAGTGTAGTATCTTTAACATGTTAATAAACATTGCTAAAAATCCACATGTTAGTATGGTAGTAACATCTTGTTAGTATGCCACATTGAATAAATTGATAGCATGTTAAATGGCCATCGTAGTATGCAAGACTTTAATGGGAAAATATTGCCCTTTGTGAAACTAGTAACATGTTGTTACTGTGAATATGCTTGTATGAAATTATGAACTTAGTTCAAAGTGACATGCTTCGGATTTGGTTGTAGGATGTTATATTTTAATATGCCATGTTATGCTACATGTGTAATGTTACATATTGATATGTCATGTTATACTTCATGTGCTCATATTAGAATGGTTTATGTTAATTTCTTCTAGGAGAATATACCAAATTTATGTTGTATGTCCATATTTGAGAATGATGACAACATGTGTTCATTGTGTTACTTGGAAATAATATAATCTTGTGATGATTATGAAATATATGAAACGATGGTCGTGGTTAATCCCGACATCGGCGTAATGATGAAAGGAATGCAGAACGTGAAAGAGGTAATTGAGACCGCTAAAATAACGTACAGAAATAAATTACGAAACTGAGAGTGAGGCAGAGTGATAAATGTCTGTAGCGCTCGATCCATTGTAAAATGGGTGAGGCTCCAGACACGGGTTCGGGGGAAACATGTGTAAATTATAGGAGTAAAGGAGCAGACATAAGATAGATTTCTTACTTGCTTGTCACTCCCGTAAGGGGGAGTTGACTAGAGTTAGAGAGGCCGGTGGTGTACTCGTGATGCACAACTCGGTAATTATTGGTTTTCTCTATTAGTCCCGATAAAAACCGAGAATTGTCTCACTCCCGTAAGTGGGAGTTACGAGAGGCCCCTCCAGTGCTCGTGTCGCTAGGTGGGGTACCACTTCTCACCCACCCTGGATGAAGTCCAGCTCCTTAGCATCCTATGTTTAATGGGGTTTCCAAATATTCACTAATTACCCAAATTTTAGCTAATTTATTCTGAAATTTATGTTCCTCGGTTTCTTTTTACTTCCAGCACTTGTATGCCATGTTTATTTAAATTATGCATTAAATATTTGGTTATTATATCACCAATAGATAGATGATCAGTTAGGGGGACCAGTTCTAAAACTGGATCCTACTAGCAATGTTAGGATTCCTACTGGGTCACGTATTGACATGCCCCCTTTGTGGTTTTCAAGAGTAGGACTAGAGCAGCCTATGCGGGTCCCGACGCCAGAGATCATTCCCAGCTCAGAGGTAGAGCCTGCGTGTGACTTTGTCCAGTTGGACTTTCCTGGGGTAGATTAGTGGGTGCGTTGTACTGGGGGTGGACACTTTTTTGTACTTTTTGGGTTGGGTGTTTCTCTTTCTTTTGTTGTACCCCACTTTTTTACCCCTTTGTACAGATGACGTATGTATAAAGTACCTTGTTTAATATAATATAATGTTCAGTTTTGTATTTCCCCGTACTGTGGATTTAAATTTTGTTGGAGCACTTTACTTTCTGTTATACTAGTCCAATATTATCATAGTGGCATTCATACATGTTTAATACAATCACAATTAATGCCTAATTGTATTTAGATATTAGGGGCTCGAAGCCCAGAGTCTGAATACTACGGCGGCCTTGTCACTACGTATCTCCGTATTTGGGAGAGCAGTGCGTGACAAATTTTCTTCTCAAACGTTTAGTCCCACATCGGATATGGAAAAAAGAGGAGTGGTCAGCTGTCTATATAAATAGGGGCCAACCCCCCTCCTTGAAACTGGCACCAAGCTCCAGATCCGAATAGCTCCATTAAAAGTGAGCAAGCCCGGATCCAAGCTTAATTAATATTCCAGCTTTCTCCCTTTTTTCTTCCTTGCTCCTGATCGAGCTCTGGTAAAGCTACGAAGGAGTTCAGATCGGATCCGAAGCTTTGACGGAGGATCCACTCAGGGTGAAACTTTCTGGAGCGTGTGGTTGGTTCGGCAACAAGGGGATTGCTCACCTCGAGATGTGGTTCAGCTCGGGAGAAGCAGCTCAGCCTCAACGTGGGGCATCACTTCAAGGATTAAAGACAAGTTGCTGAAAATGACACTTCGTGCGGAAACGAAATGACATGTATGTAGTTTAATATACATGCGTTGATAATTGCAATAGTTTGATAGATCTATCTTTAGGGTTGGTCGAACCCAACCACGATATAGTAGAGATTCTGGCTAGGGTCATTTCTTTAGGGCTTAACTTAAAACTGTTTTAAGTTGTTTTCCGTTGCATTGTTTTTCTCTCGTTGTCTGTCCGACTTAGGCTGAACGTCGATTTTATAGCCTTAAGAACCTTGAAAACCCTTTAGTGGTATCAGAGCCAATCTACCTTTATCTGTAATTTTATTGCAATTATAAAGTGCATAGGATGTCGCATGTTTCTCCATGAGATGGAGTTTTATTAGCTATTAAAAAAATTGTTGTTCTTATGCGATGGTTTTATTTTCGAAAAATTGTTTTTTGAAAAACTAGATCTCTTTTAAATTATGTGATAATGTTTATAGTAGATCTGTATAATTATTTGATAATTATGAATAGTTTAATGCTATAATCTAAATTTTATGTGATACTTGTTTAAATTCCTAATACCTTATTAGGATAACCATTAATCAATTTGTTACATGAAAATAATTTTGGAAAAATGTTTTTCTTGAAAATATGATCTTCTTATTATATGTTAATTTAGAATAGATCTGGAAAGTATCATGTGATTCATTAATGTTGTTATGATATGAACATTTGATGTTTATTTATTATTCAGAAATCTAATACCTGATTAGGATAGCCATTAATAAGACAAAATTATTATGAAACATAATTGTTATGTGATAATAATTTTAATTCCGTATAGTTGATAATAACCGTAATAAAAGTTATTAACCAATCCTAATAATTTTTAATTTTAGGATTCAACTAGTTGATAAGATTAATTAGATTAATGAAGCCATTTTAAGTCGATGTTACACATACAAACAATTAATATCCTTAAATGATCATGAACCGATGTCTAGCGTTTTTGTGACTAGTGTTGTGGAACACCTCAGCTCGACTGGGGTAGTGATCCTGGCCTAGTCAAATCCAATGGACATGCTCTGCTGAACCACAAGGATGCAAATTATTATTATGTAAACCATCGATTACATCTAGTCTAATACAGTAAAAATCTTCTTCAAGATTAGTCGTAACCCTCCTTGTTTTTGGATTAGGGGACTAAATGATGCCTGTCATGGTTGTTGAGTCTCATCAAGCTATGACATGGTCTCTTTTAGAAACCGACTCCATCATACATGTGATGTAGTCTGGTCTTAACCTAAACCGCCATGTCGGGTCTCCTCAAGTATTGGTGTAAGTTAAATTAGACATGAAAACAAGGGTTCGACTGGACTAGTCATTATGGTTTGTTAAGTCTCCTCAAGATCATAAGTGGCTAAGGGCAAAAACGAATATGGAGTCACATGTGATGTGATTGATAAAGAGTTTATCTACCAACTGCAGAGTCGATCATCTTGTTGAGTCTCCTCAAGGTTGTGAAGCTCAGAGTGGTTGAGTCCCTCTCCCATTAAATGTCTAAATTCGTGACTTAAGATGATTGCTAAAATAGTGAGAGGATATAGTTGGATAAAAAACCATTTTAACTATATTTAAAAGTCATGAACATATGCTAAACTATAGTTAAAAAATCATGAACATATGCTAAACTAGGGTAGTTCTATGTTTTATCGGGTAGAATCCAAGTCATAATATTCTAAAAGAATAAGCCAACTGGTCAAAAGATTGGTTAAGGAATACATTTGATAAACCAAACTATATTCTCATTGATCCCTCCCTTGAAGTTCCTTCTTAGCACTGAGTTAAGGATATCCTTAAGCTCTAAGGTCTAGCACAATAAAAGGATGCTACTTAACACTCGCCTCTATAAGCAGGGTCAGCTTGAACATACTGATGTTCAAAGCATGTTCCAACTTGTTGATTCTCCTCAAGGTTGTATGGAAACCAGTTCTAATCCGAAAGGTTCGAAACTTCGATCAAACTGTTTGACTCGAAGATGAGTGTAAGAGCAATGCTAGACCAATTTTCCAAATTAGATCTTGAGACGAACACCTTGTTGAGTCTCCTCAAGGTTGAAAAGCTCAAGTGTTTGAATGCATGTGATGCTTGCACAACTAATATTCGTGTTGGGACATGCATTGTCTAAATGTGATTTAGAAAGGAGAAGGCATTAAGGAAAGTCAGTTGAGAAATAATGTTTGGTCTATCATGAGAAAAGGCATATTACGAGGAACTAAAAATGGGACATGTTTGATGTCTAAATTTTTAGAATAATTGTTATACAAAGAAAATGATTGTCTCACATATTGTCTAGTAAGCAAGAGTTCTCTTTGGGCCATATGGGACGTATATCACACTTGACGAATGTCGTCACATTGCTTTAGAAGAAATGTTTTGATGTGATTATTTTGTACAACAATGTTGTATTAAGTGTTAATACATGAATGTGCAAGTTAATATCAAAACTTATCTATGGCAAAAAAAGACTAGGCCGTACCGAAGAGAATAAACTTGACACATAAAGAAGGGTCTCTTTGTTGGATCATGTGGATGGCAAACAACACTAGAAGGGGGGTTGAATAGTGTTGTATAAAGATAAAACTTTTTCGTTCTTAATCAATCAACACAAAACAAAACCTTCTAATGTTGCCTAAGAAACCAAGTAGAGTGACCTACGCTTGGTTCTTAATCAACTCAATAAATCTTCAGATCAAATCAGAGATAAAATTCTTCGGGTAGTCGACTCCCTATGAACAGTAGTCTACTCCCAGATGGAATTTTAGCACAGCTCAGATAGTTAAATACTTAATGAAGATGTACAAAACTTATACACGGAAGTATAGATACAAAACTGATCTTTGCAGTATATTATAAAAGAGTTACAAGAATATTAAACAAAGATAAATTACAATTTAAATAAGAAATGCTTGCAAAGATAAACAATCACAGATAAACAAACGCAGACACAAGGATTTTTATCCTGGTTCCCCAAAACTTGGATACGTTCAGTCCCCGACCAATCCGTTATGAGATTTCCACTATCTGCCTTGGCAAATACAAGTACCTAACTTGACTTGTTAGGATTTCCAACAACAACACCCTTACACCAAAGGGTAATCACAAAGTAAAATCGATATCCAATTCACCACAATAGATTGGTGGAGATTGGATTTACACCCAAATTCTATAGCCAATAGTAATAGACAATTACGTGTGTAGTGGCTTGATAGAATATGATTCTAGATCACACAAAGATACGAAATGAAGTCTTTGTGATCTAGATCAAATGTTTTTCAAAAAAAATCCTTTAAATAAAAATTCGAGAATAAATAATATGGATTTTGAAAAACAGATAGCCAAATAAAATTATGATCTTCAGAAAATAATATCAAAAGAAATTGCAAGATCAAGAGTAAAAACAGATTTGGCTAAGAGAGAATGAGAGCTGAGAACTTTAGAGCGTTTTGCACAAGAGAATTTGATTTCAAATAGTTGTTATGATTTCTCAATGAAAATGGTCCTCTATTTATAGGAGAAATCTGAGAATTTGAATTTCAAATTCATTTGACTTTTGTCCCGAAAATCATGGGAAAAAATCAATTAAAGATTGTCAAAGAATTAAGTCAAAATGTCAAACTTCGACAGTTGGTAGTCGACTCCCTAAGAGTGGTAGTCGACTCCCAGTGTGTTTCAGGAGAAATTGATTCTCAGCTGGTAGTCGACTCCCCACCTTTGGTAGTCGACTCCCAGAGGAGTTTCTTTTGAACCACAGGTAGTCAATCAAGTAGTTAACTCTAGGGTGTATGGAGTTTCACTACGAAAATATAAAACGACTTGAAAAAGCTCTCAATATCTTTTTGAAAAATGATTTAAGAGATATTTTAAAAATGTTTTTGAAATTATTTGTGTGTGTGTGTGTGTGTTTGTCTATACGATTGGCTTTAACATTACCCTAATAAAGACACAACACACTCACTATGGACTAGGACACGTCTTCGGAGGCTTGATCAACTGATGGAGTAGATGTGAGATTCACTTGAGCTTCTGTTCCATTTGAGCTATGAGCTTCATTATTGATCTTAGTAACGTTCATCCTTGTCTTTGAGCGTAGATTGCGCTTCTTGGAGTATGCATAAAGCTTTTCATTTGTCGCATAACCTGCACACTTAATCGTAGTGTAGTTAATACACTAAGCTTCATTTGGTGTGCTCATCATCAAAATCACTTAGGGGTGGAATTCAATTTACATCACTCTCCCCCTTTTTGATGATGACACCCAAATGAAAAATGAAGCAAGTTGAAATTGAAAATACACTTACTCCCCCTGCTTTGATGCGGTTCTCCCCCTGCATCGAAGCCGTTAGCAAAACATTCATGTAATATATTCATTTTTACATTTCATATTTTTCTCCCCCTTGTCATCAACAAAAATAATTACATATTATAATTGGTCATTATTCAATTCTTTTTCTCCAACAATACCCAATTCTCTACGAAGTCTAGAGAATGTATCTTTTTGTAGGGGTTTTGTTAGAATATCTGCAACTTGAAATTCAGAGGAGACAAATTTAAGTTCAACATCCTTTTTGGCACAGTGATCATCTATAAATCTGTGTCTAATATCAATATGCTTTGTTCTAGGATGAAGAACAGAGTTTTTAGTAAGATTAATAGTGCTTTTATTATCACAGTAAATTACACATGTAGATGTATTAACAGCATAATCTACGAGGACTTGTTTCATCCAAAGTATTTGGGCACAGGCAAGTCCGACAGCTATATACTCTGCCTCAGTGGTAGATAGTGAAACTGAACTTTGCTTTTTGCTAAACCACGAAACAAGGGAATGTCCAAGAAAATGACATGTTCCACTTGTGCTTTTTCTTGTGGCTTTACAACCAGCATAGTCTGCGTCACTGAATGAAGTTAAATTAAATGTGCCGCATTTGGGATAAAATAGTCCAAAGTCAGAAGTGGTTTTAAGATATCTAAATATGTATTTTACTGTTTTAAGATGTGATTCTATAGGATCACATTGAAATCTAGCACATGCACAAACACTAAACATAATGTCAGGTCGGCTTGCGGTTAAATAGAGTAAAGAACCGACCATACCTCGATAAGTTTTTTGATCAACCTTTTTACCTGCTTCGTCTTTGTCTAAAGAAGTGGATGTTGCCATCGGTATGTTCTTTCCTGATGCGGTTTCCATCCCGAACCTTTTGATCAAGTCTTTGGCATACTTCGTTTGATGAATAAAGGTTCCTTCTTTTCCTTGTTTGATTCGTAATCCGAGAAAATATGTGAGCTCCCCCATGTGGCTCATTTCAAATTCTTCCTGCATTAACTTAGCAAACTCTTGACAAAGATCTTCATTAGTAGATCCAAAAATGATGTCGTCTACGTAAATTTGGATAAGAATGATATCATCGTGAATTTTCTTAACAAATAAAGTGGTATCTATTTTTCCAACAATGTAACCTGTGTCAATTAAGAATTTTCTTAATCTTTCATACCAAGCTCTTGGAGCTTGTTTTAGGCCAGACAAGGCTTTATTTAACTTGTAAACATATAATATTTCCTTATCATGTTCAAATCCGGGAGGTTATTCAACGTAGACTTACTCTTTTATGAATCCATTTAGGAATGCGCTTTTCACATCCATCTGGTATAGTTTAAAGTTTTTATAAGATGCAAATGCAAGTAGCATCCTAATAGATTCTAATCTAGCAACAGGAGTGAAAGTTTCATCGATATCTATACCTTCCTCTTGTGAGTATCCCTGTGCTACTAACCTTGTTTTATTTCTTACCACATTTCCATCTTCGTCTAGTTTGTTCCGGTATACTCATTTAGTACCGATAACTGGACGGTCTTCCGGTCTAGGTACTAACTCCCATACTTGATTGTACTCAAATTGCAGAAGTTCTTCTTACATAGCTTCAATCCATGCTTCATCTGCAAAAGCTTCTTCTACCTTTTTCGGCTCAACGTTAGAAACAAATGCAACATGTGTCAAGTGTTCTATTTGAGATCTAGTTCTAATTCCTGCATCAATATCACCTATGACTTGTGTGTGTGTGTGTGTGTGTGTGTGTGTGTGTGTGTGTGTGTGTGATATGTGACTTCAGGGAATGATTTTGGCAAAGAACTAGAAATGTCATTAACAGTGATAGATTCATTATTAGGAGTAGGTGCAATGATTATGTTATCATCATCATTATGAGCAGTGTTATGAGATAGGGATTCATCAAATGTTACATGCAAAGTTTCAATAATAGTTTTGGAACTTTTATTGTAAACTCTATATGCTTTACTACGTAAAGAATAACCGATAAATATGCCTTCATCCGCTTTGGAGTCAAATTTATCTAAGTTATCTTTAGTATTCAGAATATAGCACTTACAACTAAAAACTCTAAAGTAAGATACTTTTGGAATTCGTTGGAGGAGTAATTCATAAGGGGTCTTTTCAAAAGGTTTTCTTATTAAAACTTTGTTTTGAATATAGCACGCGGTTGCTACAACTTCCGCCCAAAACTTTTTGGAAGGTTGCTTTCACACAATATTATTCGTACACACTCTTGGAGTGTTCTATTTTTCCTTTCAACTACCCCATTTTGAGGAGCAGCTCTAGGAAAAGCAAAAGTATGAGAAATGCCTCGTTCTTCACAAAACAGTTTAAAAGGTTCATTTTCAAATTCACCACCGTGATCACTTCTTAAAGAAATAATTTTCAAAGAGTATAAACGTTCAATTCTCTTGAAAAATATTTCGAATTCACGGAAGGCATCATTCTTATGAGTTAAGAATAATACCCACGTATATCGAGTAAAATCATCAATTATGACAAATACATATTTAGAGTTACATAAAGATGGAGTTCTAGTTGGGCCAAACAAGTCCCTATGAAGTAGTTCAAGTTGCCTATTAGAACTGAGAGCTCCAATATTCTTAAATGAACTCTTATGCATTTTGCCAAATTGACATGAATCACATATTTTATCCAATTTAAAATTTATTTTGGGAAGTCTTTGCACCAACTCTTTCCTAGAAATCTTATCCATGTTTTTTATGTTCACATGACCAAAGCGTCTATGCCAGAGGAAAGGGTCATTTGTTGAAACAAATAAGCATACATTTGATTCACATTAATCTAAGTACATAGATATTCTCTACTTGCTTACCTCTAACAAGAATGTTTTTCATATCCTTGTCGTAAACTAAACAAGAGTCAAGTGTAAAGAGAACCTTCATACATTGGTCGCATGGTTGGCTTATGCTTAATAAATTATGCTTTAGCCCATTTACCAAGCTTACATCTTTGATGAGTAATTTTGAGGGACTGCCGATGTTGCCTATCCCGACAATTTTACATTTCTTGTTGTCGCCAAATGTCACGGTTCCGCCGTCATACATTTTTAGACCGCTAAGTAGTCTTGCGTTCCATGTCATGTGTGCGGAGCATCCACTATCCATTATCCATACATCCTGAAAGAAGATAATTTTGACACGTTTGGTACCCACTTATGATTGGATCCGATTTGTTAGAAAAAAATTCTATTGTTATGTACAGTCTTAAATGTTGGGTATCAAAAGAATATTCATGAAGCATGTTGGTACCCTAATGTATGTACAAATGAGAGAGTTATTTATTAGGAGCCCAAATTCGATTGGAATTTGATTTCCTATGCACAAATGAATCATTATAAAATCCATGCATATTTTTAGTCAAATTATGAACATAAACATTTTTATCATGCAAGCATAAGTGTTTATGCACACATATCATATTAGTTCTAATATTGTGTACATTATGAGGTTTGTGTACAAAATGTGATCTTTGATGTGTATTGTGTATAACATGTGGATCATGTGAAGTAGGGGGTGTATTGTGTCTAACATTTCTTCCATACATAAAAATATACTTTTTAACATTGGTATGCACAACATTTTCATTTCTACAAATGTCACTAGAGGTAGAAGCATGAGCGTTTTTATTATGTGTTGTGGATACATGCTTTTGTGGATGAGTGGCCTTCGCACTTAGATTTGTCTTAAACTCATCAAGCTTAAGAACTAATTCTTCATGTTTAAGCTTACTCGTGCTCAAAACATTTTCAAGCATCTCAATTCTATCATTTAAGCTAGAAACATAAATAGCATGTTCAGATTTCAGTGCATCGTGATCACATACTAATTTATCATGTTCTTCATGCAGAGTCTTGTGCTTTTTGTCTAGAGTCGTGTGTTTCTTTGACAAACGTTCATATTCTCTATAAAGATTTTCATATGCGCTTGCAATATCAAATTCATTTTCCTCATTGTAGCTAGAATCACATACCTCGTTCTTGTCATTCTGACGAACCATCATGCATAGTTCTTCATCATTGTCTTGAGGTATCTTTATGGGTGTTTGGATCTCATTAGATCTTGATCCGAATCTTTCGTCCAACAAGTTTAAGATTTGATGTGCGGTTTTCGCCTTTTCTATAAGATCTAGCATTTGATCAGTTAATCCAGTGTAAAGTAAATGCATTACCTTGATGTTGTTAAAGTAGGCTTCCTCTTGATCAAGATTCCATTGAGTTTGCGGTATGGTTGGAATCTCGTATAGTTCTCTGAGAGATCTCATGTAGTTCAGATCTTGTGCCTCTAAGAAGATTTCCATTCTCCTTCTCCATTGAGAATAAAGGTTGCCGTTGAAGATCGAAGGAGTGTGAGTATTGCAGACGTTTGTTGATGCCATCGCTTTGACCTCGCTCTGATACCAAGTGTTGGATCATGTGGATGGCAAACAACACTAGAAGGTGGGGTTGAATAGTGTTGTATAAACATAAAACTTTTTCGTTCTTAATCAATCAACACAAAATAAAACCTTCTAATGTTGCCTAAGAAACCAAGTAGAGTGATCTACGCTTGGTTCTTAATCAACACAATAAATCTTCAGATCAAATCAGAGATAAAATTCTTCGGATAGTCGACTCCCTATGAACAGTAGTCGACTCCCAGATGGAATTTTAGCATAGCTCAGATAGTTAAATACTTAATGAAGATGTACAAAACTTACACGGAAGTATAGATACAAAACTGATCTTTGCAGTATATTATAAAAGAGTTACAAGAATATTAAACAGAGATAAATTACAAGGTAAACAAGAAATGCTTGCAAAGATAAACAATCACAGATAAACAAACGCAGACACAAGGATTTTTATCCTGGTTCCCCACAACTTGGGTACGTCCAGTCCACGACCAATCCGGTACGAGATTTCCAATATCTGCCTTGGCAAATACAAGTACCTAACTTCACTTGTTAGGATTTCCAACAACCTAGTCTTGACCAGGATTTCCAACCGCAACACCTAGACTTGTCTAGGGTTTCCAACAACAACACCCTTACACCAAAGGGTAATCACAAAGTAAAATCGATATCCAATTCACCATAATAGATTGGTGGAGATTGGATTTACACCCAAATTCTATAGCCAATAGTAATAGACAATTACGTGTGTGGTGGCTTGATAGAATATTATTCTAGATCACACAAAGATACGAAATGAAGTCTTTGTGATCTAGATCAAATGTTTTCAAAAATACCTTTAAATAAAAATTCCAGAATACATAATATGGATTTTGAAAAACAGATAGCCAAATAAAATTATGATCTTCAGAAAATAATATCAAAAGAAATTGCAAGATCAAGAGTAAAAACAGATTTGGCTAAGAGAGAATGAGAGCTGAGAACTTTAGAGCGTTTTGCACAAGAGAATTTGATTTCAAATAGTTGTTATGATTTCTCAATGAAAATGGTCCTCTATTTATAGGAGAAATCTGAGAATTTGAATTTCAAATTCATTTGACTTTTGTCCCGAAAATCATGGGAAAAAATCAATTAAAGATTGTCAAAGAATCAAGTCAAAACGTCAAACTTCGACAGCTGGTAGTCGACTCCCTAGGAGTGGTAGTCGACTCCCAGTGTGTTTCAGGAGAAATTGATTCTCAGCTGGTAGTCGACTCCCTACCTTTGGTAGTCGACCTCCAGAGGAGTTTCTTCTGAATCACAGCTAGTCAATCAAGTAGTTAACTCCAGGGTGTAGTGGAGTTTCACTACGAAAATATAAAATGACTAAAAAAGCTCTCAATATCTTTTTTAAAAATGATTTAAGAGATATTTTAAAAATGTTTTTGAACTTATTTGTGTGTGTGTGTTTGTCTATACGATTGGCTTTAACATTACCCTAAGAAAGACACAACACACTCACTATGGACTAGGACATGTCTTCGGAGGCTTGATCAACTGATGAAGTAGATGTGAGCTTCACTTGAGCTTCTGTTCCATTTGAGCTTTGAGCTTCATCATTGATCATAGTAACATTCATCTTTGTCTTTGAGCGTAGATTGCGCTTCTTGGAGTATGCATAAAGCTTTTCATTTGTCGCACAACCTGCACACTTAATCGTAGTGTAGTTAGTACACTAAGCTTCATTTGGTGTGCTCATCATCAAAATCACTTGGGGTGGAATTCAATTTCCATCACTCTTGACCTCTAGTTTTATGAGTCGAAAGACACTTTTGAATCTTGTCTCAAATGAATGATGGTCGAAACTCCTTCTGTAGGAAAGTTGGAGAATGAGTTGGATAACTCGTAGTCTCGTACATATGGAGGTATCCGGACCCAACTCTAAATTAGCCAAGATATGGTATTCTTATTTTATTATGACATGTGTTCTTGATGAAACACATGGCTGATAAAATAAAGAACACAATGGCAGAAGTATCTGAACTGCTTTGATCGGATCGAAGGGGAGAATACTTAGCTATGTAATTCTTGTGTAATTAAAAGAAAATGAGATTTTCTCTCAGGTCAAGTCTCTTAACACATCAGTGTGTTGGAGAGAATGAATCGCACTCTGTTAGACATGGTGCGATACATAACAAGTGACTCTGATGTACAATCCTCCTTCTGGGTTAAGCCCTAGATTATAATGCTTAGGTTCTTGATAAAGCTCTGCCAGGACCTTATCTATATGATATTCCTCAAATCAATCGTTAGGAAGTCACAGGATTACTCGAGCCTTGAGAGACAAATGAGTATAGTAAAACATCATAGTTGATGATGGCCTAGTTAACTTCCAAGATGCCATTCAGAGTAGTGACTCTAAGAAATGGCTTGATGCAATCCGAAAAAGGTCTGTGCACGTAAATAAGATATGTACATTAGAAGACGTGCACAAAGGAAGTGTTCCCTTTGGTTGCAAGTGAATCTTCAAGACGGAATATTAGTGCAGATGGAAAATAGTGAAATACGAATTATGCTAGTCGAGAACGGTTATCATAGGAACTCGTATAAATGGATTGTGATGAAACTTTCTTGCCAATAGTTGTGTACAGATCTATTCGGATCAAACTCGATGTCACTGCTCATGATGACCATGAAAACTGGAATATGCATGTAAATTTACTTTCTAAATAGGATTTAGAAGAACGAACTTATATAAACAGCCGAAAAATTTTCGAGCTCAGTGAAAGTTGATAAAAGGTATGTGAGGCATCAAGGAGCCAGAACATATGTTTTGACAAAGTGGTCAAATAGTTTGACACTTTATCAGAAATGATTATGAACCGTGCAGATAATCACCCGTGACTATTTTGGATTATTCTCATAAATTACGCAAGGGATATTGTTTTATCTCAAGAGAGGACGATAAGCTGGATGAGATCCAGGTAAGACAAATATTATAGATTCCAAAAGACCAAGGAAACAATTTGGATGTGATTCAAATCTGTGATTTAGAAGGAACAAAGAACATCTTAAGTCTATACAGAAGACGATTTAGCAGATTCACTCATGAAGGATCTACCACATGAAGTCTAGAGAGACTTATGTGTAAAAGCAGTATGAGATACCGAGATAAATGGGATTGAGTGCAAGTGTGAGATGTTGGGAGATGTGTATGCCCGTGAGGCAATTTATCTCTGTGTATGTGTACAAAAATCTTATTCAAAATAACAGTAAGCTGTTTGGTAAGTATTTACCTAAGTTAATAATAATGTAGTCTTGATTAGAACTTAGGTAAAATCTTGAGACTTAATGAGTGGTCAAACATATATCAAGATGGAGGTCTCGATCATGGAGAAGTGTTTGACCGATTGTAGCATAAGTCTAAAATCGTTCGTGGTCATAGATGTTTCAAGAAAAGGATATCAATACATCAGAAAGACCATTGTGTATTTGTCTTCACCATGGAGTGGTGACGATGATCTCATGGTCGTTTGACTTAGCGAAGTCGAAGACGAGACACAGGTGCTCATTAGAGAATGAGTTCACCGAACGACCAAACGAGAGTTATCATATGGTTAACATTGATAAATCTGTCAATTATAACTCTCAGTGATGAAAGGAAAGTTGGTCCTTTGACTTGAGGTCATTGTACGAACCTGTACGTGAACGATGTCACTTTGATCACTGATCTAGCCCTGGGACAAGCCTCGTTGAAAGGTCCTTGGTCGGGTGACACTTGAAGCATGCGAGGAGAATTATGACCAAGAGACGATTCATCTCTCCCATTTATGAGGAGTTAGTGTCGCATGTGTTAGTTCGGTCTTTAGTAAAAACTCTGGCTAGAGTATGTTGGAAAAAGTCCAACATTACTTGACTAAATATCGATGGAGACTAACCGGTTTCGAGCTATTGGGGTTGATAGTTGACCAAATGCTAGGCTTGACTAAACATCATAGTTTTGATGAAGGGACTAAAACTACGACATTCATCACGGACACGGTCAGGGTGGTCCCGACAATACTCATGTCAATGAGTTAACCACATAATGATGATACCGAAACAAGGACGACACCTACTACTTGTGGTATCTGTCCTCTGGGGTTTCGAGCCCCACCTATAATAGGGTCAGGCTGTAGAGTCTCACATAGAGTGAGACCTTTGTCGAGTAATAAGAAGTCTTAAAGGAGACAATACATCGGATGTATGGGAATTTATTGTGTGGCAAAAGGTTTACGATATAGGCTTTGGAATATTATTGATGGGGATTATTACATATGGTGCAAAAGGAATAAAATATATCGTAACACATTTACAAATATATATTTTACAATAAACGCATGGAACAGGTTCAAGCGAGAATCTAGGAATGTCCTAGACCCAATTTTGTTTTTGGGTCTGAGCCAAGTGGGGCTAGAGAGATGACAAAAACAAAAGCCAAGAAAAAACGCAAAAGTAGGCTATGCTGGGCATTGCCCAGCACCTATGCTGGCAAAGCCCCTCCTACAGGTGCAAGCGGGCTGGGCAAAGCCCAGCCTGCAATTGCTGGCTGGCTGGGTTTTGCCCAGCTTGCCATTACGGGCGGGTGGGACCTACCCGCCTGCTGCGGGCAGGCACCCTGGCCTGCTTAGCCTACGGGTGTGCCATGTTGCATGCCCATACAGTGGTGGGACCCGCAGGTAGGGCCCACATTTAGGGTTTTTTGAAACTCTTATGGTAGCTGCTATTTTTCAGCACAATGTGTTTTTAGCCAATTTTGAGACGATGTTTGAAGGGTCAAACGAAGCCAAAATTGAGCGCATTTGTTTCTATGTGTTCACCGTTCAGTGCTCTTCGATTTGATATATGATATCTCTTAAGAAGCTCAACGGTGATGGATGGAAAATTCATTGAAGTTTGGCATTCGTGAAGGTCAAACTTGAAATTAATTTTCTTCTCAAACGTTTAGTCCCGCATCGGATATTAAGTAAAGAGGAGGGGTTAGCCTCCTATATAAATAGGGGCCAACCCCCCTCCTTGAAACTGGCACCAAGCTCCAGATTCAAGTAGCTCCATTAAACATGAGCAAGCCTGGATCTAAGCTTAATTAATATTCTATCTTTCTTCCTTTATTCTTTATTGCTTCTGATCGAGCTTTGGCAAAGCTACGAAGGTGTTTGGATCGAATCCGAAGTCTTGATGGAGGATCCACTCAAGTTTAAAATTTCTAGAGCATGTGGTTGGCTCGACGACAAGTGGATTACTCGCCTTGAGACGTGGTTCAACTCGGGAGAAGCAGCTCAGCCCCAACGTGGGGGCATCGCTTCAAGGATTATAGAAAAGTTGCTGAAAACGACGCTTCATAGAGAAACAAAGTGACAGGTATGTAGTTTAATATACATGAATTTATAATTATAATAGTTTGATAGATCTATCTTTAGGGGTTGGTGTAACGGCCGCTTTCCGACAGTTCGTATTTTCTGCGCGTACGACTCTTTTCGTGTGCATATTTTATTTGGCACTTTCTTGGTTTCGGTATATATGATGTGATATGTCGTTGTGACCGTATGGAAGTGTATATTTTAATAGTAATTTTTGGGAACGCCATTTCACGGCTCGTTTTCTCGCAAAACAGCTTTGAATGAAAGGGCGTTTTGGTCTTTTGGCTTCAACGCTCAGTTCTTAATTTTATAATAATTCTCGGTAGGATTAGCACGTGGCCAAACCCCATAGCCCTGTACTTCTCGTCTCTGCGATCGTCCCGGTATTTTCGAATTATTTTTTCGATGCCCGTAGTGGGATTTATCCCCTAATCTTTTTCCCTTCCTTAATTAGCCTTTGACCTTTTCAAATTCAGAATTAATTAGAATCTAATCAACCCCCTAAATATATTCATACGTATCATGGGATATGAATTCAGCCACTATTGGCACCTCCTCTTGTCCCTAACTCCACTCTTCCTATCTCTATCTCCCTCCGCATTTAACCAATATCCTATAGGCAAATAGCAAACACCCTCTCTTCAAATGAAAATCTGGCCGAAACCCTATCATCTCCACTCAAACCCATTTTCAGCCGCCCTTGCTTCCTCCTCCTCATGCCGACGGCCACCCCAAGCCTCCCCACTCCGACCACAGCCTCCTCCTCCTCATTCTCCTCTATCTCCTCCTCCCAAAGAGCCCCAAAACCCCCATAGATTCAAGCTTGGCCGGAAAAACTGTGCACAGAACCCATCGCCGGAAAAACGGTCGGCCATCCCTCTCTGGCCACCTCCAGCCACTGCCACCACCCCCAATCAACTCCTCTCTGACCCCCCCGATCATCTCCAACTCCCCTTACCCTTTTCCCACGTCTCGATGTTCTCGAAAACCCCGTGGAACTCAGATCTAGCCGCTGTTTTTGATAGTTTACGCACTGCCACTTCAAACTCGCGCCCACCTGTCATCCGGCCTCCTACGATGACCACCCTATCGCTGTTGGACTTCTATCGAAACCCCCTACCAACTTCAATTTCTCTTATGCTTATATCTCTCCTGTAGCTACTTGAATACTCGTCGGAACAAGCCATATTGGCTGTTTTTGACAGATCTGGGTGCTGAAATCCAACGCCAGCGCACGACCACCTCCGACCACCTCCGGTGACAACTCCACCACCGTTGGCTTCATCTTGAAGTCCATTAGCTTATGCAACTTTCCTTTGTCTCTGTTCATCGCTGGATTTCTGCTGAGACGTGCGACAACAAACGTTGCGTGAATCTGTCCTCTCCGGCTTCTCACGGTTACCCACCGCCGTATGCTCACGCCGTCGGCCACCCACCGGGCCAAGCATCTTCCACTGAACCTACTTCATCCACCGACAGCCCCCTTGGACCCACAGAGTACACATGCGTCGCCGTACACACGTGTTTTTACCCGACGTCGTGGCCATCGTGAAGATCCGTTGCGCTACCCGCAACGGGATGGAGATCGTCGCTAGCTCGCTGTTTTCGAGCCATCGTCTCTCTTTCCAGAGGTGCCTCGCTACACTACCTACATCCGAGGAGTTCCACACGACGCCGATGCTTCACCGTTTAGACCCGACTTCTGCTTTTGAACGACGTCAAGAGGTTGGTTCCCCTAACGAGTAGTAAAACCCACACCGTAGCTCATCAAAACCTAATCTAAAATTGGTCAACATGAACTAAAGTTATTTTCTGCATCTTTAAAATGTTGTCCACCGTAGAAAAATCGACGAACGAACTGAATTTCTATGCATATAGGATAGACGTCGATCTAGATCGAACAAATCATCAAAAAGACGTGACTTTTGACTGTTAGGGTAGTCCCGCCAAATTTAGGAACAAACCATATTAGGATTGAAAAAAAGCACGAACTGACATCACCGTGATCCTGCTTCAGATGGACCATTGCCGACGTGACGCTTCAACGGGACACCCCGGACAGACGACACACTCGCCACCGCAGGCAAGTGTACTCACTTGTACCTTCGGCCGTGTTTAGGCCATAGACTTTTAGAACTGTTAAAATGTAAACAAAGAGAACCGGAAGTGAAATGATAGCGTCCGGGACCCCTCCTTGACAACTTAGACTTGACGATGAAGACTAAGCACAACAACAACAACTGACACCTTAGGACTGATCTGTGTGTGCGTGTGTGGACCCCCTAGAATCAACAACAATTGCTACCATAGGTTCATCTGTGTGTGCGTGCGTGTGGACACCCTAGAACAACTTTTCCCTTGCCATGTCATGCACATCTTGTACGTCATGTCTTACATAGCCTGCAGGCAATAAGACGCTCACCTAGCAAAGTGGGTGATCTTTGTTACGAAACACCTACGGAAATCTCGGCACCCACCTAGCAGAGTGAGTGTCCCAGCAGACCGAGAGGATAGAGGCTCTCACCTAGCAGAGTGAGGGGTCCTATAGAGTGGTACAGTTTCACCTACGGGACGTTCGTCACTCACCTAGCAGAGTGAGAGATACACTACCAACCGTGGGGATGGAGGCACTCACCGAGCAGAGTGAGTGGACCTATATTGTCTTGTCTTGAGCACTTGGGTTTGGGGTAGGGTTGAGCGGTCGCACGGAGAGAGGGTTTGGCCGCCCTTGAACCGTAAGGCGTGAACCCTTCGGGTCACACGTGTCTTGTCCCGTCTTGTCTTGTCCCGCATAGGTTAGTCCCGTAGTCGGTTGCACACGCTACGGCTACTGCTTGACGTGTTTACTTTCCATGCTCCGTTTACTTTCTATAACTGCCATGTATAACCTCAGCATGTTAATCAACCAGTAAAATGTTGCTTTAAATTACAGTACACTTGCAGTAGAGTCTAATATTTCCTTGTAGACTTTACCTGACGTACAGTTCCTTTTCTCTTGGGTGATGTATGTCAAGTGTCGAGCCGGAGTTCGTGGACGAGGTAGACTTACCGGAGCACGTGGAGCCCGAGGACGTCGACCCAGAGTACGTGCCTGACGAGGACCAGACCTAGATCACCGTTGTAGTTCAGAGTTTTTGCCTGCTTTCTAGTTCGGGTGCGTAGCGCCGTTTACTTTACTGCCTAGGTTGAGTGCTTGCACCAATAGTTTACTTTCTGTGTGTTGCCATGCTGGGCATTACTTCCTTTGTTAGACTCTTGTACTTCTGGATATCTTGATGGAATAAAATGAATGCATTTCCTTTCAATACTTTCTGTTGTTACGAATTTTATAAATGCAAGAACCTGGAATTTTAAAATGATACCCCCTTACAGACACTTATTGGGTCCGAGGTTCACAGCTCCGGCCCAAGCGGGCCTTGTCACGCTTCGCCTCCATAGTTTTGGGAAGCAGGGCGTGACAGGTTTTAGTGGTGGCCCATACAGGTCTTGTAATTATAAAAGTTCATAGCAATAGTATTACTCGCATTCATTTTTATTATCCAGTTATCGTGTACGAGTCTAATTTGGGTCTTCCTTGTCAATAGGATGGAGCAAGACACAATACCCGAGCCGGGAGCTCAACGGATGGAGTTCTGTGAGACCAGGACGATGAATTTGGTCAGTTTCTGGGCCTTATGAGGGAGATGCTGGATGTTCAGCATCAATTGGTTTAGCAGTCCCATCAGCCTGCCCGAGCCGTCCAGGCTCCACCGCTGCCACCTACCCCGAGAGCTGCTCCAGGAGTGAAGCATGTCAATGAGCTTCAGCCGAAGAAATTTTCTAGGAAGAAAGGACCCTTAGGTGCTGATGAGTGGATCCAGAGCACTAAGGAGAAGCTGGTAGCTGCGAAGATCCCTGAGGATACTCGAGTTGAGATAGTAAAGATGCAGCTGACTGAGAATGCTAGGAAATGGTGGCGCATTGAGGAGAGGCGTCTGCAGAAGCCAGTGGAGTGGAAGTCCTTCAAGTCCATGTTCCGAGAGAAGTATTTTCCCAAGGCTACAAAGAGGGAGCTTTTGAGCCGATTTGTGGATCTGAAGCAAGGGAACATGATCGTCGATGAGTACGAGGCGGAGTTCGAGATGCTCAGTCGTTTTGCCCCTCATATGGTGAAGAAGGAGGAGAACCGAGCTGATCGGTTTCGTCAGGGACTGCGTCCGAAGATTCAGGCTTCCATGTCCTCGGCAGATTTTTCGACCATGGGAGCTGTGCTGAATGCCACCAGGAAGCATGAGATCATATCGCGTCTACCTGACCCTCCAGTTGGTGGAGGAAAGAGTCCAATGGAGCAGTACCGGCCACCTGCTAGGCCAGCTATGAGACCGGTTCAGACAGTACCTTCCAAGAGGCCAGGAGCACCTGCTCAGCATCAGATGAAAGGCACATGCTTTTTCTGTGGCAAGCCAGGGCATCAGCAGAACACTTGCAGGAAGAAGTTGGGTTTTTGTCTGGCATGTGGAGCTGCCACACACGCCGTTATAGACTGGCCGAGGTATCGCCATGTGGAGGGCGAAGCTCTAGCCCCACTACAGAGTGGAGTGCCTGCCCCTACCCAGAGAGGTGCTGTTGTCTGTGGAGCATATGTCATGACAGCAGTGGATGGCGTCATTGCAGGTAACTCCATAGTTTTAGTCTTTCATATTATAGTTTAGTTATTTTTGGCTGCTTATGTATGTTTCAAAACTTTTTGTTTCCTTTCAAATCAAATCTTTAAAGTTTTGAAACTAGCCCACAAGATCACAACCCACCTATCTTCCCTCATCCAATACCACAACTCCACACGTTTTTCCAAATGTTTTAAAATATGTCATTGGACTTAAACTTCCTTTCTTTTCTTTCCCTCTTCGGGAGTGTTATTTTTTATTGTTATGATATTGTTAGTACTAGCTATTATTGTTATGGGGTTATGTTTGCGGGTAGGCTTAGATTGAAGTGAGATATGTCGTAGCGATGATTAATTGATTCTGAAACACAAGGATATTAGATTAGATTTCCTTCGGATGAAAAGAACGAGGTGTCCAAGACTTATTTATTATACCAATGTGAAAAGACTCAATAGAGAACTCAGATTGGATGAAATTATACACAGGGAGATGAGTACTTAATCGACCTGAAACTTGGACGAGTGGTAGATAGGAGTATCTAGGACAGGATAGTATGATTTAGAGTGATCATGAGAGTGAGTAGAACATTTAAAGCATCAAGACTTGATTATTGAGTTGACGTAAGAAGACATTGGAAGTAACACGACTTGTAGAGACCGATGGAATGTTATGAAGATGGATTTTATATGATTAGGAGAATAGATGATAGGGGTAAGGATAGATGTAGTTCGATGGTTCATTGATTACGGAGGAAATTTATGAGTCGATGTGATGGATGATATATTGGAGACGAGATGATTGTTAGTTTGTAGACAGTAATGTGGATCTATAGTCAGGTGCCAAGATATGGTTCTAGTTGTAGTGTTACCCAGTGGAGGACGAGTTATGACGAATTATCTGAGGAACGATGTTTGAAGTTATGGGATTAGCGATCATTATGTGTAGATATGAGAGTTGTGGGCATAAGTGTATATAGATATTATTACTATTAGTATAAGTGATTCTGAGGGCGGAATCATTTCTAAGGTGGGTAGAATGTAATGGCCGGTTTCCGACCGTTCGTATTTTCTGCGCGTACGACTCTTTTCGTGTGCGTATTTTATTTGGCACTTTCTTGGTTTCTGTATATACGATGTTGGAAGTGTATATTTTTATAGTAATTTTTGGTAACGTCATTTCACGGCTCGTTTTCTCGCAAAACAGCTTTGAATGGAAGGGCATTTTGGTCTTTTGGCTTCAACGCTCAGTTCTTAATTTTATAATAATTCTCGGTAGGATTAGCACGCGGCCAGACCCCATAGACCTGTACTTCTCGTCTCTGCGATCGTCTCAGTATTTTCGGATTATTTTTCCGATGCCTGTAGTGGGATTTATCCCCTAATCTTTTTCCCTTCCTTAATTAGCCTTTGACCTTTTCAAATTCAGAATTAATTAGAATCTAATCAAATCCCTAAATATATTCATACGTATCATGTGATATGAATTCATCCACTATTGGCACCTCCTCTTTTCCCTAACTCCACTCTTCCTATCTCTATCTCCCTCCCGCATTTAACCTATATCCTATAGGCAAATAGCAAACACCCTCTCTTCAAATGAAAATCTGGCTGTAACCCTATCATCTCCACGCAAACCCATTTTCAGCCGCCCTTGCTTCCTCCTCCTCACGCCGACGGCCACCCCAAGCCTCCCCTCTCTGACCATAGCATCCTCCTTCTCCATCTCCTCCATCTCCTCCTCCCAAAGAGCCCTAAAACCCCCATAGATTCAAGCTTGGCCGGAAAAACTGTGCACAGAACCCATCGCTGGAAAAACGGCCAGCCATCCCTCTCCGGCCACCTCCAGCCACTACCACCCCCCGATCAACTCCTCTCTGACCCCCCTGATCATCTCCAACTCCACTTACCCTTTTCCCACGTCTCGATGTCCTCGAAAACACCGTGGAACTCAGATCTAGCCGCTGTTTTTGACAATTTGCGCACCGCCACTTCAAACTCACACCCACCGGTCATCCGGCCACCTACGACAACCACCCTATCACCGTTGGACTCCTATCAAAACCCCCTACCAACTGCAATTTCCCTTATGCTCATATCTCACCTGTAGCTCCTTGAATACTCGTCGAAACAAGCCATATTGGCTGTTTTTGACAGATCTGGGTGCTGAACTTCAACGCCGGCGCACGACCACCTTCGACCACCTCCGGAGATAGCTCCACCACAGTTGGATTCATCTTGAAGTTCATTAGCTTCTGCAACTTTCCGTTGTCGTTGTTCATCGCTGGATTTCCGCTGAGACGTGCGACAACGAACGTTGCGCGAATCTGTCCTCTCCGGCTTCCCACGGTTACCCACCGCCGTACGCTCACACCGTCGGCCACCCGCCGGGCTGAGCATCTTGCATTGAAGCTACTTCATTCACCATCAGCCCCCTTGGACCCACAGAGTACACATGCATCGCCGTACACACGTGTTTTTACCCGACGTCACCGCCATCGTGAAGTTCCGTTGCGCTACCCACAACGGGAAGGAGATTGCCACTAGCTCACTGTTTTTGTGCCATCGTCTTGCTATCCAGAGGTGTCTCGCTATGCTACCTGTGGCTGAGGAGTTCGAGATGACGCCGATGCTTCGCCGTTCAGGCTCGACTTCCGCTTTTGAACGACGTCAAGAGGTTGGTTCCCCTAACGAGTAGTAAAACCCGCACCGTAGCTCATCAAAACCTAATCTAAAATTGGTCAACGTGAACTAAAGTTATTTTCTGCATCTTTAAAATGTTGTCCACTGTAGAAAAATCGACGAACGAACTGAATTTCTGTGCACATAGGATAGACGTCGATCTAGGCCGAACAAATCATCAAAAAGACATGACTTTTGACTATTAGGGTAGTCCCGCCAAATTTAGAAACAAACCATAATAGGATTGACAAAAAACGCGATCTGACATCACAATGATCCTGTTTCAAACGGACCATCGCCGACGCGACGCTTCGACGGGACACCCCGGACAGACAACGCACTCGCCACCGCAGGCAAGTGTACTCACTTGTACCTTCGGCCGTGTTTAGGCCATAGACTTTTAGAACTGTTAAAACATAAACAAAGAGAACCGGATGTGAAATGATAGCGTCCGGGACCCCCCTTGACAGCTTAGACTTGACGATGAAGTCTAAGCACAACAACAACAACAACTGACACCTTAGGACTGATCTATGTGTGAGTGTGTGTGGACCCCCTAGAATCAACAACAATTGCTACCATAGGTTCATCTGTGTGTGCATGCATGTGGACACCCTAGAACAACTTTGCCCTTGCCATGTCATGAACATCTTGTACGCCATGTCTTCCATAGCCTACGGGCAATAAGACGCTCACCTAGCAGAGTGGGTGATCTTTGTTATGGAACACCTACGGAATGCTCAGCACCCACCTAGCAGAGTGAGTGTCCCAGCAGACCGAGAGGATAGAGGCTCTCACCTAGCAGAGTGAGTGGTCCTATAGAGTGGTACAGTTTCACCTACGGGACGTTCGTCACTCACCTAGTAGAGTGAGAGATACACTACCAACCGTGGGGATGGAGGCACTCACCTAGCAGAGTGAGTGGACCTATATTGTCTTGTCTTGAGCACTTGGGTTTGGGGTAGGGTTGAGCGGTCGCACGGAGAGAGGGTTTGGCCGCCATTGAACCGTAAGGCGTGAACCCTTCGAGTCACACGTGTCTTGTCCCGTCTTGTCTTGTCCCACATAGGTTAGTCCCGTAGTCGGTTGCTTACGCTACGGCTACTGCTTGACGTGTTTACTTTCCATGCTCCATTTACTTTCTATAACTGCCATGTATAACCTCAGCATGTTAATCAACCAGTAAAATGTTGCTTTAAATTATATTACACTTGCAATAGAGTCTAATATTTCCTTGTAGACTTTACCTGACGTACAGTTCATTTTCTCTTGGGTGATGTACGTCAGGTGTAGAGCCGGAGTTCGTGGACGAGGTAGACTTACCGGAGCACGTGGAGCCCGAGGACGTCGACCCAGAGTACGTGCCTGACGCGGACCAGACCTAGAGGTCCCTCACCATTGCATTTCAGAGTTTTTTCCTACTTTCTAGTTCGGGTGCATAGCACCGTTTACTTTACTACCTAGGTTGGGTGCTTGCACCAGTAGTTTACTTTCTGTGTGTTGCCATGCTGGGCATTACTTTCTTTGTTAGACTCTTGTACTTCTGGATATCTTGATGGAATAAAATGAATGCATTTCCTTTCAGTACTTTCTGTTGTTATGAATTTTATAATTGCAAGAACCTGGAATTTTAAACTGGTACCCCCTACAGACGCTTATTGGGTCCGAGCTTTACAGCTCCGGCCTAAGCGGGCCTTGTCACGCTTCGCCTCCGTAGTTTTGGGAAGCGGGGGTGACAGTTGGTCGGACCCAACCCAGGTATAGTAGAGATTCTGGCTATGGTTATTTCTTTAAGGATTAACTTAAAACTATTTTGGGTCGTCATCTGCCCAACTTAGGTCGGACATCGATTTTATAGCCCTAAGGACGTTGAAAACCCTTCAATGCATTGGTTCGGCCCACGAAGCGGGGATATATCAATGCAGCCAGAGAAATGAAGCCCACTTGAAGGGGTAAGCCTAGGCCCAATAACTCAAGAGCCCATCCATGAAGATGAACTCTTACCTAGTTAAAAGGAAACTGCTCGTCTACCCGTTGGGTCCCTCTAATTACGTGGGGTTAGTTAATGAGGGTCGAATAAATGGGCAGCCGTTATCAACATTCCCGGAGAAGATCCCACCGTCATAAATGAGGATTCATTATGTGTTAACGAGGAAAATGATCAACTATAGATAGGAGAGAAGACAACTAAGAATGGGTTCAGATTCCAGGAGTACAGGATACTAGGTACTATGACAAAACTCATTCCTTCCACTCTCATATTTTTTCCTCCATAGCTTGAGGTGACTAAATCAGGATAATCTCCCTTGGGTCGATCTTGCCAGCCCCAAGCTTTTCTTAAGTCCTCACTAACTTAAGCATATGAGGGGATTTGGTTCAAAACCCAGATCCGACTCCCCTAACGACTGTTTGTGGTGCAGGTCATTCGTGGCATAACCCAGCGTTAGGGTCAAGTGATCATTGTACTCGACCCTGAGATTGGTCGAGCTCTAGTCCAACATTTGAAGTGCATCATTCCTCGGCCCTGATTCTACCAACCAAGGGTCCCACATCAATAGCTGACGAGGATCCACCTCATTGAAGGAGTCCACGTCAGCCCTAATCATTGTTAACCGAAACCCAGTTGTCAATAGTTGGTGATGTCTGTGGGAAACCAAGAGTAAACATCCCTGTCATTTACCCATTCTGACGATGTCGACTCGCCCAACAATACCTGATGAGAACATCTCGGCTTTTCCTAATATCAGTGTCCTTGAAATGATTTTGGGATGGCCACCACACCTGGAGTTATCAACCTCTCTTCAGAGTTCATACGCTGGGAGGGTGATGACTATTGCAGTTGGAAGGAAACAATCGAGGGACTCCACACCCCAATATCTTTTTCTAAAGATTTAGAGGGTGTGGAATTGTCACATGATGATGCCATCGTCATCAGTGCCATCATCGACACGATGGCAGTGAAGAGATTATTCGTTGACACGGGGAGTTCGTGTAACGTACTCTTCTTCATTACGTTGGAGAGAATGGGGTTGGCTTCATCTGAGTTGAAGGAGTGTCCAGGACCACTTGTTGGTTTCACGGGACACTCTGCCTCGGTTACGTGCATGATCACGCTACTGGTAACCCTCGGAATGTCTCCACGACAAGTCACCCGCTTGATCAACTTCATCGTGGTAAAGATCAATTATGCTTATAACAAAATCATCGGTAGACCACTTCTCAACTCAGTGGAGGCGATGGTCTCAACTTTCTACCAGATGATCAAGTTTCAGACTCCCCAATAAGTCGGGAAGGTGAAGGAAAACCAGTTGTAATCTTGATCGTGTTACCTCTTATCCACTTCACTGAGGAAGGCAAAACAAGCAAATCCAGATGGCCTCATCATCGATAAGGGTAATCAGGAAGAACACGACCCGTAGCGGTCGAAGAGACAAAGAGCATCCGAGTCTCTGAAGGAGAAGGAAGAACTGCTTCCATTGGGTCGATGCTCCCTTTTGACCTGTCACGCCCCGCTTCCCAAAAATATGGAGGCGAAGCGTGAGAATGTCCGCTCAGACTTGAAGCTACAAAGCCACAAGTCCGATAAGCGTCAATTATCACAAAGTAGCAGGTCCCTGTAATGTGACTCGGAAACAACAATAACAATAACAGAAAAAGAGACAAATAATTGAAATTATTCAACTCAGAGTCCAGATATAAATTCAACAACCAGAAATGCCACCAGGCAAACAAAAAGAGTCCAAAAGAGAAGGCCTAGCATGGCCAACAAAGAAACTAACAACAACGGTGCTACTCACCGACAACAATACAACTAACAAAGAAGGAACGAAGGAACACTAGGACTGGTCACCGGTGTCCTCGTACTCCACGTCAACAATAGGATCGGGCATGAACTACACGAACTCGTCACCCTCAACAGCAATCTCTGGCTCAACAACTAACATGCGACACCCAAAGAGAAGGGGCACATGTCAGCAAGTCTACAAGACTTGTGCAAGGAAACTAAAGAAAAGTGGTAACAACCTAGCAGTTCTAGAGTATAGTATGACATGGAATTTTATGCAATGAGAACAACGGCAGTTTATGTTATGGCATGATTATAGCATGGCAAGTAAACATGGCATGGCAAGTAAACAATTTACATGAAAAGTACAAGAATTGTAAGCACGTCGTGCACAGAGATTCCGTCCTTTGGCTAGAGTGGCTGTACGGGCCAACTCTTACGCTCAAGTGACTGTTTATCCATACCCCTCCACGTGTGTCGAGCCAGGGCATTACCCCCGAACACGTAATGCTCGCTTCTGGATCACAAGCCAGGAAGTGTTTTTAACACGTATGGCGTAGGGTTATGCCCACATGATGGGTGCCTAGCTGGTAACACGGAAACACGGATTTGTACAAGGATTTGTAGCGTGTGCTACGATGCAACATGCAACATGATATGTAAAATGGATGCACATGACAATTATTTGAAATGAAATTACGTACAGTTAAAGGAAATTAAACATGACAGGCAATTGTATGATATGACATGACAAGGGAAATTTTAGCTTCGTTGTCAAGCTAGAATTCGAATTTGCGCCTAGACCGCTATCATTTCACGGTCTAGTCTCTTTCACGCTAAAACAAGGAATTGGCCTAAAAACATGGCCTAAAGCAAGGTTGGCAAGTTTCACTTGCCTGGTACCGAAGTTGTTGTTCGACGAGAGCCACGAGATCGGTATCCTACGGTAATTGGGTTCGCTGATATGGCAAAAATAGAAAATTAGATTGAGAGTTCTAAACCGGTTTGTATTGGAATCCTACGTCGTCTAGTAATCCATTTTTTAATTAGGGTTTCTAATTTACAGTGTGGGTTACAGGGAATTAAAGTTAGATCACTAACCGTTTACGAAGCGAAGATCGAGACGCCTACGGATATGCGGTAGGAGAAGATCTCGCCGGATTCCGGATTGCCGTCGCCAAATCGGACCTAGCACGGCAACGGAAAAGCGATACGGAAGAACTACGGTTGAAAAGAGTTCCTCGCGGCCGAATTGCTACAGATCTGGAGATTTGAGTTCGTCGGGAAAAATCTGGAGCAAGAAGGAGATTTTAGGGTTTTGGGGTCGGTCGGCGGCCAACGGGGGTGGTGCCGGCGCAAAAGAGGGTGAGGGGGAAGCTCGGGAGGATGAAGGAAGGTAAGAGGATGATTGGGGGATGATTGGGGAAGAAGGTTGGCTTGTAGAAGTGAAGAAAGAATAGAAATGGTCGAGGGTTTAAATAAAGAAAATAAGCGGCGGCTACGACTTAACCTAGGTTTACTGGGCAATTTAGTCGGTCAGAGAAGGGTGGTCGACCGACTAGTTTGGAATCTAGTCGGTCGGTCGTCTAACTGAGACCGACTAAAATCAAACAGTGAACAGGGTTGGTACAGGGTAGATAGATTTAGTCGGTCTGAGAAGGCCCGTCGACCGACTAGTCTAGGATCTAGTCGGTCGGTGATTGTTCATAGACCGACTAAGGGTAAAATTAGATGGATATTAAGCACTGAGAGTTAGTCGGTCAGAGAAGGAATTCTAATCGACTAGTTTAGGAACTAGTCGGTCGGTAGATGTTCTTTGTCCGACTAACCATAAACAGTAACTTCGACAGTACAGAAGGACTCAGAATTAGTCGGTCTGAGTACAAGTCCTGACCGACTAGTTTGGAAACTAGTCGGTCGAAGAATGTGCTAAGACCGACTAAAGGTAAACAGTAACTTAGCTGAAATTATTTCGTTGAACTAGTCGGTTCCTGAAGGATGGCCGACCGACTGGATTGCAATCTAGTAGATTGGTTCTCCTTCATGAACCAACTAAGATGCACCAAAAGTGCCGAATCGAAGCGTGAAGCTTCGGGAAGATTCCTATGGCCTCTAGGAACACTCTAACTCTAAAATTAAGGCGCTATGAAGCTAGTCGTAGGAACTTCTATCGAGAAAACACACAAAGAGGGGAAACATCCAATATTATTCATATAAAATAGTCATTACAAAAAAACCGGTCGTTACATCCTCCCCTCCTTAAGAAAAATTCCGCCCTCGGAATTTCCTAACACTCACGTGTCAGGGAACACAAGTGGGTAGCGCTCTCGCATCTCGTCTTCTCTCTCCCAAGTAGACTCCCCTGGCGAGCCGTGTCGCCACATCACCCTAACAAGATTGACGGTCTTGTTCTGAAGTGACTTCTAACGCCTGTCCAAAATCTGCACTGGCAGCTGGTCCTACATCAGATCAGGGCGAACGATGATCTTCGAGAAATCCACGGTGTGAGATGGATCACTGATGTACCGACGAAGCTGCGACATATGGAAGACATCGTGAACACCTTCCAAAGATGGCGGCAAGGCTAAGCGGTAAGCTACCTCGCCAACTCTCTCCAGAATGTCAAACGGTCCAATGTATCTCGGGCTCAGCTTCCCTCGTTTCCCAAAGCGAATCACTCCTCGATTCAGGGAAATCTTCAGAAACACATGGTCACCTGGCAGAAACTCCAAAGGACGCCGTTTAGCATCAGCCCAATGCTTAAAACGGTCCTGAGCAATCCTCAGCCTCTCACGTATGTTCCTCACAACATTAACAGCCTCCACGATCATCTCAGGTCCTAACAGCTCCCGATCTCCAATGTCATCCCAGCTCAGTGGCGATCGACATTTCTTCCCATATAGCGCGGCAAAAGGTGCCATGCCAATACTCGCCTGGTAGCTGTTATTGTAGGCAAACTCCACGAGGTAGAGATGATCCTCCCAAGAACCCTTGAAGTCCAACATACACGCCCTCAGCATGTCCTCCAAGATCTGGATCGTCCTCTCGGACTGGCCATCCGTCTGCGGATGGTACGCTGTGCTGAAACTCAGACTCATACCCAAACTCTTCTGCAGACTCTACCAGAACTGAGACGTGAACCTCGTGTCTCTGTCCGACACGATACTCACAGGGACTCCGTGAAGTCGTACGATCTCCTGCACGATTCATGTTACATCACTATCTAAACTAGGAAAAGGAAATTAAAACGGAGAGTAAAATATTTACCTCCATATATCTTCTCGCTAGCGCCTCAGTGGACTGTCCTACTCGGAAGGGAATAAAGTGCGCGGATTTGGTCAATCGGTCTACGATCACCCAAATCGCATCATTCTGCTTCGGATTCCGAGGTAGTCCAGTCACGAAGTCCATAGTGATGTGCTGCCACTTCCACTCCGGAATCGGAAGCGGTTGTAGCAACCCCGCCGTATGCTGATGCTCCGCCTTTACCTGTTGGCAAACCAAGCACTTGGCCACACTCCGAGCCATACTCCTCTTCATACCATGCCACCAAAAGTTCAGGCGAAGATCCTTGTACATCTTGGTCCCACCAGGATGCACAGAATATGGTGAACTGTGTGCCTCCGCCAACAGCTCCTCTCTGATATCTCCAGCAGGCACACACAACCTGGCTCCAAATCTCAACGAGCCATCCTCATGAATCAAGAAGTTAGTCTTCAGACCGACTTCCACCAACTCCCGAATCTTCACCAACTTCGGGTCTCCAGCCTGCCCAGCCTTGATCCGCTCCACGATCGTCGACTGTATCTGCATACACAACAATGAAGAGGTCTCTCCAGGAAGAACAATCTCAATGCCAGAATCGCAAAAATCCTGATGCAATCTCCACTGCGAAGTCAACAACATCACCGCTGGAAGCCTACTTAACGCATCCGAAACCACATTCACTTTGCCAAGGTGATACTGCAAATCGATCTCATAATCCGCCATGAGCTCCAACCACCGACGCTGTCGCATGTTGAGCTCCTTCTGAGTAAAAATATACTTCAAGCTTTTGTGATCAGTGAAGATCTTCACCTTCTCACTCAGCAGGAAGTGCCTCCAAATCTTCAGCGCAAACACGACAGCAGCCAACTCCAAATCGTGCGTCGGGTAATTCTTCTCATGAGCCTTAAGCTGACGAGAAGCATACACAACCACGTGCCCATGCTGATGCAATACACAACTGAGACGCTTGCCAGAAGCATCGCAAAAGATCTCGAATCCTCCACTCCGGTCGGGCACAACAAGAACAGGGGCAGACGTCAGCTTCTCCTTCAAAACACCAAAATCTCCCTCACAGTCATTAGACCAAACAAAAGATACATCCTTCCGCGTCAGTCTGGTCATCGGCTCGGCAATACTGGAGAAGTCCTTAATGAACCACCGATAATAACCTGCAAGTCCATGGAAACTCCGGATCTCAGATGCTGACTACGGAACAGGCCACTCCCTGATAGCCTTAATCTTCTCGGGGTCCATCGAGATACCATCTCCAGTCACCACATGTCCGAGAAAAGCAACCATATCCAGCCAAAACTCGCACTTGGAATACTTAGCATACAACTGATGCTTCCTCAAGATCTACAATACTGTCCTCAAGTGCGACGCATGCTCCTCCTCTGACTTTGAGTAGATTAGAATGTCGTCAATGAAGATAACGACAAACTTATCTAAAAATTCATAGAAGATCAAATTCATCAGGTTCATAAAAACTGCGGGTGCGTTGGTTACACCGAAAGGCATAACCACGAAATCGTAGTGTCCATATTTCGTCCTGAATGCTGTCTTCGGAACATCTTCCTTTCTCACCTTCAGCTGGTGATAACCACTCCTCAGATCCAGCTTAGAGAATACCCTCGATCCTCCCAGCTGATCAAAGATATCATCAATACGAGGCAACGGATATCGATTCTTGACGGTCACCGCATTCAACTCCCGGTAGTCCACACACATGCGACGCGAACCGTCCTTCTTCTTCACCAGCAAGACCGGTGCTCTCCACGGAGACACACTGGGATTAATGTAACCCTTCTGCAAGAGCTCATCTAGCTGCTTCCGCAATTCCTCCAATTCTGCTGGTGCCATACGATAGGGCGCTTTTGAAATAGGCTGCGCTCCCGGAATGACATCGATCGAAAACTCGAGAGCTCGATCGGGTGGCAATCCAGACATCTCCGCGGGGAAGACGTCGTCGAAGTCATGCACTACCACAGGCTGACACTGCTCCATCTGCATAGCAACGATCTCCACCGGCTTGGCCTGAAACCTGACCGGACCAAGCAAACTACTGCCACGGCTGAACTCGAACACCGGGTGTCCAGGGATCTCGAACACCACCTTCTTCCTCCGATAATCGATCGTGGCGTAGAAACTCCCAAGCCAGTCTATCCCGAGGATGGCATCATAGTTGATGATGTCATGGACAATAAAATCTGCGTAGAGCTCATGTCCACAGACCACCAAAGGGCAAGAATTACAACCACAATGCACCGAGACCATGCCATTTCCTGTAACGAAATTCCAACTCTTGGGAAGAGGGGAAGTCGACAAGGAATGCTTCTCCACGAAGCTCTGGGAAATAATGCACATTGATGCACCTGAGTCGAAGAGGACTTGTGCAGGAAATGTGCAAACCAAAATCACACCTAACAGACAGTCTAACAATCAAATTCTATTCTAGCATACATATCAAGCGATCAAACAAATTCCGACAAGTAAGACTAACTAAGAAAAGAACAACTAGGTTGAGAGTTACCTGTAATAACCTCATCCACCGCCTCGGTCTCAACAGCAGTCATCAGAAACGCCTGTCGCCTCGGCTGGACAGCCTGCTGAAAAGCCTGCCTCTGCGGAACGAGAGGCGCTCCACGTCCAGCAGGTACAGGCGCCCTCTGCTGCAACGGCTGAGCTGCAACAGGTCCTTTTCATGGCTGCTTGGACTTCAGGCAGTCCTTCATGGCATGCGCAGGATCACCACAAATCAAGCACTACCCCAACATCTTCCGGCACTGATCCTTGACATGCCCAGTCTTGCCACAGAAATTGCAAGTCTTCAGAGTAGGAGGTCCTCCGGGCCTCTTGAACTGCACCG
The DNA here is from genome assembly GCA_030789695.1 of Scilla litardierei. Lineage (NCBI taxonomy): Eukaryota > Viridiplantae > Streptophyta > Magnoliopsida > Asparagales > Asparagaceae > Scilla > Scilla litardierei. Next base: position 513,164,371 of record CM061142.1, on the reverse strand, counting down.
GCTGATTAGGCCCGAACCCTGGTCTCATCACTGCCCTGGCCTGCTCCACAGGCCTCTTCCCAGCTCCAGAAATCGGTCCTCTCTTCTGGTTCATAATCTGCTCCTGCCTCTTCGTCGCAATCAAAACCTTCTGATAGGACTCCGCATCAGAAGAAGCCACATAGCTCTGAAGATCCAAAGAAAGCCCCTGCAGAAACCTCTGGGCCCTCTCATCAGCATCCTGCACCATCTTCGGTGCGAAACGGCTCAGCCTAGTGAACTCCTGGTGGTACTGATCCACCGTCAAGCTCTCCTGCTTCAGGTCAATGAAGCGCTGCGCCATCTCCCTCCTGGCAGCCTTCGAAAAATATTCCTCATCGAATCTGGACTTGAAAGTAACCCAAGATATCGGCTCCTCCAGCAACTCCTCCTCGGCATCCCACCAATTCCAAGCGTTATCCTTAAGCTGCCTCTTCGCCAAGTCAACCCATCCAGCCGGGTCGACCTTCGACATCTTCAAGTTGTCCTCCATGTTCTTGGTCCATTCATCCGCAGCCAGAGGTCCTTTGGTCCTATCAAAGTAAGCGGGACCCAGCTCCCGAAACTGCTTCGCTCCAGGCTCGAAGCGAGGGACATTCTGAACAGGCTGCGCTGCTCGAGCAGGTGGAACATTTCGGGCATTCTGCAGCATCCACTGCTGCACCTGCATCATCTGATGCATCATCCGCATGATCTCCCCGTTGGTGGGCTCCCGATCCGGCTCCTCGTCACGAGGGGGCACACCACCACCAGCACGGGTATTCTGTCTCCCAGCCATCTATTGACACAGGAAGCGAAACAAATTAGACTCATAGCCTTATGACTCGGTGTTGAAATTTATTTATCGGACATTCTATAATTCTTATCGTTGTTCCGATTAAGTCACAGTTACAGTGCGGACCTACATGGGCCACCAAAGAAACCTGTCACGCCCCGCTTCCTAAAAATATGGAGGCAAAGCGTGAGAAGGTCCACTCAGACTTGAAGCTACAAAGCCACAAGTCCGATAAGCGTCAATTATCACAAAGTAGCAAGTCCCTGTAATGTGACTCGGAAACAACAATAACAATAAGAGATAAAGAGACAAATAATTGAAATTATTCAACTCAGAGTCCAGATATAAATTCAACAACCAGAAATGCCACCAGGCAAACAAAAAGAGTCCAAAAGAGAAGGCCTAGCATGGCCAACAAAGAAACTAACAACAACGGTGCTACTCACCGACAACAACACAACTAACAAAGAAGGAACGAAGGAACACTAGGACTGGTCACTGGTGTCCTCGTACTCCACGTCAACAATAGGATCGGGCACGAACTCCACGAACTCGTCACCCTCAACAGAAATCTCTGGCTTAGCAACTAACATGCGACACCAAAAGAGAAGCGGCACATATCAGCAAGTCTACAAGACTTGTGCAAGGAAACTAAAGAAAAGTGGTAACAACCTAGCAGTTCTAGAGTATAGTATGACATGGAATTTTATGCAATGAGAACAACAGCAGTTTATGTTATGGCATGATTATAGCATGGCAAGTAAACATGGTATGGCAAGTAAACAATTTACATGACAAGTACAAGAATTGTAAGCACGTCGTGCACAGAGATTCCTCCCTTTGGCTAGAGTGGCTATACGGGCCAACTCTTACGCTCAAGTGACCATTTATCCATACCCCTCCACGTGTGTCGAGCCAGGGCATTACCCCCAAACACGTAATGCTCGCTTCTGGATCACGAGCCAGGAAGTGTTTTTAACACGTATGGCGTAGGGTTATGCCCGCATGACGGGTGCCTAGCCGGTAACACGGAAACACGGATTTGTACAAGGATTTGTAGCGTGTGCTACGATGCAACATGCAACATGATATGTAAAATGGATGCACATGACAATTATTTGAAATGAAATTGCGTACCGTTAAAGGAAATTAAACATGACAGGCAATTGTATGATATGACATGACAAGGGAAATTCTAGCTTCGTTGTCAAGCTAGAATTCGAATTTGCGCCTAGACCGCTATCATTTCACGGTCTAGTTTTTTCATGCTAAAACAAGGTATTGGCCTAAAAACATGGCCTAAAGCAAGGTTGACAAGTTTCACTTGCCTGGTACCAAAGTTGTTGTTCGACGAGAGCCACGAGATCGGTATCCTACGGTAATTAGGTTCGCTGATATGGCAAAAATAGAAAATTAGATTGAGAGTTCTAAACCGGTTTGTCTTGGAATCCTACGTCGTCTAGTAATCCATTTTTTAATTAGAGTTTCTAATTTACAGTGTGGGTTACAGGAAATTAAAGTTAGATCACTAACTGTTTACGAAGCGAAGATCGAGACACCTACGGATCTGCGGTAGGAGAAGAACTCACCGGATTCCGGATTGCCGTCGCCAAATCGGACCTAGCACGGCAACGGAAAAGCGATACGGAAGAACTACGGTTGAAAAGAGTTCCTCGCGGCCGAATTGCTACAGATCTGGAGATTTGAGTTCGTCGGGAAAAATCTGGAGCAAGAAGGAGATTTTAGGGTTTTGGAGTCGGTCGGCGGCCAATGGGGGTGGTGCCGGTGCAAAAGAGGGTGAGGGGGAAGCTCGGGAGTATGAAGGAAGGTAAGAGGATGATTGGGGGATGATTGGGGAAGAAGGTTGGCTTGTAGAAGTGAAGAACGAATAGAAATGGTCGAGGGTTTAAATAAAGAAAATAAGCGACGGCTACGACTTAACCTAGGTTTACTGGGCAATTTAATCGGTCAGAGAAGGGTGGTCGACCGACTAGTTTGGGATCTAGTCGGTCGGTCGTCTAACTGAGACCGACTAAAATCAAACAGTGAACAGGGTTGGTACAAGATAGACAGATTTAGTCGGTCTGAGAAGGCCCGTCGACCGACTAGTCTAGGATCTAGTCGGTCGGTGATTGTTCATAGACCGATTAAGGGCAAAATTAGATGGATATTAAGCACTGAGAGTTATTCGGTCAGAGAAGGAATTCTAACCGACTAGTTTAGGAACTAGTCGGTCGGTAGATGTTCTTTGACCGACTAACCATAAACAGTAACTTCGACAGTACAGAAGGACTCTGAATTAGTCGGTCTGAGTACAAGTCCTGACCGACTAGTTTGGGAACTAGTCGGTCGAAGAATGTGCTAAGACCGACTAAACGTAAACAGTAACTTAGATGAAATTATTTCGTTGAACCTGTCGGTTCCTGAAGGATGGCCGACCGACTGGATTGCAATCTAGTCAGTTGGTTCTCCTTAATGAACCAACTAAGATGCACTAAAAGTGCCGAATCGAAGCGCGAAGCTTCGGAAATATTCCTATGGCCTCTAGGAACACTCTAACTCTAAAATTAAGGCGCTATGAAGCTAGTCGTAGGAACTTCTATCGAGAAAACACACAAAGAGGGGAAACATCCAATATTATTCATATAAAATAGTCATTACAAAAAAACCGGTCGTTACATAACCTAAGGGAATAGTTAATTACTCTCCTAAAGGAAAATGCCGACGTGTTTGCCTGGTCCCCAAATGACATGCCTGGTATATACCCTTAGGTGATCTCTCACGAGTTGAATGTTGACCCGACTTTCAAAACTGTGACATAAAAGAAGAGGAATATTGTAGGTGACAAGATGAAAGCTGCTATTGAAGAAGTAGATCGCTTCTAGAGGCTGGTTTCATTCGGGAGGTTCACTACCCAGAGTGGCTATCTAATGTGGTAATGGTGAAGAGGGCCAATGGCAAGTGGAGAATGTGTGTTGACTTCACTAACCTCAACAAGGCGTGCCCGAAAGACAGCTACCCTTTACATTGGATCGACTCTTGTGGATAATGCCTCCGGCTATGAGGTCCTAAGTTTTATGGACTCCTTCTCAGGCTATAACCAGATCAAAATGGCACCAGAAGATGAAGAAAAGACTTCTTTCATTACAGATCGAGGGATTTTCTGTTACATGCAGATGTTATTTGGTCTGAAGAATGCTAGGGCGACCTAACAACGGATGATGAACAAGGTCTTCAAGGCTCAGATTGGGAAAAACTTGGATGTCTACGTCGACTACATGTTGGTCAATCAAGGAGGCTTGCAGATCATATCACAGATCTCCGAGAAACCTTTCCAGAGATTCACATGTATATCCTCTGATTAAACCCCGCCAAATGCACTTTCAGGGTTCGACCTGGATAATTCCTTGGATTCATGCTAACAAACCGAGGAACTGAGGCTAACCCTGACAAGGTTATGGTGATCATAGACATGAAGGAGCCAACCACCATAGAGAGCTCTAGAGATTGAATGGAAGGATAGCAGCCCTTAGTCGTTTTCTGTCAAAATCGGTAGATCGATCACTTCCTTTCTTTAAAGTTTTAAGGAAAGCGATAGCATCCTCCTTGAAGGACAAAAAAGCCATCGATTGGGACACAGACTGCAAGAATGCCTTTTATGAGCTAAAGGAATATCTTTGCAGCCCATCGCTGCTAACTAAGCCCGATGAAGGTAACCAACTGGTCATTTACTTAGCCGCCACCATGGAGGATTTAAGCTCAGCCCTCGTCAAGGAAGACTCGGGAGTACAACAGCCAATCTACTATGTATGTCGGGTCCTTTGAGGTGGCGTTTGCTCTGGTCTAGTCAGCAAGGAGGCTATGACCCTACTTTCAAGCTCACACCATTTTGGTCCTCACTTACACACCTTTGGAGTAAACCCTGAAGAGGATTGATCGATCAGGAAGATTGACAAAGTGGAGAGTCGAATTGAGTGAATTTGACATTCAGTACAAGCTAAGGACTACAATCAAGGGACAAGCCCTAGCTGATTTCATCGTCGAGATCACCTATGATGATAACCCACCGACAAAGGTAAAAGTTGCAAATTAATTACCAACCCTTCTTCTACTTCGTTGATAGGTATTGACTCATCAGGAGCTACATGGGGAGAAGAAGGAACGTGGATAATGCAAGTAGATGGTTCGGATACCAGAGCCGGGAGTGGAGCGGGTATAATTGTCCAAACACCAGAGGGCAATATACTCGAATATGCTCTTTGTTTCGATTTCCAAACCATGAACACTGGGGCGGAATATGAAGTTGCCATCAGTCTCATTTTAGCTCGAGCATTGGGGGCATTGGTGGTTCACCTCCATGATGACTCCAATTTGGTCGTCCACCAATTGAATGGGAATTATGAGGTCTGGGAGGAGACGATACGGAGCTACCTACAGACTACGAAAGTTGAGCTGTCCAAGTTCATGCAAGTCAAGATCCATCATGTTCCGAGATCGAAGAATCTCTGAGCTGAAGCATTATCAAAGCTTGCATCGTCTTCACCGACAGTGTTAGGATGAGCCGTGTACGTGCAGCATCTCCAACACCCAAGTGTGCCAGAAGAGGAACTACTGTGTCAACCAAGAAACTACCTGGATGGATCCCATGGTCAGGTATCTCAATATTGGGAAGAAGTCGACCGACCCAACAGAGGCACAGAAATTGGAACGGTGGGCCTTCCAGTTCGTCGTGCACCAGATATGATGCATTTCCATACCTCAAATGCTTGACTCTACGGGAAGAAAATTATGTGATCCGAGAGATCCACAAAGGCGACTGTGGAAATCATTATGGAGGGAAAGCACTAGCCTTGAAAGCCCTTAGACAAGGCTATTATTGGCTGACCATGTTTGAGGAGGCAACCGAGTATGTGCGGAAGTGTCCCGCATGCCATAGGTTTGCAAAGCACAGCTTGGCTCCTCCGACGGATTTGATTCCCATTATCAGCCTAATTCCTTTTGCAAAATGGGGATTGGATATCCTTGGTCCATTCACACCAGCAAGCAGATAATAGAAATTCTTGATCGTGGCGGTAGATTATTTTATTAAGCGGATCGAAGCAGAGCATTTGGCTCGCATCAGTTGGAAGGATGTTAAGAGTTTTGTGTGGAAGTCGATCGGCTGTCGATCGGTATTCATCGTTCTAGCATGACAGACAATGGGACATAATTCGATAGCATCGAGTTCAAGGAATATTGTGCTGAGTTGAAGATCAAGCTACACTTTTCTTCTGTGGCTCATCCTCACTCTAATGGGCTAGTAGAGGCAGCTAACAAGTGTATCCTGGATCTATTACAAAAGAAGGTAGGAGAATCCAAAGGTGTGTAGCCAGAGGAGCTCCTCTGTATACTTTGGTTATACCGAATGACTCGCAAAGGCTTGACAGGAGAGACTCCTTCTATGCTTGCGTATGGGAGTGAGGCGGTCATTCCTGCTGAAGTAGGCGAGGAACCTCTTCGCCTCAGATACTTCGATGAAGAAAGATACTTAGAAGGACTCGAACTCAACTTGTAATTTATCGACAAGGTCAGTGATCGGGCCCTTACTGCCCTCGTCGGGTAGAAGGGTCGTTTGGTGACCGCCCCCGAAATGCAACCCAAGAAAGACCTAGCTATAGCGAAAATTACACGGAAATAAATCCCCGGCAACGACGCCAGAAACTTGGTCGCCCCCGGATATGCACGCGGAGAACAATTGTAGTCTTACCGCAAGCGCACGGATAAGTGGCGAGCGGGTATCGAATCAGGAAGGGACAATGACAGTGTCTTCTTTTAATCACCTAGCTATCAGAATGGTCAAGAATAATACGGGGTAAAGTTGTCACAATCATTCGTATATTTATAGAAATATCAATGGAATAAAGTGCCTAGGGATAGGGAATCCCCGCTACAAACCGTATCTCATCGTTGTGATTCATAGGTTACATCATTGCTAGACTTGAATTTTAGGTGAACTAGTCGCAACTAAACGTGGAACCAAGCTCACGCTCTCGCGCTATTGCCGGTCTATAGCAAACCTAGGTTAAGGCCCAATCTATTACATACCCTAACCTAAGACGCTAGCGTTAAGAACGACATCATCGTCTAATCGTATCTCGAGCCCACTCTCGTGCAAACTCGAGCTACGACCTAGGTTGAGATAGTTCCTACCCGTCCAATCTCTTGCAAACGGGTATGGGTATAGAGATACGATTGAAAACCCTAGCTTTGGTCCAATCTCTTGCAAACCAATTCTAGAAAAGTCCAATCGTAAATCTAAATCAGATTTCTAGGGCTCCCTATCAATTGGGATCCAATCTCTTGCAAATCCCAATCAATTTGAATCCCTAGCCATCCGTAATTAATCAACCCCAACCTAACCCTAATCAATTCTAGCAAGAATTTCACCAATTCATCACAATTCAAAAATAGGGTTCATAGGGTTCATCCCCATGCCCTAGGACAATAGAACTACTCACTAATAATCATGCAATTCATAAGAAATTCAATAGAAAATTCAGCACAAATCATTGCAATAGAGAAATATTCAATAAAAATAGAGTTTTTGACAAGAAAAGAGACAAACCAATGAGAATCCAATAGCATCCAACAAGAATCTCCTTTCTAATCTCTCAAAAAGCCTAAATCTAATTAACTAAAAAGCTATCTAAAAAGGCTGCAAAAAGTATTTAAAAAGTTCTTTCTAACTCGGGCAAAAACTGGGTTTAAATACCCCTCAAAATCGCCCAGAAATTCGTGACAAAAATGCCCATGCGCAGCTCAAAAATCACAGTTTACGCTACCGGCGGGGCGGCTCACTCGGCCGAGTGACAAATGTCACTCTGCCGAGTGACAAACCCTGTACATTAACAGTAAGTTCGGGATTTTGGGGGTCTGTCTTCAGAAGGTGACTCAGCCGAGTAGATTTACTCACTCGGCCGAGGGGCAATTCTTGCCCGGCCGAGTGGAAGCTCTGAAAAGCCTGTAAAATAACAGTAAGTCGGCCGTTTTCGAAGCGTCTGTTCTCGTGCCACTTGGGCGAGTAGACTTCCATGCTCGGCTGAGTGGACTATCGTCACTCGGCCGAGTGCACGCCTATTTTCTTCTGTTGATGCGTGTCCGGTCTGGTCGGCCGAGTGGTCTTCTTGCTCGGCCGAGTGGGTGGTTCACTCGACCGAGTGAGATGCTGCAAAGGCCCAATCTTTGTCTTTTCGCTTTCTCGTCGCTCCTACGACGTTCTTTCTTCTCCCACTTGTCTTCCATCGCCGAATAACCCTCAAAAGAGCCTCGGGTGACACTCCGGAGTGGGTGCAAATCCTCTTGATCTCAAAATCACTCCGAATCGCTCCATATCTCCTGAAATACGACAAAAACAAGAAATCATGAAAAGCATCGCAATATTGTCGAATAATCGTGAAAAACGCGATATGAGCGTTCAAAGTGGCATGCAAACATGTAGAAAAAAGGGTGTAAAATACGGAGCGATCAAAATACCCCAAGCTTACCTCTTACTCGTCCTCGAGGAAGATGAGTAAAAAGCGAGCCCGACGGGCAAAATGATGGAAAAGAGGGAAAAGCAAAAGAAATAAAAGTAAAAATAGAATAGAAAGCGAAGAAGGGGGTGCTAGATCATTTTTCTCAGGACGTGGGTTTTGCCTACTCATATAGCATACATCGAACATAAAACACACGTCAAAGACTTTTATTTCGATATCATAGTATAATGATGCATTTGAAATAGAAAACCCCAAAATATCAATATAGCATGAAATATGGGATCATTCTAGGATTAGCATCGTCTGAAGCATCTAAAGCGGTATGCATAACCATAGATCACACACTTTTCAATTGAATGCTGTCTATAAGGAGTATAAGAGATATCACACGATATGGAATAGCAAGAATAGAAAAAGCATGGTTTTCATGAAATGAATGCTAAGTGTCGATTTCTGGATTTCGTGAAACTTTAGCAATCTCACCGAGTATAGAACATTACTTAGCCTAGGTTGTCATGCACCATCAAGTAGTCACTCTTTCACACATCATTGGATCATCTCCCCCAAGCTTATCCATATGCGTGGTGGCATAAACAAATCAATATGTACATTCCCCATTTCTTTTGAAGCTCCAAAAAAATAAAAATAAAGCAAAAGAGGGAAGAATGAGAGAAAGAGTATGAGATGGGATCGTTATGAACTTCTTTTTCTCTTTTCTTTTCCTTTTCTCAATTTTTCTCTTTTTTCTTCTTTTTTTTCATTGCACTAACAATATATACATAAGCAATCCCAAATCAAAAGAGAGAAGGATATACAGGTATATTTTTTTTTCTTTTTGATTTTGGGGATTTGGAGCATGGAAATTAATAGCGGGGGAAATGCCGATAATAGATTTGCTAGGGGGTTTCACCAATGAATTTCAAGTAGAGAAATAATGCTCAAGATATGTAGAGAAAGAAATCAATGTATCACTCAGTTCACTCTATAGGACGTGCATGACAACTATCAGCAGAGTAATATAATCTACTCATTTTAATCACAATAAGTAAACTTGTCCAGATATATCATCCTAGCAAACATTCAATCAACCTGAAGGTGAAGCGTACAATTCATGCAATAAGAAGTGATATGAGAGAGGAAAGCAATACTCCAAATATAAGCAGACAATGCGTGAAGCTTGGTGTGTTTTCTATGATAAGCATACATATGAATCATCAGACATCAGCTAATAATAGAATTTCATCCATATTCATACAGGAAAAGAGTGGGTTACTATTTCAAAATGTAAAGCAGGACATAGCATATGATATCTGAAACAAAAGCTATGACGTGACAAAAAATAGCATGCACATAGAGGTAAGCTAACACCACGTCATCATCATCACAGAAAAATCATCTCTAGCAAAAGATGAAAGAAATAAAGATAAAAGAAAATAGAACTATATACAATGCGGCATACTCAAAAAAGAAAAAGAAAACGTGATGCATGATAAAAAATGAAAAAGTGGAAAGAAAGCGTGAGAAATAAAAAATAAAGGGTGGCTAAAAGAGTAAAAAGTGTGAGAACTCACTCCCCCAAGCTGAAGTGCACAGTGTCCTCAATGTGCAAAGTGTGGCACACCGAGAGACGTGAAGTGGGTGGGGAGGGTGAGGATGCATGCACGATGAAAAAGAAAGAAAAATAAAAATAAAATATGATGCGAATGAGTGGGATGCATGCAGAGATCAGGATGATGCAGATATAAGTGTCCCCAAAAAGTCTCTCTCTCCCTCACTCCCAAAAAGATATAAAAAGATATGATCAGGTAGGCATCAAAAATAATAAGACGCGAAGGAGGGGGTAAAAATCAATCAGCAGGCCCAGGAACAAACGGGCAGTGAAACGACAAAAATATCTGAGGCATCAAGGGTGTGCCTAAGCTGGTGGTGGTGCTGCACCATCACCGTCATGTGGCAGAGGTGGTGGCGGAGGTGGTCGTGGTATCTGCTGGGTGGGTGGGTGTAGTGGAGGCAGGCGTGCCAGAATCCGATTCAGGCAAGCCTGAATATCGGGAAGCATGGCGACGCGGGACTACACGAAACTAACCGTGTCAGAGAGAGCCCTAAAGTCTCCTCGGAGTCCACTAACGGCCCCCTCAAGAGCACGAATGCTCTGAAGTAGAGTGTCAGGGGGGTGGTGGAGCGGAGGGACGCACAGGTCGAACAGGTGAGGTGCGGGGCTGTCTCTGGCAGGAAGCGTATAGGATGGGGCCAGCAGGGTAGTGTGGAAGGGGTGCTGTGCTCGGTAAGTGATGCCCAGCCTCGGTGCGAGGCTGGGACGCAGGCTGGGACGGAGCAGCAGCAGCAGCAGAGGTGGAAGGAAAAATAGGCGACGATGCAGCAGGAGAGGTCAGTGACACAGAAGTGGGGACAGACGTCACGACACTCTCGGTGAAGACAGCGGCAGTGGGGTCAAACGGGCCAACGGCCGGGGTGGTCGTGGACAAAAGTGCGGATAGAACCGCCACTGCGGCGGTGAAGGAGGTCTCGCCGGTCTCGAAAATAGTGGTGGGACGCTCGGGGCTAAGAGAAGTGATAGGCTCGACGGACATAGGCTCAGCGGTGGTGGTGGCGGTGGACGACGGCTCAGCCAAGGTGCTCCCGACACTGACAGAAGTTTGGACAGAAGTATCGGGAGGTGCAGACAGTGCAGACACGGTCTGAGGGATCACGGGGTCAACAGGTGGTGCAGGGGGTGCAGAGGGTGCCTGCTCAGCACCCTCAGCCTCAAGTACGTAGGCAGCGGGGATGAGGAGATCCATCGCTGGGATCCAATCCTCGTGGGCCGGTCCAATGTGTGTCCGAGCGAGGCTCGAAAGAACCATGTAGTCAGCACTAAAGGGACCGTACAACCACACCCAGTGCCTGCGACCGTGGGGACGAAGCATCTTCATCCGGGCCATAGCATCTATCGAAAGTGCAGTGGGGCTCGGGGCTCGACGCAAGTCGTCAGGTAGGTCCACGCCGGTCATAAGGGCTAGAAGTGTGATCAGACCGCCGCAGCAAATAGGTGAGCGAGCGCCCATCGAAATGATGATGCGATCTAAAAACCAGCTAGCAATATCGATCTCGACGGCGGGGACCAGGTCGTCGCTACCCCTATCCAGAACTCTAGGGCGAGTCATCACGTAGAGCATGTAGAGCTCAGGCGTAGACATCGTCCCAGGCTCGTACCTCGCTAAGAAAGTAGTCGCCATAAGGCAATGTGCAATGCGGAGGCAGGGGTGCAGGATAGCTGAGGCCTTGGCCCTACTAGGGTCAAAGCCAAGTGGGGATCCCGTGATCCGTGTCCAGAATGTGGATGTGTCGAACGACGGTAGTGGGATATGCGTGGGTGCGTAGGCATGGTCGGGGACAGGGACAGCGGGCCACTGGAAGAATGCACTAAGCATGTCGAGAGTGATCTCGCACTCTTGATCCATCAAGCGGAATGTGCATCCTCCAGGGGTCCGGTCAATCGAGCTCAGGACCTCTAATGTCAGACGGATGTAAGTATCCACCGACACCGCAAGAAAATTATGACATCCCACGTTGTCGTACAATGTGAGAAGCCCCTCGAGTACCCCTAGGCGGTCAAGGTCAGCTAAGTGCGTGAACCTAGAGGGTACGATCGAGCGATGGCAGATACGCTCGAACCTGGCGCGGTGTGCATCATTTCGAAACGTGATCTCCATCGGCCCGACAGCGGGAGCGGGTGGAGGGACAGGATCGGCTGGGATCGGCTGTGTGGGTGGTGGTGGCGGTTGTGGGCTAGGTGGAGGGGATTCCTCCCTAGCGTGAGAGGGACCGGGGTCATCGGTCTGCCTCCGCTTGGGGGCGGATCCCCGTGTACGCGGCCTAGTCCGTGGCGGCATATGTGCCGCGAGACGTGTCCCAAACAAGTAAATATTGCGGCGTGCTAAAAAAATTGGAACGAATGTACCTGAACATGCCGCGAGAGCAATAAGTGGTGCGTGCGAAGAGACGCCTCCGTCGCGAAGCTAAATGCGCGTCTAAAAGCTCCCCAAAGCTAGCCTGCAAATCAAACGATCAAATCAATCGATAATTTCAATATGTATGGGGGAGACGGGGGATAATAGATAGATATAGGAATTAATTTGAGTTAGGGGCTCAATGGGCGTACGGATCAAGAAAAACAAGGAGAAGAGGGGTTTTGGGGTAAAACGGGGGAATCCGAGGCTGTGGCGGCCGGCGCCAGCGAGATGGGACGGCGGCCGTACGTTAGCGAGGTGAGGACAGCGATCGCCGACGGGGTGGTCGCGAGTCGGGCGAGGGACGAGCGAAGCAGCGGGCGAGGGAGGCAAAAAGGCAGCAGCTCGGGCAAAAAATGGAGAAATTTGGGGTTTTAGAAAATCACGCCCGCCTCCAAGCTTATATAGAAATTTTTTCGACTCGGCCGAGTGCGTAAATGAAAAATTTCGAAAATCTCGTTCCCACTTACGACTCGGCCGAGTAGCTTTTGTTCACTCGGCCGAAGGGAGAATCTCCGGTTGGCCGAGTGGCTCTGCCACTCGGTAATTTTTAGGCTAGGAGGGTATCTATTTCACTCGGCCGAGTGACAATTCACTCGCCCGAGTGGAAATTAAAACTAAAACTTACAGAAATTGACAGAGAGTTGGTCTGCAGAAACTTCCATGTTTAGTGCTCCACTCAGCCGAGTGGAGTCTTTGCTCGGCCGAGTGGCATGTGCTACTCGGCCGAGTGACGTGTTGTTTTCTGCATCTGCACTCCGTTTTCGCTCTGGTTTCTGTTTTTCTTCATGCAGTCTGTTTCTTCCTCCTCCTAAGGCCTGAACGCATTCCTGGAGCGCTCTTACTTGCCTCTATCATCCTCCATATGGTTGATCTCCCTTTCTCCTTCTCCTGTCATGAAAAATAGTACCCGTTATCACGATTTTCATGGACAAAAGACTCTAAAAACTAACAAAATCCTAAACCAAAAATGAAAATCAAATAAAAATAATGCAAAAACCGTCGGGTTGCCTCCCGACAAGCGCTCGTTTAAGGTCGTGAGCTGGACCCCTTAAGATATTCGTTTAGCTCGCGATGTTGGGCGCATATGAGATGCACCCGTCAAACTTGTTGGGAAGGCCGCTCGGATTTGGGTCTTGATGTTCATCGGTCTTCCTCGACGCCTCCTCATCATGGGCAATGTTGGGGGATAAGTCCCCCAAGCTAGAGCTTGTTTCTACCTTCCTCTTGGCCGGTGACACCGATCTTCCGTTCGGTGGAGCTTTCTTCGGATTTTTAGCCTTTGAGAGCTTGCAAAGCTCTCGTATCCTTGCGACATCAGCGTCGCCTTCATCACCATCCGTGGAGCTATCCGGAGGGTCTTCCAATTTCTCTTCCTCCCCCGAAGCTTGGCCTTCTTCGAAGCCATCGTCATGGAGAGCACCAATGGATAGGGGATTGCTTCTTCAATCACCTCGTCGAGAAGATCCACATAATCTAGCTCCTCATGATATGGCATATGTTTCATGGCCTTTGGTATGTGAAGCTCGACTTCTATGTTCCCGACATTTAAGGATAAAGTTCCTTCATGCACATCGACGATAACGCCGGCGGTTGTGAGGAACGGGCGTCCAAGTATGAGCGAAGTGCCGCCCTCTTTCTTGATGTCCATTATGACAAAATCACAAGGCAAGCATATACCTCCCGGTACTTGGAGTGGAATATTCTCTGCGATCCCTACCGGCCTAGTGATCCGACCGTCCGCAAATTGAATCCTCATGTCGGTTAGCTTCAAGTCGATGCATGTGTTCAATCTCCGGAACATACTAAGGGGCATAAGGCTCACACTAGCGCCCAAGTCAACTAGAGCTTTTTGCAAAGGGACGCCTCCTAGTGTGCAAGGGATGCGGAAACTCCCGGGATCCTTCAATTTCACCGGCTCCTTCTCCTTCTGTGCAAACCAAGTTCCTTGCTCCGTAAGCATAATTTTTTCCTTCCTTTTCTTTCCCGAAATCAAATCTTTCAAGAATTTCGCGTAAGTCGGGATCTCAACAATTGCATCTAGGAAAGGAATATTGAGACTTACTCCCCTCAAGTATTCTAGGAACTTGGCGAGCCTTTTCTCCATCTTGGCTCTAGCTAGCCGTTGTGGAAACGGTACCGGTGGCATGTAGCGGTGCTCATCTAGTGGCTCCGCCACTTTAGAATTCCCTCCTCCAATTGGCTCCTTCTTGCTTTCTTCTTCAATTGCCGTCTCATTTTCTTCAAAAATTTCCACCACGGGTTGCTTGCTTTGGGTCATAACGGGAGTGGTATCCTTCACGCCCCTTGTTATCACCGCAACCACCGCATTGATGTGTCCGGTGTTGCTCCGTGGATTGGGCTCGGGTTGAGCCGGCAATTGTTGGGCTTTCTTGTTAAGCAATGCAAGTTGCTCCGAAAGTTGAGCGATGACAGTATTTAGTGAGTCTTGCCCCGCCGTCAATCTAGCGTTGATCTTCCGTTGCTCCACCATAAATTCTTCCACCCTAGCTTCGTGGTCTGATCGTGGTTGAGCTTGAGGTGGGTTGGGAGCTCTCCATCCTTGGTTGTACCCGGGGGTCTATATGGTCCCACTTGTTGCATCGGCAGGTAATTTTGTTGTGGTGGCCCCCTCGGTTGATATTGAGGTTGTGGTGGTGGAGGCCAAGCTTGAGGAAGTTGTTGTGGTGGCAGGTTCAAAGCACCATCATTATTTGCATATGAAAAGCCCTGATGGTTTCTAGCGGCCGGGTTGGCCCAATATCCGGAATTTCCCGCGACATATTGTACTTGCTCCAAAGCTCCTTCTCCATTGTCCCCTCCTACATACATGGCTTGAGATTGGTCTTGCCAATCACTCATATTGGTTACCGGCGTAGATGTAGAGGGTGCTCCATGTGATTCGGTAATGTATTTCTCCAATCTCTCCGCCACCTTGTGGAGAGAGTCAAATTTAGTTGAAAGCTCTGCCACGGCCTTGGCCTCATAAATACTAGTGGGCTTCAAAGAGGACGAAGAATGTCCTCGCTCATCCCCCCATTGTTGGTTGTTGGTGGCCATTTCTTCCAACAAGGCCGTAACTTCATCCGGGGTCTTTGACAATATAGCTCCATTAGCGGTAGCGTCGATAATTTGTTTTGTTCCCGGTTGGAGTCCATTGTAGAAACTATGGACTAGCTCCCAATCCTCTATACTGTGATGGGGGCATTGATGTTGTAAGTCCTTGAAGTGCTCCCATGCTTCATAGAGGGTTTCTTGCGGTCCTTGCTTAAAGGACATGAGAGCACTCCGTATCTTCACCGTCTTGGAAGGAGGGTAAAATTTGTCGACGAATGCGCTTGCCAACTCGTCCCAAGTGGTGAATGTACCTTCCGCTTGCGTCCTCAACCAATATAAGGCTTTATCCTTGAGTGTAAAGGGGAAGAGTCGCAGTCGGATCGCATCAACAGAGACGCCCGGCATTTGGAAAGTGGCGCATTTGGACAAGAAGAGTTGGATGTGGTAGTGCAGATTCTCATGGGCATTCCCATGAAACGGGTCTTGTTGCATCAATACCACCAATCCTGTCTTCAGCTCAAAGTTCTTGCCCACCGCTAGTTCCGGCATGGCGATGGATGATGTGGTGGAAGAATTCTTAGGCCGAAGCCTATCTCTAATGGATATGATCCTCGCCATTCGTGCGGCTAGCTCCTCCGGTGTCTCCGTACGGTTCATACAACCGTCCTACGTAGCGTGCCTTCTCTCGGCTCTAATCCTCCGCACTGTACGCTCGATCTCCAGATCAAATAATATTTCCTCGGGGTTCACCGTAGATCTCGTGTACATGCAAGGGAAAACAGAGTTTCAAAGGAAACGTTAGCACGAATAAGGAGTAAAAATATTAAAAGTAACAAAAGAAAAAGAAAACACTAAGTCAAGAGAATAAAACACTGTCGCCTCCCCGGCAACGGCACCAAAAACTTGGTCGCCCCCAAAATGCAACCCAAGAAAGACCTAGCTATAGCGCAAATTACACGGAGATAAATCCCTGGCAACGGCGCCGGAAACTTGGTCGCCCCTGGATATGCACGCGGAGAACAGTTGTAGTCTTACCGCAAGTGCACGACTAAGTGGCGAGCGGGTATCGAACTCAGGGAGGGACAATGACAGTGTCTTCTTCTAATCACCTAGCTATTGGAATGGTCGAGAATAATACGGGGTAAATTTGTCACAATCGTTTGTATATTTATAGAAATATCAATGGAATAAAGTGCCTAGGGATAGGGAATCCCCGCTACAAACCGTATCTCATCGTTGTGATTCATAGGTTGCATCATTGCTAGACTTGAATTTTACGTGAACTAATCGCAACTAAACGTGGAACCAAGCTCACGCTCTCGCGCTGCCGGTCTATAGCAAACCTAGGTTAAGGCCTAATCTCTTGCAAACCCTAACCTAAGCCGCTAGCGTTAAGAACGACATCATCGTCCAATCTTATCTCGAGCCCACTCTCGTGCAAACTCGAGCTACGACCTAGGTTAAGATAGTTCCTACCCGTCCAATCTCTTGCAAACGGGTATGGGTATAGAGATACGATTGAAAACCATAGCTTTGGTCCAATCTCTTGCAAACCAATTCTAGAAAAGTCCAATCGTAAATCTAAATCGGATTTCTAGGGCTCCCTATCAATTGGGATCCAATCTCTTGCAAATCCCAATCAATTTGAATCCCTAGCCATCCGTAATTAATCAACCCCAACCTAACCCTAATCAATTCTAGCAAGAATTTCACCAATTCATCACAATTCAAAAATAGGGTTCATAGGGTTCATCCCCATGCCCTAGGACAATAGAACTGCTCACTAATCATCATGCAATTCATAAGAAATTCAATAGAAAATTGAGCACAAATCATTGCAATAGAGAAATATTCAATAAAAATAGAGTTTTTGACAAGAAAAGAGACAAACCAATGAGAATCCAATAGCATCCAACAAGAATCTCCTTTCTAATCTCTCAAAAAGCCTAAATCTAATTAACTAAAAAGCTATCTAAAAAGGCTGCAAAAAGTATCAAAAAAGTTCTTTCTAACTAGGGCAAAAACTGGGTTTAAATACCCCTCAAAATCGCCCAGAAATTCGTGACAAAAATGCCCATGCGCAGCTCAAAAATCACTGTTTACGCTACAGGCGGGGCGACTCACTCGGCCGAGTGACAAACCCTGTACATTAACAGTAAGTTCGGGATTTTGTGGGTCTGTCTTCGGAAGGTGACTCGGCCGAGTAGATTTACTCACTCGGCCGAGGGGCAATTCTTGCTCGGCCGAGTGGAAGCTCTGAAAAGCCTGTAAAATAACAGTAAGTCGGCCGTTTTTGAAGCGTCTGTTCTCGTGCCACTCGGGCGAGTAGACTTCCATGCTCGACCGAGTGGACTATCGTCACTCGGCCGAGTGCACGCCTATTTTCTTCTGTTGATGCGTGTCCGGTCTGGTCGGCCGAGTGGTCTTCTTGCTCGACCAAGTGAGTGGTTCACTCGGCCGAGTGAGATGCTGCAAAGGCCCAATCTTCGTCTTTTCGCTTCCTCGTCGCTCCTACGACGTTCTTTCTTCTCCCACTTGTCTTCTATCACCGAATAACCCTCAAAAGAGCCTCGGTTGACACTCCGGAGTGGGTGCAAATCCTCTTTATCTCAAAATCACTCTGAATCGCTCCATATCTCCTAAAATACGACAAAAACAAGAAATCGTGAAAAGCATCGCAATATTGTCAAATAATCGTGAAAAACGCGATATGAGCGATCAAAGTGGCATGCAAACATGCAGAAAAAGGGTGTAAAATACGGAGCAATCAATTGGCCCGCTACGAAAATTCCACGGTTCGATGGCAAAGTTTCCACATAGGTGATCTCGTATTACGAAAGGATATTTTTCCCCAGAGACTGCTCGACAAGGAAAGCTCGTCGCAAAATAGGAGTGTCCCTACAAGGTGACTGATGTCCTTGGCCCAGCCACATATCGGCTCTCTACAATGGAAGATAAGGAGCTCACTCATCCCTGGAATGCAGAATATTTGCGAAAGTACTACCAATAAGCATGCATGAGAAGAAAGTGAGTTATATTAATTATAATTTTCCTTTTATTTTGTTGAGCTAATGGATGCGTCACAAGTACGAGATTGGCTAGGTCTTGCCTAAAATTATTGATATGAAGTAAGGTCGGTGAGCCAGGTCATTATTGGTCCGCTGAACCAAATAATTCTGGGTGAACAACTCACGTCGTCGGTCGTAAGTCGAATAACGACCCCTGGCATCGGTCGTAAGTCGAAGGGACCATGCCCCTAGCCATCGAATGACCCTCGTTATCGGCCGTAAGTTGAAGGGGTCATGCCCTTCATCATCAAACGACTCCCGTCGTCGGCCGTAAGTCGAAGAGACCACACCCCTCACTACCGAATGACCCCCGTCGTCGAACTTAAGTCGAAGGGGTCGTGCCCCCTCACTACTGAATGACCCTCACAGTCGAACGAAAGTCAAGAGGCTATGCTCTCGAACTCTTCATCCCTGTAGGCAAATCCTACACTACGCTAGTAGGGGTCGTTACGGCTAGACCATGTAAATCATGTTGTGCTTGATGTTCAACGATTCAATCTTAGCAATCTTTCCATGATAAGCTTCAAATCGTTGAGGGGGCATATACACGGGAAATAACAGAAGCTCTGAAAATAAAAATATCTTAAACATGGGCGATTTATACACAACATCATGCCAAAAATTTATTAAATATTAAAGTTTTACAAATCAATTATGAGGAAACGTCGCCCCTTGGAGTGAGGAAATCATTCAAAGCATGGGAGAGTTTGGCGGTAAGCTCAGTCCTTAGGGTCTCGGTCGAAACTATTGAGTGGTCTAAATCTGCAATACGAGTTTGTAACTTAGACTTTTCTTTCTTCCATTGAGCATCAGCGGCCTCACATTGAGCCTCAACGGCTTTCTTTGCGCCGGATAAGGTGGTAACATTGTCCCTAGACTTAGACAATTCCAACTCAACTTTTGCTTTGACATCCAGTGCGTTGTTTAAGTCTTCCTCCAGCTTCTTATTTCGAGCTTCTAGTTCTGATGCTCTTTTCTCATCTGCATCTACTCTTTGACGTTCATAATTAAGCGGGCCTTCATACCAGCCATTTTCATGGCCCGACGGCGAAGCTTCATAACAAATGTAGGCAGATGAGCAGAACCTAAGTCAGACAGATAGACGACATGAAGAAGAAATGGAAGAATTGGTGACTGACCTGATAACCGCAACCCACCACGAAGTTGGCTAATCTCTCATAATCTATTCCTAAGGGCCTCACGATCACGAGGAAGGATGGAGTTCTCCACAAGACGAGCAAACATCCCATGATCCAAAAAGGCTGTTTCATCTCTCTATACGACGAATAGAGGTTTGTGGTGATCTCCTCTAATAACTTCTTGTGAAGTGGAAGAATGTTGATTCAGAAGTAAAGCTCACTCGTATTTTGAGGGTATTGGACCCACTAAGGGAGTCGGCGGGTCAATTCCACCCCATTGCCACATATCCTTGGGATGTCTCGGAGGGGTCATGATCAGCGTTTGAGAGCCTTCATAAGAAATCGACTGTGTCTGAACTACAGAGGACGAGGATATAGTACCCTTGTCCAAAGCAGAGGTCGGAGAGGTTACATCCTCAACCCTGCTTTTCTTTCCAACTTTCTCCTCGTTAACTAAAGAGAGACTCCTCTTTTTGAGTAAAGATTCTATAGGTTTCGGGTCCATGGCTAGTGGAGATATGTTCAGAACAGGAGCATCTAAGGCGCGGGCCAGAGACGAGGACCGGCTTGCATAAATAACGTTCGGGCCGATAGTCAATGGCATGTAAGTTTGAGACAATGACACTGCGGCCATCCCAATTTCTCTTCATTCATCGGATGAGCTCTGGCTATTGACGAATGAAGGTCGAGCAGAGGTGCTACCCGCCTGCTTCTTCCTTCGTTGTTCTTGGTGAAGCTTGTGCACCTCTAGGGGCAAACGCTCGGAGTTCCTTCCAGCCATATCTGCAAATGAGAAATACAATTAATGTAAGTGCTTGTAAGGGGAGCATTGAAGTAGTATATGTTACCCCTATTCTAAAGGACGGTCTTCATTAGATTATTGTCTAACAAAAAGGCGATCGACCTTTCTTTCAACGACCGACTCAATAAAATTTTGGTTGCCTTGATCTCATCAGGAGATAATCTCACTTCCTTAAAAATATGAGGATTGGGGGTACTCCAATGGGTGAGGAGTGATTCCATGCTCTGAGGGAAATGAATACAAAGGTATCTTCCTAATTATGGTCGGAGTTGGGGAGGTCACAAATAAGTCTTCTTTTCTTACAAGCGACAATGTGATACCATATCGTGTGGGAGTCAGCTTCTACTTGAAAAAAGTACCTAAATCCGAATAGCTGGCTTTATTCCATAAAGCTCACAAAACATAGTAAAATAGATCATAAGGAAAATGGCGCAAGGCACAAGCTGGCGGAGGGAAAGTTCTAAAAAACTCTAAATCTCTAAGATAAAGGGATGGAGAGGAAAACGAAGGCCAAAGAGGAAGGTTCTCACATATACTCCAACTTCCTCTTCTCCGGGGAAAGCAAATTCTTTCACTTAATTCTGGAATCCTAAGTGTATAAGGAGGAGTTAGATAATCTAACTGGATCTTGACGGTCAGATTGAAAGATAACTCTAGCACATTGTCCAAAATCTCTCGAGGTGAGGTGGACAAATCATCAAACCAAAGAATGGGAAGTCGGTGTTCCATGAGGAATCCCTTCCCCTTCCCTTAGACCAAGATATACTGAGAAGGTCGAAGACGTCGCAAAATTTCAGACGGAGATGGTTCTCTTATCTTCAAAGGTGGCCACATGATTGAAAAAGCTAAAAGGATCACAAAAGAAAAAGGGAGACTACTTTAGAAAGGGCTGTTGAGTGTCGAAGGAAGCAAAAGCAAGAGCAGGATTTCCAAAAATAGGAACGCTATGATTTCACCTCTTTGTTTCCTTCTCCCCATTTATATCAGAAGGCCAAAGCCCAGACCAAATTTGGCCATAAGAGGCATGTGTCCAGATCTTATGCTAGGATATTTCAAATCTCAAAACGAGGTGATGACTGAAGCAAAAGGTAAAGTGTTTTGGCGTCAGAAATCAAATGTGCCCACTTCGACTGTCATGCCCATTTAATGTGATTTCACATCATTCAGTCTTAATGAAAACCCTTCTTGAGTATGAATGATGGGGGCCATTGTTGATACATGGTTTCGGTCATGAAGTAGGGATATATCAATGCAGCCAGAGAAATGAAACCCACTTGAAGGGGTAAGCCTATGCCCAATAACTTAAGAGCCCATCCATGATGATGAACTCTTACCTAGTCAAAAGGAAACAACTCGTTCGCTCATTGGGTCCCACTAATTACGTGGGGTCAGTTAATGAGGGTCGAATAAATAGGCAGCCATTATCAACATTCCCGGAGAAGATCCCACCTTCATAAATGAGGAGTCATTATGTGTTAATGAGGAAAATGATCAACTATAAATAAGAGAGAAGATTACTAATAAAGTGTTCAGATTCCAGTGGTACAGAATACTATGTGCTCTGACAAATCTCATTTCTTCCACTCTCATATTTCTTCCTCCATAGCTTGAAGTGACTGAATCAGGACGATCCCCCTTGGGTCGATGTTGACAGCCCCAAGCCTATCTTAAGTCCTCGCTAACTAAAGCATCGGAGGGGATTTGGGTCGAAACCTAGTTCCAAGCCCCCTAACGACCATCTGCGGTGCAAGTCATTCGTGACACGACCTAGCATCAGGGTTGAGCCATCATCGTATTTGACCCTGAGATTGGTCGAGCTCCAGTCCAACGTTCGAAGCTCATCATTCCTCGACCATGGTTCTACCAACTAAGGGTCCCACATCAACAGCTGACAAAGCTCTACCTCATTGAAGGAGTCCACCTCAGCCTTAATCACTATTGACCGAAACCCAGTTGTCAACAGTTGTTGACTAAGATTCAATTTGGTAACTCTAATGAATTCTTAGGTAGAATATTAAAGGAAAATGTTAGTGTGTGTTTTATTTGATAAACACTATTTACCTCCCTTTAATGTAATATCTCAGGGGATCCAACACACCTAACCCGAATCAAAAAAGTCTGGCCCCGCCTTGTAAAAAGTGTGTTGTGGTTGGACCTCTCTTTACGGCCTTAACTTTTTTCAAGTTGGGGCTCGAGGCCAAGAGTATGCCATGCCCCAGCCCAAGCTCTATAATTTTTAAAAATATTTTTAGCTTGAAGCCTGAAGCCTGAAACCCATAGCCCACAACACAACCAAGTACTTACTATTTTGGCTTAAACCATTGACCCTATACATTTTTACCTAAGGCCTTAAGACCGAGCCTTTTCAAGCTATGTTAGTCACCTCTAAATGCTCAAACAAATTAGGCTAGAAAATAGATTCTAAAACAAAAAAAAGACTAGCCTAAAAGCCCAGGGGTCGGCCCGAAAGCACATAGGTCGGGGGTATGGATGTATTTATAAGGCCCAAGGCTAAGCCTTGGCCGGATTTTGGGCCTAAAAATTTTAGACCACTGCTGAGGCTTTCCCCGGCCCAGTCCAATCTTGCCCCGTTTTCATCTCTAAGTTGGTTCATCTTACTTAGGCTTTATTTGATCTTTTGAACATTACAGAGGTTGAACATGCCTTCATGCCTTATCTTCTTATATGAATAGCTACTTCTTATGTGCCCGACTTGCTTTATAGTGTTGGATCATGTGGATGGTCAAATGGACACTAAGATGGGGTAAATAGTGTCTTAAAAATAAATATGCAAATATCTCTAAATAAGTTACCAATTACATTTTTTGCAACAACCAAACACTCAAAAGAATTTGCAGTGGAATAAATAATAAAAGTTATATCAATATAAAAAAGTTTAAGACAAGTAAACCAGAGAAGTGACAAGTGTAAATACAATAATATATCTTGGATCGATCTTTCTGACATACTCCAGTGCCCAAGCTCACCGCTTGAGATTTTTCAGTAAACATCTTACAAACCGCAAGATAAAATCTTACAACTTTGTTAACACTTGTACCAATTGCAAACCTTAACCTCAATGCCGTGAGGTTGGAAAGATCTCAAACTAAGAGTAATACCACCTCAAACATCGAGGTAAAACTTTGAAGAACAAAATGATACAAAACTCCTATAGCCTTGAAAATTTGTGTATGTAGATATAATGGATGCTAAAAAGATGGATTTCTATTCTATAAGATATGAGAAATAGAGAATAGAAATTAGGGATTTTCTTATTTTCTTGGCTCACAAAGAATATAAAGATCTAGGTGTTGTGAAGGTGGCGGCTACTGAACCTGTAGCCATATATTTATAGGAAAAATTTACATAATGGGTGGATACCATAGCCCTATGTGGGCTTTACATTGGCCTACAAAAGCCTGTTCATAACACTTTCCCTTATCCATCCTCATTGTAAGCTTGATATATGAATACTTCAGGATTCATACTGCTTATTAGTATCATGAGGATTTGGATACTTCTGGATCCTAAGTTTGGAGGTCTTGCCTCGTTAAAACCTTTGGCTATGGAAAACCCAATGGGAAAAAACCAATAGCTAAGGGAAAAAGTACAAGTCTCCTTAACTTCCCCTGATCTGTGGAAATCACTAGGGGTGGATACTTCTGGATCCTAAGTTAATGGGGTTACCTCGATAAAACCTTTGGCTATGGAAAACCCAGTGGAAAAAATGAATATCTAAGGAAAAAGAGTACAGCACAAAATTTAACTCCCCCTGTTGTGTACAAGCTTCAGGCTTGTAAGTCTCTCAATTGTCTCATCCCAATCCCTTTTACAAGATTCCTAAAAGTACATCGAGGTAGTGCTTTAGTAAACGGATCTGTTAAGTTGTTGCAAGACTCGATTTGCTGTATATCGATCTGTTTGTCCTCTTGTAGTTCGTATGTCCAGAAGAGCTTGGGAGAGATGTGCTTCATCCTGTCACCCTTGATGTAGCCACCTCGTATTTGAGCTATGCATGCTGCATTGTCTTTTAACATTGCGGTTGGATCAAGGTCGCCCGTCTTCAGGTCGGTCGTCATTAGGATGTGGTAAATGACGAAACGTATGCAAAAAACATTCTCTGCGAGCTTCATGGATCGCCAGGAATTCAGAGTGATTGGACGAGGTTGATGTCGTTGTAACGACCGGTATTTTTGATAATACATATCTTATTCGTATCCTATCCCTTGTTGTGTTTTTTTCTTACCCGTATTTTAATGTGTATCAGTATTTTTTTAGCTTGGCGTATTTATCTTTCGTATTCATGTAACTACGTATTTCTATACGTGTAGTAACTAGTAATTTATTTTTACTATAATAATTCATTTCAAAAAAATTTTAAAAACTTGTAATTCAAATTAGTTTCCTAACTTGGAGATGAGACTTGTGCTCATTCTCATTAATCACCAAATCATATCCTATTATTGCAATTAACTCGTTTGTCCCCTTCCATATCAACCTAAAATTTTAAATTTATTTCCTTCCAATCTTTTAATCCTAACCCCTTCGTTCCAAGCCCACGTGAATACTAGGACCCTACATTAATTTTTAACCTAGACCTAGACTCCACAACAGCTCACTATAACAACCTATCTCTCTTTTCCTTTGAATACTTTAAGTCATAAACCCTAGGGCTGAAAACATCTTGAGCCGCACAAAAGCAGTAAAGCCCAGGCTGATTCCTCATTCAAAACCTTACTCTACTTTTTCTCCCCTACTCCATATTAAGCTGACCTAAGGCTACACACTAAGCCGCACAAAACGAGCTCATCAACCTACTTTCTTTTCTCATCTTCGTTCAAACTCTACAGCCCCTATATATAAATTACCTTCTACATACATACATACATACATACATACATACATACACACACACACACACACACACACACACACACATATATATATATATATAGCTAATCCCTAGGGTTTCCTCAGAAAAACACAGAACCCAGCCGCACAAAGAATAGGAGCCTTCCCTCTCTTGTTGTTTTGAACCCCAACCCTACACAGGCCGAAGCCTTTTCTTTCCCCTCAGCTGCACCAAGCAACAGCCGGCCTCTCCACCTCCCTACAATGTCAGACCAATCCCCCTACATCGCCCACACGGCCAAGCTCAGGCCGTCGACCCTCCTTTCTCTGATCTGCACCACTTCTCTGCGTGCCACAACCCCCCAAGCAACCCAGGCCGTCGGCCTTTACCCACAAGGCTAGCCTTTCACCGCCAGCCTCTTGATGTGTCCATATTTTACTCCTTTTTCATAGCATTATGACATCGCTTTCCATGCCATTTTCACATTCAAATCCCGTATTTTCCTACGATATCGCATTTCTAACGTTATATTCGAGTTTGGTAGTATTTTATGAATTTTCAGGGATTTTAGAGCGATTTGGGACCCGATCTAGGTATGGACACATCTGACACGCATGTGAGCTTATTGGCGAAGCTCTACAGGAGTTCGTCGAGTTTTGGAAGCCATGGAAGGAGTGGAGAAGAGAGCAAGAGGAGAGGAGAAGCTTCAGAAGCTTCAGGAACAATTTTCCCAGGCGATTCGATCGAGCAGAGCAGATGCTCGATCGAGCAGATGCAAAATGAAGAAAAGAGCAGATACGCAGCCTGCTCGGACCAAGCACTCATGGTGCTCGGTCGAGCAGCCCTTAATTACGACGCTCGACTAATCCCTTGCACGGCCCGAGCAGCTCCTTTGGCGACCGAGTCAGCTGTTTGCTCGACTGAGTAGAGCTTACTCGGGCCGAACAGATAGAGTGATGATTTTTGAAGGAGCATGATTCACTGTCATGCTCGGTCGAGCAGTACAGCTACTCGGCCTGAGCAGCCAACCAAGCAACCTACTGCTTGACCGAGTCACAGACTCAGTCAATGATGCTGAAGGCCATTTTTGGAAAGATTTCGAGCCGTCTGTTGTGCGCTTGAGGGAGTGAAGTGTGGATCGACGACAGCGTTTCGTAGGGCCGATTCATTTAGTTAGCTTTCGAATTATTTTGAGAGAGGAGATTAGAGAGAAAAATACTTGTTAGATCTAGATTAAGTTCTTTGAAGATTATTGGATAATTTTTGGAAGTTCTATTGCTACTATTGCATTTTGGAATCTTGTTTTTCTTTGGATCTATTGCTCACTATTTTTCTTCATCTCTGGCACATAAGTTTCTCGATTTTCATTTTATCGATTTGCTATAATGTTTTCTCTCTCAAAAATTGTATTTTTATTCGTCAATATCGTCATGAGTGAGTAGTCTCTTCTAGGGTTGATGGGTTAGCCCTAAGACCCAAGGGAGGAGATGTAGATCTGAATCCCTAGGTTGAATTGGGAATAAAGAGGAGTATTTCGGTCGATCCTACCGAATCCCTGGGATAACCTGTACTGAGATCATGCCCACAGTCTGTGAAATTGATGTGCTTAAGGGGTATCCCTAGGATTCGAATAGGGAAATCGGTGGATCCAACCAAGGCTCGTGACCATGCCCGACTCGTGCCTTGAGGGGATCCACAGACGAACTATATCGCTATGTGACGGCTATCGCTATTGCGTCAACGAGAACCATCGAAATACCTCGCAATTCTAACCCACAAGAGTGGTAAGAATTGGGAGATTAATCCCCTAACCCTAATGCAACGTAAGGATTGTATTCCAATGTTGATCCTCGACGGTCTTAGCGGTGATCCCTAATACCCTAGTCCCCTTTATTATTGAATCATCAACAATACCATAACCAATTCTCTCAACCCGATAGCTATCTCTCTTCGAGATATAAAAGTAAGCTGAGAATTCAAATACAGTGTCACCGTCCCTGTGGGATCCGAGTTCCTTTATACTATAATTTGACACCGTCTGCTTGCAGATAGAGCCCGGAATTGACACCTATGGGCCATACCACGCCTGGAGACCGTGACACCACCAGGTGGAATCTAGGTGTAGGTTTCGGGTGCGTCAAGTTTTTTGGCACCGTTGCTGGGGACGGCAATAGTGTTATCTCAGTTTATCTTTATTTTGAGAAGTTTGCTAGCAACTCTAATCATTCCTTATCTCTCTACTATTTTTATTCTTTTATTTATTACCGTGCTACTAATGGTATTTGTCTGAATTATTTTGGTGCATGAACACTCGCTTTGGGGCATTTAATCAAGAATTATTGTTCGACCCCGAGATAGAGAAAACGGCAAGGGCTTTGAGGGCCTCAAGCAGAAATCAATCTCCCTCTGCCTAGATGGCAGACAATAATACTCCTCCTCCTCACACCGGGTCCATCAGGGACCATATGAAGCCTACTTTTGAGAATAACTCTTCTATCCTTAGGCCGCAACTTGCAGCGGTGATCTTCAAGCTGAAGACGGGGCTCATAAATTTAATGCAGCAGGATCCCTTCTATGGGCATCCTCATGAGAACCCCAATCACCACATCGATACCTTCCTGGCAAAGTGTGACACTTTCAAGGCTACGGATGTGAGTGATGATGCTGTCAAGCTGCGGCTTTTCCCGTTCACCCTGAGGAATAAAGCATCATACTGGCTACGGGCCCACCCTCCCAACCATTTTATCACATGGGAGAAGCTGGCACTCGCCTTTGTCGATAAATTCTATCCACCTTCGAAGACGGTACGGATCTGGGGGCAATTTCAAACTTCAAACAACTCCCGCAAAAATTCATTTATGAAGCCTGGTAGAGATTCAAGGACCTCCAACAGCAATGCCCTCATCACGGGATCCAGCCTTGGGACTTGGTGCAGAGTTTTTATAATAGGCTGCAGTCCGGCACCAAAATGATAATTGATGCTGTTGCACAAGGTTCCTTACTTGACAAATCTCCTGAAGAAGCCATAGACCTGCTGGAGCACATGGCAGCTAATAATCAGCAGTGGATTGAAGAACGTACCATCGTGACCCGGACCCCCGAGGTCAAAGCTGCCTGCCATCTTGATTCTCATATCGAGAATTTGTGCAAACAGGTGGCCAGAATTGAACAACGCTTGGACTCCATCTCGGTGACCACCAGTACCTCTGCTTATCATCCTGCAGAGGATTATGCAGAGTAGGGTTACATTCCTGGTGAAGCATATTATGATGGTGCTGAATTATCTGAGTCTGTGCAGTACGTCCAAGAAGAGGGACAGAATCAATGGCAACACCCAGCTGCTAGGAATCATACGGGGTTTTCTTACGGAAACCCAAGTGGAGGGCTGCAACCTTCACAATTTCAGAGACTGCCACCCCCTCCTCAGCACCAATAAGTGCAGTCACAGAATCAGCAGCAGAGCGGATTTAGGCCAGCTGGGCCTTATCGAACGCCAGGTTATCAGTTCAATCGCCCACCTCAGCAGGGCTACGCACCAAATCCGCCTCGATCCAATCTGGAGGCCACATTGGAAACTTTTATGAGTGGTCAAGCCCGGTTCAACCAGGACACTTCCGCCCAGTTCAAGAACATAAATGCATCGCTCGATGAACTGAGGGGCCAGATGTCCCAGCTTTTGAAGAACCAAGGGAGGTTGCCTTCGCAACCAGAGCCAAATCCGAGGGCCCACGCGAATGCGGTGGTTTCTGTCACCACACATGGAGGACGGGCGACTGACCCCATTATGATCCCGGTTATGAACAAGGAGAGAGTCATTGCTGGAGAGGCCGTTATTGACGGTAATAAAGAAGAGGGGACTGAAGAGCCTACAAAGAATGATGAGAAGTCAGATCCACCATCCATCACACCTACAACAATGCCATCTCCTGATGATGCCACAAGGAACAAAGTAAGTCGACTTCCCCCACCATATCCACAGAGGTTGGCTTTGGCTAAGATGGAGAAGAAATACTCCAAATTCACGGAGCTACTAAAGGGAATCCAGGTAAATATTCCTTTCATGGATGCTATCACGGAGATCCCCATCTATGCCAAGTTCTTAAAGGATCTGATCACGGGGAAGAGGAAGCCCGAAGAGATAAAGCTCATGGAGGACTCTACCTCCGTTATAAAGAATCATCTCCTCCGGAAGCTACCGGATCCGGGAAGCTTCACCGTTCCATACTCCATCGGAGGGATGCCCATCAGCCGAGCCTTGATCGATCTAGGGGCAAGCATCAGTTTGATGCCCCTTTCTATATTTGAGAGATTGCAGACCGGAAGCGAATTAGAGCCGACGAATATGTCCATACAGCTTGTAGACCATTCGATCACATACCCGGTGGGCATAGCCAGTGATACCATTCTCCAGATACCTCCCGGGTTATGTGTTCCGGTTGACTTCGTCATTATAAACATGCCCGGGGGAGGGAGCTCCCAGCTTATACTTGGCAGCCCCTTTATGGCGACGGTCGTGTAGGGATCGTTTAACCCTTGCAATACTAACAACACACACTGGAGGGGGGGTGAATAGTGTAATGGCAATAAAATTGTCCAATTAAAATTTAACTTGCAAATGCGGAATAATAAATGCAAGAGGAATTAAAAGGCACAATCAATCCAAACGCAAACACAAAGTTTTAACCTGGTTCCCCAAACTTGGGTACATCCAGCCACACCAATATTCACTATATTCCCACACAGAGAAGTGAATACAAATCTCATAAGGAGATACCCCCACAAAGAGGATTTATGCCCTACACAAGGACCCAACCAATCCTACACGAGGATCAAGACTCCCACACAAAGAATCACTAACTCCCACTCAGAGAATTAGGGTTAGCCCCACACTAGGATACTAAACTCCCACAAAGAGAGTTAATTCCCACAAAGAGAATTTCCTAGTTCCACAAAGAGACAACCTCCCACAAAGAGAGAACCTCCCACAAAGAGAGTATCCTAATCCCACAAAGAGAAATAGGAAGACAAATTACACCAAGTAAAGTAAATACTCTTACCTATGCCTTGAGATGATTACTCATGAATGAATGCAAGGCATGGAAGAGGATCTCCAAGTGTTGGAATAAGCTTGAGAGCACTTGGATGATTTCCCTTGAGCTGGACTTCAATGCATGAAGAAAGATAAGTGCTCAATATATGGAAATGAGGGAGCTTGAGAGTTGCTTATTGATCTCTTGAGATTTTCTATAGAGTCAAGAGTTATCAAGTGTTGTCCAGAGTTCTCAAGTGATGGTAGCACACTCATATATATATATATATATATATATATATATATATATATATATATATATATATATATATATATATATATATATATGAATCCTATATCAAGCCCAAAACCCCAAAGAAACAGCCAAATGAACAAATCTGCAACGGCTAGAAACTGGGTGAAAACGACAGGAACAGTCAACTGATGATCAAAAGACAGTCGACTGATCAACGGCTAGAAAATATCCAACGGCTATAATCTGAGCAAGGACAGTCGACTTAAGAAGACAATACAGTCGACTGACAAACAGGACAGGCGCCTGTAAAACCTTCAGCAAACGACTGCTTCAAGGGATGGATTGAAACAGAGAGCTGCACTCTTTCTCCAATTCTTCGCACAGGTGACTGATGTTAATACTACAGTCATCTGTCCAATAGTCAGGCGACTGAACATTATACATCAGTCGACTACTGTAAAATATGGAGAGAAGACAGAGAGATGCAGTGATTGCACTTACGCTATACAGGCGACTGATGACCAATCTCCAGGCGAATGTGAAAATACAGGCGACTGTAAACTGATTGACAGACGTCTATGCGTAAAGCTCAAGTTTGAGTCAATTGAAATGTTGACTTGAGCTGTGCATGTCAGGCGACTGTAGAAGGATCTACAGGCGACTGGAAATCACCAAGTCGGCTGTGTTTCCCTCAACAGGCGAATGACGGAAGGCCAGAGACTCCATATGAGTCTTTAGACAGAGTGAACCTATTGGGTTGGAATCTATGACAATCCTAAGGTTCACTAAGATGGTTAAATGCATATGCATGAATGAGTAAACCATCTAACAAGGCATTACATTAACCCTAGACTCAAAAGAGAGAGAAAGCAATAAAGTAAATTACATGTATTACAATGCTTCTCAAAAGAGTCTAAGTCTTCAATCTTGATGCCTTGATTGCTCTCCACCATCTCCAAGCTTTGGCACTCCTTGAGTCCAAACTTTGGCCCTTCTTCACATGATGTCCATCCTTACACCAAGTGATTAGTCTCCAAGAAAGATATCCTTGAAATAAACTGAGAGACTAAAACATGAGATTCATTAGCAACAACATAATGTTGTGATCATCATCAAAATAAGATTGGTATGAAACACCAATACTCAACAATCTCCCCCTTTTTGATGATGACACACATTATGTAAATCATAAAGAATTAAAGCAAAATGCTAATGATCTCCCCCTACTTATATGCACCAATTACATAATGAGCTACACAAAAGGTAAATACTCATAATACCAATAGAAAACATGGTGACATATAATAGGCATGGATTACATAAACCAATTGCAAAGAATAAAAGCATGCAAACATGACTGGTTTATCTATTCCCATATATCTCTCCCTATAGAGATATCTCTCCCTATATGCATATGTATATATCTCTCCCCCAATAGATATGATCACATAATGCATATATCTCTCCCCCTTGACATCGTCAAAAAGGTGGACATCAAAAATATCCCCCTTTGTTATCTTAACCAAGATGTGACAATATGCAAGAACGAAAGATATGTATGATACCAAATTTAAAAATTTAGTGGGTATCAATTCACTATCCCATGCTCCCCCTAGATCATAGAAATGGTCAACTTTTGACTTTTAGGATCTAATACCATAATTAATGGAGCCATGGGCCTCAAGTGTATCAAAGCAATAGATATAGAAAAAAATCAAGCTTCAAAGATACACAAAGAATATTGCCAGAAACAAATATAACATGAAACAAGTTGGTAATAAACAAGAGGTTTGGTTTGAGACCCAAAATAACCAAGTATCAATAATGATCTCAAATAACCTCCGGAATGAGAGTTAAAATGTGTCTTAAAATAATTTAAACACATAATATATTAACTCTCCATGGACATACACATGGATCAAAAATACATGCATGTCAATAAACCCCAAGGTCCCAATTTTCATGAAAAGAAATAAATTTGAAAATATTTTCAAAATCATGAAACACACACAATCAATGGGGAAGCTTAAAAATAAACATAGAGGCACAATACCCATGCAATATGCATATGTGTGAGGAACCTAAACATTAGGTAACCAAACCCAAGAGGAGTTTGATTTCCTAACGTAATCACACGAGGTGATCACATCCCTAACTAGAGAGTTGATGTAACTATCGCTCTCTTGCACACTAACTTTAGTGGGAATCCATAATCTCAAGGATTTCCTAGGCAAGGGTTTTGCCTTTGCAAGAGGGAAGGATGTGGCATGCTTAGGTGTAGAAACAAATTTCTTAGCATGCAAAGAATGAGGATTTTGCTTCTTAGCAAAAAATGAAGATTTTTCATTCTTCCTCATTACCTCGTGATCTACATGCTTCTTGTTGAGGTTCTTGTTGTACAAGAAAGCATGGTGATTCTTCTTAGGTGCTTTGGCAATATTTTTTGTATTTGCACCAAAAGAGGAATTAGAGGTGGGTTTGGGAACAAAATTTTGAATATAACCCAAACCTCCTCTATGATTTGTCGGATGTTGTTTTTCCAACAAATCGTGGAGTGAATCCCTAGAATACACAAAGCTTATGAGCTTTCGGGATTCCTCTTCACATTTCAACGTAAGTTGTTGAATGTGAGCATCTAAGCTAAGGTTTTGAGCAATGAGTTTTTCATTAGAAAGGCTTAATTCCTTAACTTGATAGAGAAGTGTGTCTCTCTCACAAGTGTCATACACATTTCTTTCATCATGAATTACACTTGCAATAACCAGTTCATGCAATCTACTCTTAGCAATCTTATATTTTGCTTTTAATCTATTGTAAGAGTTGATGCACTTACTAGCCTTTTCGGAGACCAAGTCAAAATTGATCTTGAGCTCCTCGTATGAGATCTTTTCTTCCTCGATCTCAACAACATCAACATCATCCTTGCAAGAGCTAGATGACGACTTCTCATCCGTAGCCATGAGGCACGAATCCTCATAGGAATTGTATGCGTCAAGCCAAGCATCCAACTCTTCTTCATTTAATCTAGAGGGGATTGGTGTAGAACCATCAATGGCTACAAAGCATGCGTGAGCATCCTCCTTTGTATCCTCTTCTTCGTTACTCAAAGTGTCCTCACTCGAATCATCAAAGGTCCCGACAAGTCCCTTCTTGTGATTTTTGGACTTGGACCTTCCTTTACAATGCTTCTTCCATTTACCCTTTTAAGTTTCTTTGTTGGGTTTGGAAGGGCATTCGGTGGACAATTGACCTTTTCCACTGCAAGTGTAACAAGTAGGAACCTTGTTAGAATTGGAGGCAAACTTTGACAAAGACTTACCTTGCTTGCATTTGAGGAATGCTTTGAATTGCTCGGCGAGCTCCTCAATTTCTTCTCCACTTGCATCGTCTTGCTCATCTTCTTCACTTGGAGCTTCTCGATGGAATTTCCTCTTCCACTTGATTGGCTCCTCCTTGGCATGGAATGCAACCCCCTTTTGCTTCTCTAGCTTCTCGGGCTTTGTTGGTTGAATCTTCTTCTTGTGTTGAAGCTTTACTTCATACGCCATGAGATTTCCAATGCACTCCTCAATGGTATATTTGGACGTGTCATACGACTCCAAAATTCCATTGGCCTTTGACTCCCAACGATGTGTGAGAGAGTCAAGGATCTTCTCTACAAGATCCTCTTGGTAAATCGTCTTCCCAAGTCCCTCCAAAGTGTTCACGATATCAGTGAACCTTGTGAACATCTCTAAAATGCTTTCGCCTTCCTGCATCTTAAACATTTCATATTTAGATCTAAACACAGTTTGTTTAGATTTCTTTACCTTCGTTGTCCCTTCATGACAAATCTCCACGGTGTGCCAAATATCATTTGTCGTTTTGCACATGGAGATGCGGTTGAACTCATTAGCTGAGGGAGCGCAATGTAAAGCATTCATAGCTCTCGCATTGAACTTGATTGAGTCCTTCTCCGCCTTTGTCCTTGAAGCCGCAGGAGTGACGGGCTTCTCAAATTGCACCTCCGTGATGTCCCATAGGTCTTGACCCTCCATGTAGATCATCATTCTGATCTTCCAACTTGGGTAGTTGGTTCCGTTGAAGAGCGGGGGTCGAACGACTGAGTGACCTTCTTCATGAGACGCGGATGAGGCGTTGAATGACATGGTTGCAGTAAGCTTTAACCTTGCTTTGATACCAATTGTAGGGATCGTCTAACCCTTGCAATACTAACAACACACACTAGAGCGGGGGTGAATAGTATAATGGAAATAAAATTGTCCAATTAAAATTTAACTTGCAAATGCGGAATAATAAATGCAAGAGGAATTAAAAGGCACAATCAATCCAAACGCAAACACAAAGTTTTAACCTGGTTTCCCAAACTTGGGTACATCCAGCCACACCAATATTCACTATATTCCCACACAGAGAAGTGAATACAAATCGCACAAGGAGATACCCCACAAAGAGGATTTATGCCCTACACAAGGACCCAACCAATCCTACACGAGGATCAAGACTCCCACACAGAGAATCACTAACTCCCACTCAGAGAATTAGGGTTAGCCCTACACTAGGACACTAAACTCCCACAAAGAGAGTTAATTCCCACAAAGAGAATTCCCTAGTCCCACAAAGAGAGAACCTCCCACAAAGAGAGTATCCTAATCCCACAAAGAGAAATAGGAAGACAAATTACACCAAGTAAAGTAAATACTCTTACCTATGCCTTGAGATGCTTACTCATGAATGAATGCAAGGCATGGAAGAGGATCTCCAAGTGTTGGAATAAGCTTGAGAGCACTTGGATGATTTCCCCTGAGCTGGAATTCAATGCATGAAGAAAAATAAGTGCTCAATATAGGGAAATGAGGGAGCTTGAGAGTTGCTTATTGATCTCTTAAGATTTTCTATAGAGTCAAGAGTTATCAAGTGTTGTCCAGAGTTCTCAAGTGATGGCAGCACACTCATATATATATGAATCCTATATCAAGCCCAAAAACCCAAAGAAACAGCCAAATGAACAAATCTGCAACGGCTAGAAACTGGGTGAAAACGACAGGAACAGTCAACTGATGATCAAAAGACAGTCGACTGATCAACGGCTAGAAAATATCCAACGGCTATAATCTGAGCAAGGACAGTCGACTTAAGAAGACAATACAGTCGACTGACAAACAGGACAGGCGCCTGTAAAACCTTCAGCAAACGACTGCTTCAAGGGATGGATTGAAACAGAGAGCTGCACTCTTTCTCCAATTCTTCGCACAGGTGACTGATGTTAATACTACAGTCATCTGTCCAATAGTCAGGCGACTGAACATTATACATCAATCGACTACTGTAAAATATGGAGAGAAGACAGAGAGATGCAGTGATTGCACTTACGCTATACAGGCGACTGATGACCAATCTCCAGGCGAATGTGAAAATACAGGCGACTGTAAACTGATTGACAGACGTCTATGCGTAAAGCTCAAGTTTGAGTCAATTGAAATGTTGACTTGAGCTGTGCATGTCAGGCGACTGTAGAAGGATCTACAGGTGACTGGAAATCACCAAGTCGGCTGTGTTTCCCTCAACAGGCGACTGACGGAAGGCCAGAGACTCCATATGAGTCTTTGGACAGAGTGAACCTATTTGGTTGGATTCTATGACTATCCTAAGGTTCACTAAGATGGTTAAATGCATATGCATGAATGAGTAAACCATCTAACAAGGCATTACATTAACCCTAGACTCAAAAGAGAGAGAAAGCAATAAAGTAAATTACATGTATTACAATGCTTCTCAAAAGAGTCTAAGTCTTCAATCTTGATGCCTTGATTGCTCTCCACCATCTCCAAGCTTTGGCACTCCTTGAGTCCAAACTTTGGCCCTTCTTCACATGATGTCCATCCTTACACCAAGTGATTAGTCTCCAAGAAAGATATCCTTGAAATAAACTGAGAGACTAAAATATGAGATTCATTATCAACAACATAATGTTGTGATCATCATCAAAATAAGATTGGTATGAAACACCAATACTCAATAGGCCGGAGTCTTGATTGAGGTCCGAGAAGGGACTCTCTCGTTGAACGTGGGCAACATGAAGCTGAATTCAGGCTACAGAAGCCAATGAGGGAGCACGTTCTTGAAGA
The DNA here is from genome assembly GCA_030789695.1 of Scilla litardierei. Lineage (NCBI taxonomy): Eukaryota > Viridiplantae > Streptophyta > Magnoliopsida > Asparagales > Asparagaceae > Scilla > Scilla litardierei. The sequence goes on along the minus strand of CM061142.1, from coordinate 513,127,723 downwards.
AGGAGCTAGCTACTTGGAGCTCCTGGAAGATGAAGCTGTAGGAGATTTTTCTTCTGAGGGGGTCATGAAGGACCCCATAAGAACAGGAGTTGACGATGACAGCGACCCAACCTACCACAAAGCGGTCGTCACCTATATCCGAGTGTTCGATGAGGAGCTTTTGAATCATTCTCCTCATTGTGAAGAACCGGAGGCCATGGGCTACACAAGGGAGAAGCTTGAAGTAGACGGATACCAAATACCACCAGATTACGCCATTGGCAAGAACGACGCATGAATTCCACGCGCACCAAATGATTATTGATGAATCAAAAGAAGTCGAGCTCATGACTAAAAATGAGCGCTTATTGGGAGGCACCCCAATCTCTTGTATCTTAGACTATCTTTTTCATTTTCTTGTTTTTAGTCTACCTATTTGAGAAAACCAAACAAAAACGTTGTTTATTTCCTGTAAAACTACAAAACCATAAAAATTTGATGAGTTCTCCCCTCTACAGGTTGAACATGAGGAGGCATGTAAATCGACATTTCAAACGGAAGGAATCTGGAGGAGAGCAGCAGATTTGAAGAGAAAACCAAACAAAAAGGAGCAAAAAAGAAGACACATGTGACTCGACCGAGCAGCTACTCTGCTTGGTCGAGCAGAACGGGCACGAGGAGAAGAAGCGAAAACATCACTCTGTCTACACTTGCCGAGTATCATCTGCTTGGTCCGAGAAGACAACGACTCGATCGAGCAGCCGCCTGCTCAGTCGAGTAGAACAAGCTCTTGAAGATTTGAAGAAAATGATATTCTGTCTGCGTAGCCCGAGCATACCCTGCTCGGTCCGAGTGATGATCTGCCCGCCCGAGCAGCATACTACTCGGTCGAGCATGCGAGGGAGTACTCTTAAACTATTTATTTTTTTCGTGTCCGACTCGATCGAACAGCAGTCTACCCTATTTTCGTGGGCCCCACTACCAAACGAATTGGGTTTCATTTTTTTACCTTAAACTCTAAATTTACCCTTACTCGATCTCCATAGTCGTTGTCGTCCACCGCCCGCGCTGCCGCCTGTGTCGCCCGTCCGGCCACTCCATCTCTCTCTCTCTCTCTCTCTCTCTCTCTCTCTCTCTCTCTCTCTCTCTCTCTCTCTCTCTCTCTCTCTCTCTCTCTCTCTCTCTCTCTCTCTCTCTCTCTCTCCGTCTCTCTCTTCCCCCCTCCCCCCGCTCTTCGCTCCCTCCACCTGTTTTCTAATCGACGACGGCCACCGCTGGCGCCGAAGCTGCCGACGGTGCCGCCCACCTCAAACCCCTCCCCGACACTTTCCCCCCTCCTTCTCCATTTTTCCCCTCTCATCGTGCATCACGAAACCCCCCCTCGCCAATCGCCGCTGCCCTAGGGAACAATCGCCGCTGCTCGATCGAGCACCCTAAGTGATCGACCGAGCAACTCGCTCTTCCCCCCATTTTACTCCATAATGTTGACCGAGCACACTAGTGCTCGGTAAATATTTTCCCAATGAGCTACACAGCTCGGACCAAGCAGTACAACTGCTCGGTCGAGCACCCCAAATTCAGCAGTTTTCCTACTTTTTTTAATCTCTTATTCTGACATTTTTATTGTTTCTATTTCAGGTACGACTTGCCTACGTCGGGGACCACTACCGGGATTAGCTTGGAGGAGATTTTTGTCGCGCTCGCTTAGTCGGTACACTCTTTCCTCTATTTACTTTATTTTTATACCGGCATCATCATCCCACCATCTCCGGCTCCTCCACCCCGGCCACACACTGTGACTACCACTGCACCACTCAGTGCTTCACATTCTCAGGCTTCTACAGAGCCTGCTTCTCCCATACCTGTGTCGGTCACCACAGTCCAGTTCACTACTGCTCTTGTTGTATATGTACCGCCCACATCTCCAGGTCCTCAGCAGAGGGACCCACCACCACCATCAGAGGGTGGTGCCTCTGCTTGATGTTGTCCCTACCCATCTTTGCCTCCCTCATATTTTATTGTGTTCATCTGTCTGTTCGGGGCCCTGATCTTAGATAGCTTGGGGGAGGACCCACACATGCGTCATTTTTCTTCATCATTTCATCATGTCATGTTTTTACTTCTTTTTGCACAGTTTTTATTTTATATTCTCCCACCCACCCACCCTATTTAGCATCATCTCCCGCCTTCTAGCGTTTTCTCAGTAGTGAGGACAATACTGGGTTTAGCTTGGGGGATGAGCGCTACCGCTTTATTTTTCATTTTTCTTTTATATTCTCTTCCCTTTTTCAGCTTTTTAGTCCACTTTTCCACCCCTTTTCACTTCCTTATCCTTTTTCTCATTCTGCATCATGTTTTCTGCTTTTTGCCATGCATGCATCCCTCTTTTTATTTTTCTATTTTCTCCGCCCTTTTTTTACGCTAAGGAGGTTTTGCATGATGATACTTCTCGTAGCCCTTAGTAGTTACTCGTGATGCTTACTATCTGATGACATGCTATTAGGGTAGTTTCAGTTATACTTTCTATATGCATGCATATTCTTTTACTGATCTATCTGATTTAATGCTTGAAATGAATTGAAAATCAAATGCATGAAATAGTATCTAGTATGCGCTATGTTGGGTAATGCACCTAGGTTCACGCATCACTAGAACACTTGGAGCATCTGATTTATATCTTATTCACTTCTGTTTGCATGCTTGATGTCACTGTGCCTATTACTGCATGCTTTTTAAGTTTTCATCTAGATGAATAAAATATCCATGCTAGTTATGAGTTTAGTTAGAGTATTATCATATTAAATCGTTGTGCACCTCTTATGAGTGAACCGAGAGATTCATTATTTTCCTTCTCCACATATCTTTATAGTTCTCTACATATCAGTTGGTTTCACCCCTACAGCTACCCTTACCGCATCTTACTTCCCAAAAATCCCAAAAAAAGAAAAAAAATATGGCTTCTAAATGAAATGAAATGAAATGAAAAAAGTGTGTGTGTGTGTGTGTATATATATATGTGAAAAAGAAAAGAAAAAGAAAGAAAATAAAGGAATAAAACCGTTTTGTATCTTTTCATTAGAAGCTATCACATATACTGGGAAAAAGACAAAAAATTCCATATCCTATTCCTAGATGTGATGCCTCAAGCTAAGCTTGGGGAGATGAACCAACTGATCATTTGAGTGAGTATGACATTAGAGTGGAGACGGTAATACTTAAACTTTACGAAACACTTTAGTCTTTGGAGATTTTTCGTGACTCGAAATGAATAATTGAATAGCATGATTCTTTCCATTCTCTACTGCATGTTGTGTGATTTCTATATGCTCCATGTGTACCTGTGATTGAAAAGTGCATTGCCAACTCCTTTTATACTAGACTCTATGGACTGCATGAGATTGACATGAGATTGACAGCATTATTTTAGTAGATCCCCATTTTTTGTCTATATTGCATGCTAGACATATGATCTGTAAAACTTGAAAATACCATTAGCATGTATTTCTACTATTCGGAGCATCGTGATTTACTGCTTGGGCTCGAGATCTGATTGAACAACCTTAGCACCCTCCACCCATTTTCATTCTCTTTTGTTCTTATTTTTATTGCTTTTTGTTTTTCTCCCGGCGTACCTAGTATTCGTCTTCCTCGAGGACGAGTAAGAGGTAAGCTTAGGGGATTTTGATGTGTCCATATTTTATACCTTTTTCATAGCATCATGACATCGCTTTCTATGCCATTTTCACATTCAAGTCCCGTATTTTCCTACGATATCACATTTCTAACATTATATTCGAGTTTCGTAATGTTTTATGAATTTTCAGGGATTTTGAAGCGATATGGGGCCCGATCTGGGTATGGACACATCTGACATGCCCGTGAGCTCATTGGCAAAGCTCTACAGGACTTCGCTGAGTTTTGGGAGCCATGGGAGGAGTGGAGGAGAGAGCAAGAGGAGAGGAGAAGCTTCAGAAGCTTCGGGAACAATTTTCCCAGGCGACTCAACCGAGCAGAGCAGCTGCTCGGTCGAGCAAATGCAAAATGAAGAAAAGAGCAGATACGTAGCCTGCTCAGACCGAGCACTCATGGTGCTCGGTCGAGCAGCCCTTACCTCCGACGCTCGACTAATCCCTTGCACGACCCAAGCAGCTCCTTTGCCGACCGAGTCAGCTGTTTGCTCGACCGAGCAGAGCTGACACGGGCCGAGCAGAAAGAGTGATGATTTTTGGAGGAGCACGATTCACTGTCATGCTCGGTCAAGCAGTACAGCTGCTCGGCCCGAGCAGCTGACCGAGCAACCTACTGCTCGACCGAGTCACTGACTCGGTCGACGATGCTGAAGGCCATTTTTGGAAAGATTTCGAGCCGTCTGTTGCGCGCTTGAGGGAGTGAAGTGTGGATCGGCGACAGCGTTTCGCAGGGTCGATTCATTTTGTTAGCTTTCGAATTATTTTGAGAGAGGAGATTAGAGAGAAAAATACTTGTTAGATCTAGATTAAGTTCTTTGAAGATTATTGGATAATTTTTGGAAGTTCTATTGCTACTATTGCATTTTGGAATCTTGTTTTTCTTTGGATCTATTGCTCGCTATTTTTCTTCATCTCTGGCATGTAAGTTTCTCGATTTTCATTCTATCGATTTGCTATAATGTTTTCTCTCTCAAAAATTGTATTTTTATTCGTCAATATCGTCATGAGTGAGTAGTCTCTTCTAGGGTTGATGGGTTATCCCTAAGACCCTAGGGGAGATGTAGATCTGAATCCCTAGGTTGAATTGGGAATAAAGGAGACTATTTCGGTCGATCCTACCGAATCCCTGGGATAACCCGTACTGAGATCATGCCCACGGTCTGTGGAATTGATGTGCTTAAGGGATATCCCTAGGATTCGAATAGGGAAATCGGTGGATCCAACCAAGGCTCGTGACCATGCCTGGCTCGTGCCTTGAGGGGATCCACCGACGAACTATATCACTACATTGACAGCTACCGCTATTGCGTCAACGAGAGCCACCGAAATACCTCGTAATTCTAACTCACAAGAGTGGCACGAATTGGGAGATTAATCCCCTAACCCTAATGTAACGTAAGGATTCTATTCCAACGTCGATCCCTGACGGTCTTAGTGGTGATCCCTAATACCCTAGTCCCCATTATTATTGAATCATCAACAATACCACAACCAATTCTCTCAACCCGATAGCTATCTCACTTCGAGATATAAAAGTAAGCTGAGAGTTCAAATACACTGTCACCATCCCTGTAGGATCCGACATCCTTTATACTATAATTTGACACCGTCCACTTGTGGATAGAGCCCAGAATTGACACCTAGGGGCCATACCACGTCCGGCGACTGTGACACCGCCGGGTGAAATCTAGGTGTAGGTTTTGGGTGCATCACCTCTACACCGACAGCCCCCTCCTCTCGACCTCCACCTCCAGCCTTAAACCCCAGCATAACTCCTCCCACCTTGTGCAAAGATCCCTCCGACGACCTTGACCACGCGTGCGTCCACTCCAGCCATCACCGCAACCCAGTGCACCTCCCTCCAACATCCTTTTTCGCAAGACCCTAGCCCTACAACCAGTCCTCCCACTTCCCAGATCTATAGTAGTCTGTGCACAGCCCTCCACCATGCGCGCAACTCCTTCCGGTGACCCACGCCAACACCGACAGCCCCCAAGGTCGCCTGCACCCCAAGATCTGTCTGTTCAGCCTCCAAGCGCAACCTCGGGCCTCCCTCACACTCGCTGGTCACTCAGCCATGCGCTCAGCTCCTCCTCCCGCACGAACACACCCCGCCACAGGCCGTCGCCTCGGTCCCTCTCTACACCACAGGTTAGTAGATCTATCCCCTACTAAATCATAACCCACATCCTATGATAGAAGATCTAATAAACCGGATTACTAGACGTCGTAAGATCGTTTTAATACTCTTAATATGTGGAGAAGATCTAATTCTGTTATATGTCTAAACAAACCAGAAACGGACCTCACTATAGCTTAGTACTCGTCAAGACGAACCCAACGACACCAAGTTCATTAAAATCAGACGAGTGTACAAATTGTAATGAATTTTTGAAGGTTAGGGTTAACATCGTCTTTTTCACTAAAAGCCGAATAACAAGAATTTGACCCGTGAAATGACGCTCACTAAAAATCCCATGACGACCCATACTTAATTTGTGACACATTGACATAAAATATCGCACGTTTAATATTCAAGAATGAATAACGAAAAATAGTTGATTGCAGCATGTTTAATAAACAACCCTTTTAAAATTCGTTGTTTAATTTGTTTTAGGGTGTCGTAATTCAGGATAAATATTGAATTGACATGACCAGATGCTCCACGGTGTTTTTCGCTCATATGTTTCCCATTACGACCACCTGAACACCCGAAATCGTCAAATCAGGCAAGTGTGCGAGTTTAAATGAATTATTGAATTATTAGTGTTTAATTGCAGTTTATGTGCGTGCGCGTGTGGACCCCCAATAATTAGATTGCTAATGCATGGGTGCGTGTGTGTGGACACTCATTAATGGAAAATTGACGATGACATAAAACTCTTGAACTGCTTTAAACACAATTGATTGTATTGCACAACCTGCGGGTAATAGGGCACTCTCCAAGACAGAGTGTGTGATCACTTGTACAGATACACAGCCTGTAGGCAATAGGGCACTCTCCAAGACAGAGAGAGTGATCCCTTGTATGGATACACAGCCTGCGGGCAATAGGGCACTCTCCAAGACAGAGGGAGTGATCTCTTGTACAGAAACACAGCCGGCGGGCAATAGGTCACTCGCCTAGCAGAATGAATGATCCCTTGTACGGATAGCCTGCGGGCAATTGGGTACTCACCTAATAGAATGAGTGATCCCTTGTACGGACTTGTTTTGTGCACTTGGGTTGGGGTACAGTTTAGCGGTCGCACAGTTTAGAGGGTTTGATCCCCATCAAACCGGCAATAGGGCACTCTCCAAGACAGAGAGAGTGATCTCTTATACGAATACACAGCCTGCAGGCAATAGGGCACTCACCTAGCAGAGTGAGTGATCCCTTGTACGGATATCCTGCAAGCAATAGGGCACTCACCTAGCAGAGTGAGTGATCCCTTGTATGGACTAGTTTTGTGCACTTGGGTTGGGATAGGGTTGAGTGGTCACACGGTTTAGAGGGTTTGATCCCTCTCAAACGATAAGACGTGAACCCTCTTGACACACACCGTCTTGTCTTGTCTTGTATTGTCTTGTATTGTCTTGTAGCCGATAGCACACGCTACGGCCATTGCCATGCCACGTTTACTTTCTTGCGCTGCCTTTTCCTTTCCTGTCATGTTATATAAATTGTCATGCTCATTACTTTGCTCTTAAAATGTTGTAGAATTGCCAAGCTAGAAGTTCCTTACTTCGCCATGTTTTAATTTGCCATGTTTAAACTATGCTGGTATTTTGTCTAAAATCATTAATGCTTCATAATTTATTTTCATTCGTACACTTTGCCTTGGGATTCTCACTTTCTCTTGCAGACCCTTGCCGACATACATTCGTTGTTTTTGGAATGTATGTCAGATCATCAGCCAGGTGGACTTATTAGGGATAGCTGATCCAGAGGAGCAGGAGTTGTCAAATCTATGAACCACCATTGTAATCTTTTGCTTTTGTTGTGTGGGTCATATGACCCACTTTTCCTTCTGTTCATTGTTGTAATTCAGTTTGAGATGTTGAGATTGTAATAATAAAAATATTTTTTGCTTATCTGTGTTGTTTCTGAGTATGCATGCAAGTACCTACAAAGTTTTCACACAGACGCTTATTTTGTTAAATCAAGGAGGAAAGAAAAGCAAAATGTACATCCTCCTTACTTGCACATGTGGACCCGCTCGCGTCCTCGCTCCCAAGCATAATGGGAAGCGGGGCATGACAGGTTTTAGTGGTGGCCCATGCCAGTCCATGCACGTGCAAAATACCTTAGAAACAGCATAGATAGTATTACAATCTTGACTCTCAACAACACCTTCCTTCAATTTTCATATCCCAATCTAATTCATTAGGAAATCCTAGTCCTAAGATTCCTAACCCTCAGTCAATCAAATAAGTATACCCTTGAGCTTTAATCTTCCTTAACAGTACCTTCTACGTTAATGACCATAGAAACCCATCGTAGCATATTCACACAGTCATTTCCTAGTCATATTTACATTTGGTTATCCTATTCTAATCCTTGCTCTCAATCCACGTGATCCTTCTGATGGCCATCATTTTCCTTTCGAATCCTCCACATTACAATCTTGATTTTTCTTTCGTTATCCTTTTCATTGAATTCCTCGTCCAGTTTAATTTCTTTGAAACCGTTAGTATATACCTAGCTCTCATACTTATCAGCCGGCTTAAATTCACTCTTTGATTTTGAGATTTCCTTCGCCGTAATCTTTAGTCACTATCTTATAATGATTTTTTTACCTATATCATCCATACTCATATAGCTATCTTACTTTCTACATATGGAAATCTTCATTTTTGAACCTTACTTCAATTTCACTGATTTAATGTAGCATTTCCTTTTCCGACTACAACGTATTTCAAAACAACCGAACAAATACAAATTTAAATACTTTTATGCTAAATAGAACTCCAACTATTTCAGTGTATCAGTTCTGTATTCATCGTAATGATATTTTAAAGATTTTTGTATAAATCCCATTTACAAAACGATCACTTCATCCCTATACTCATTACTCTTTCGTCTACGCCATCTGCTCACTATTCTTATATACAGTATAAGAATATCATTATATTTTACACATGTCTTCCATTCCCCCACTTAATCATTCATAACTATTTTTTCCCACCTAATCGAGATATCTCTCTCTCCATGTCTCATCTGAACCGTTCATCACAACCTTGATTCGTTACAGCATTCAACTCTGTACCCTACACTATTTCTTAGGTATCACATTAGTGTGTATCTTCACATAATTACAACTTTAGCTAGATTTGTTTTAAAATTTGTGTTTTAATTCTTTTAAATGTTATCTTCAATTTTTAGCCCACCATCAGTGGTGTTAATTTTTGTTGTTATTCGTAATATTGTTAGGATATTAGATATGATTATTATTAGGAGATTATATTTACGGATAAGTGTAGTTGTGATGATGTTAGGTGTACCTGTTATCAGTTGCTTATGAACACAAAGAACTTAGATTAATCCATTTACAAGGTGATAAATGAAATGATGTGTTCAAGATTTATATTTCACATTGGGATAATACCCGTGTATGATGGCTTCAATAGAGTTTAATACTATGAGTGGGGCACAGGAAGATGAGTACATTACGGATTTGAAATTTCAGATTAGTAACAGCGGAGAATAGCTATGAAGTATAATATGATTTATGGTGACGATGATGATGAGATTTGATTTAATAATTTGTTAATTATGGTGAACAAATACGAGTTGTCAAGATGAAGGATGAGTCGGGAGCAGGACAATTTTTGATTGTAAATGGTGATGTATGCTAGGCATAATTGTTCTCGTTGGTATATATTAGTAATTGGTAAAGCATCGTTATATCGATTACTTAAAATAAGAATAAGATTGAAGTTGGATTTATGGTGCTACAAGTTAGGTTATACAATTAACAAGGGATGACATATTATGGATAAGACAACTTATGAGAATGAATAGTTTTTTTTTTGGAGAAACTTAGTTATAGAGGGGATTATACCTTAAAGATTTCTCAGGAAATGTTACTGCCTTAATAGCATGACAAGCGAAGAAGTGGGGGAATTTACAAAAGGTATTGATTGGGGATATTCATTATTTTCTTTCTAATGTTACTTTTTACGAAGTATTGATTGTTTAAAGTAAGAATTATGAGTTAGGAATCAAAAAAAGTAAATGTTGGATCTATAGTTTAGTTTTAGGATATGCTTACAGTTATAGTATTATTCAGTGACGAGACAAGAAGTGATAACTTATTTTAGGGACACTTAATCGAGGCTATGAGTTTAGCAACCTGATCGCTCCGTATTTTACACCCTTTTTCTGCATGTTTGCTAGCCACTTTGATCGCTCATATCGCGTTTTTCACGATTATTCGGCAAATATTGCGATGCTTTTCACGATTTCTTGTTTTTGCCGTATTTCAGGAGATATGGAGCGATTCGGAGTGATTTTTAGATCAAGAGGATTTACACCCACTCTGGAGTGTCACCAAGGCTCTTTTGAGGGTTATTCGGCGTTGGAAGACAAGTGGAAGAAGAAGAAACGTCGTAGGAGCGACGAGGAAGAGAAAAGACGAAGATTGGGCATCTGCAGCACCTCACTCGGCCGAGTGAACCACCCACTCGGCCGAGCAAGAAGACCACTCGGCCGACCAGACCGGACACGCATCAACAGAATGAAATCGGCGTGCACTCGGCCGAGTAATGATAGTCCACTTGACCGAGCATGGAAATCCCCTCGCCCGAGTGGCATGGGAAAATCCACTTCAAAAGAGGCCGACTTACTGTAAATTTACAGGCTTTTGACGGTTCCGACTCGGCCGAGCAAGAAATGCCCCTCGGCCGAGTGAGTAAAGTCACTCGGCCGAGTCACTTCCGAAGACAGACCCCAAGATCCCCTGACTTACTGGAATTTTACAGGGTTTGTCACTCGGCCGAGTGACATTTATCACTCGGCCGAGTGAGCCGCCCCGCCTGCTGCGTAAACTGCGATTTCTAGGCTGCGCAGGGGCATTTTTGTCACGATTTTTTGGGCGATTTTGAGAGGTATTTAAACCCAGTTTTTGCCCTAGTTTAGGAGAACTTTTTGATACTTTTTGCAGCCTTTTTAGAGAGCTTTTTAGGTCATTAGATTTAGGCTTTTTGGAGAGATTAGAAAGGGGAATTTTGTTGGATGCTATTGGATTCTCATTGGTTTGTCTCTTTTCTTGTCAAAAACTCTATTTTTGTTGTTGATTACTCTATTGCAATGAATTGTGTTGATTTTGCTATTGAATTTCTTATGAATTGCATGATGATTAGTGAGTAGTTTTATTGTCCTAGGGCATGAGGATGAACCCTATGAACCCTATTTCTGAGTTGTGATAGATTGGTGAAATTCTTGCTAGAATTGATTAGGGTTAGGTTGGGATTGATAAATTACGGATAGCTAGGGATTCATATCAATTGGGATTTGCAAGATATTGGGTCCCGATTGATAGGAAGCCCTAGAAATTCGATTTAGATTTATGATTGGACTTCTCTAGAATTGGTTTGCAAGAGATTGGGCCAAAGCTAGGATTTTTAATCGTATTTCTATACCAATACCCGTTTGCAAGAGATTGGACGGGTAGGAACTATCTCACCCTAGGTCGTAGCTCGGGTTTGCACGAGAGTGGGCTCGAGATACGGGTGAACGATGATGTCGTTCTTCACGCTAGTGGCTTAGGTTAGGGTTTGCAAGAGATTGGGCCCTAACCTAGGTTTGCTATAGACCGGCGATAGCGCGAGAGCGTGAGCTTGGTTCTACATTTAGTTGCGACTAGTTCACCTAAAATTCAAGTCTAGCAATGACGTAACCTACGAATCAAAACGATGAGATACGGTTCGTAGCGGGGATTCCCTATCCCTATGTGCTTTATTTCATTGATATTTCTATCGATATACGAACGATTGTGACAATTTTATCCCAAATTATTCTTGACCATTTCGATAGCTAGGTGATTAGAAGAAGACACTGTCATTATTCCTCCCTGAGTTCGATACCCGCTCGCCACTACATCGTGCGCTTGCGGTAAGACTACGAGTCGCTTGTCCTAGGTGCGTGTGCATACCGGGGCGCGATCACAACCAGTGTGTTAGGATATGATAGTTACAGTTATGAGTATATTTATATATACACACACACACACACATTAGTATTATTCACTCACCCTTGTCCCTGCACAACGTGGGTAGCCATCACTAGCGTTTTGCTTGCACAATGATGGTTAAGGTCATCGATGGTGCATAGTCATCCATAACCCCTTTTCGAAATTTAACTTAACCTTGTCAATTGCATCCCTTCCCACTCGTCTCATTCCTTCATCTGAAGTATCTCAGATCACAGTTCACCTCATAGGAAATTCATGAGATACATAAGATTATCGACTTCTGGTTATCGAACTCAAAACTTAAGAAATTCCGAGGACGGAATTTTTCTTAAGGTGTGTAGAATCTAAAGACCGGTATTTTTGATAATACATATCTTATTCGTATCATATCCCTTGTGTTTTTTCTGTACCCGTATTTTAATGTGTATCAGTATTTTTTTAGCTTGATGTATTTATCTTTCGTATTCATGTAATTAACTATGTATTTCTATACGCGTAGTCACTAGTAATTTATTTTTACTATAATAATTTATTTCAAAAAAAATTTAAAAAATTGTAATTCAAATTAGTTTCCTAACTTGGAGATGAGACTTGTGCTCATTCTCATTAATCACCAAATCATATCATATTATTGCTATTAACTCGTTTGTCCCCTTCCATATCAACCGAAAATTTTAAAATTATTTCCTTCTAATCTTTTATTCCTAACCCCTTCATCCTAAGCCCACGTGAATACTAGGAGCCTACATTAATTTTTAACCTAGACCTACACTCCACAATAGCTCATTATATCAACCTATCTCTCTTTTCCATCTGAATACTTTAAGTCATAAACCCTAGGGCTGAAAACATCCTCAGCCGCATAAAAGCAGTAGAGCCCAGGCTGATTCCTCATTCAAAACCTTACTTTACTTTTTCTGCCCTGCTACATATTAAGCTGACCTAGGGCTACACACTAAGCCGCACAAAACGAGCTCATCAACCTACTTTCTTTTCTCATCTTCGTTCAAACTCTATAGCCCCTATATATAAATTAACATATATATATATATATATATATATATATATATATATATATATATATCTCTCTCTCTCTCTCTCTCTCTCTCTCTCTCTCTCTCTCTCTCTCTCTCTCTCTCTCTCTCTCTCTCTCTCTCTCTCTCTCTCATCCTTAGGGTTTCCTTAGAAAAGCATAGAACCCAACCGCACACAGAATAGGAGCATTCCCTCTCTTGTTGTTTTGAACCCCAACCCTACACAGGCCGAAGCCTTTACTTTCCCCTCAGATGCACCAAGCAACATTCGGCCTCTCCACATCCCTACAACGTCCGACCAACCCCCTTACATCAGCCGCACGACCAAGCTCAGGCCGCCGACCCTCCTTTCTCCGACCTGCTCCACTTCCCAGCGCGCCACCACCCCCCAAGCAACCCAGGCCGCCGGCCTTCACCCCCATAGCCTAGCCTTCCACCGCCGGCCTCTACACTGACAGCCCCCTCCCCTCAACCTCCACCTTCGGCCTTAAACCCCACGCATAACTCCTCCCTCCTTGCGCAAAGATCCGTCCGGTGACTTTGACCACTCGTGCATCCACTCCGGCCATCATCGCAACCCAACGCACCTCCCTTCCTCCTCCTTTTGCGCAAGACCCTAGCCCTACAACCTGTCCTCCCACTTCCTAGATCTGCAGCATTCTGCGCACAGCCCTCCACCACGTCCGCAACTCCTTCCAACGACCCACACCAACACCGACAGCACCCAAGGCCGTCTGCACCCCAAGATCTGTCCGTTCAGCCTCCACACGCAACCCCGGGCCTTCCTCACACTCACTGGTCGCTCAACCACGCGCTCAGCTCCTCCTCCCGCACGCACACGCCCCGCCACAGGCCGTCGCCTCGGTCCCTCTCTACATCACCGGTTAGTAGATCTATCCCCTACTAAATCAAAACTTACATCCTAGGATAGAAGATCTAATAAAACCAGATTACTAGACGTCGTAAGAATTGTTTTAATACTCTTATTATGTGGAGAAGATCTAATTCTGTTATATGTCTAATCAAACCAGAGAACTGACCTCATCGTAGAGCAGTACTCGTCAAGACAAACCCAACGACACCAAGTTCATCAAAATCAGACGAGTGTACAAATTGTAATGAATTTTTGAAGGTTATGGTTAAAATCGTCTTTTTCACTAAAAGCCGAATAACAAGAATTTGACCCGTGAAATGTCGCTCACTAAAAATCTCATGACAACCCATACTTAATTTGTGACACATTGACATAAAATATCGCATGTTTAATATTCAAGAATAAATAACAAAAAATAGTTGATTGCACCATGTTTAATAAACAACCCTTTTAAAATTCGTTGTTTAATTTGTTTTAGGGTGTCGTAATTCAGGATAAATGTAGAATTGATATGACCAGATGCTCCACGGTGTTTTTCGCTCACACGTTTCCCATTACGACCACCTGAACACCCGAAATCGTCAAATCAGGCAAGTGTGTGAGTTTAAATGAATTATTGAAGTATTAGTATATAATTGCAGTTTCTGTGCATGCGTGTGTGGACCAATATTAAGTAGATTGCTAATGCATGGGTGCATGTGCGTGGACACTCATTAATGGAAAATTAACGATGACATGAAACGCTTGAACTGCTTTGAACATAATTGATTGTATTGCACAACCTGCGGGTAATAGGGCACTCTCCAAGACAGAGAGAGTGATCCCTTATACGGATACACAGCCTGCGGGTAATAGGGCACTCTCCAAGACAGAGAGAGTGATCCCTTGTATGGATACATAGCCTGCGGACAATAAGACACTCTCCAAGACAGAGAGAGTGATCCAGTGTATGGATACACAGCCTGTAGGCAATAGGGCACTCACCTAGCAGAGTGAGTGATCCCTTGCACGGATAGCCTGCGGGTAATAGGGCACTCACCTAGCAGAGTGAGTGATCCCTTGTACGGACTTGTTTTGTGCACTTGGTTTTGGGTAGGGTTGAGCAGTCGCACGGTTTAGAGGGTTTGATCCCCATCAAACCGGCAATTGGGCACTCTCCAAGACAGAGAGAGTGATCTCTTGTACGGATACACAGCCCGCGGGCAATAGGACACTCACCTAGCAGAGTGAGTGATCCCTTATACGGATAGCCTGCAGGCAATAGGACACTCACCTAGCAGAGTGAGTGATCCCTTGTATGGACTTGTTTTCTGCACTTGGGTTGGGATAGGGTTGAACGGTCGCACGGTTTAGAGGGTTTGACCCCCTCAAATCGTAAGGCGTGAACCCTCTTGACACACACCGTCTTGTCTTGTCTTATCTTGTCTTGTCTTGTAGCCGATAGCACACGCTACGGCCATTGCCATGCCACGTTTACTTTCTTGCGCTGCCTTTTCCTTTCCTGTCATGTTATATAAATTGTCATGCTCATTACTTTGCTCTTAAAATGCTATAGAATTGCCAAGCTAGAAGTTCCTTATTTCGCCATGTTTTAATTTGCCATGTTTAAACTATGCTGGTATTTTGTTTAGAATCATTAATGCTTCATAATTTATTTTCATTCGTACACTTTGCCTTGGGATTCTCACTTTCTCTTGCAGACCCTTGCCGACATACATTCGTTGTTTTTGGAATGTATGTCAGATCATCTGCCAGGTGGACTTATTAGGGATAGCTGAGCCAGAGGAGCAGGAGTTGTCAAACTATGAACCATCATTGTAATCTTTTGCTTTTGTTGTGTGGGTCATATGACCCACTTTTCCTTCTGTTCATTGTTGTAATTCAATTTGAGATGTTGAGATTGTAATAATAAAAATATTTTTTGCTTATCTGTGCTGTTTTTGAGTATGCATGTAAGTACCTGCAAAGTTTTCACACAGACGCTTATTGTGTTTAGTCAAGGAGGAAAGAAAAGCAAAAGGTACATCTTCCTTACTTGCACATGTGGACCTGCTCGCATCCTCGCTCCCAAGCATAATGGGAAGCGGGGCATGACAGGTTTTATTGTGGCCCATGCAGGTCCATGCACGTGCAAAATACCTTAGTAACAGTATAGATAGTATTACAATCTTGACTCTCAACAACACCTTCCTTCAATTTTCCTATCCCAATCTAATTCATTAGAAAATCCTAGTCCTAAGATTCCTAACTCTCAGTAAATCAAATAAGTATACCCTTGAGCATTAATCTTCCTTAACAGTACCTTCTACGTTAATGACCATAGAAACCCATCGTAGCATATTCACACAGTCATTTCCTAGTCATATTTACATTTGGTTATCCTATTCTAATCCTTGCTCTCGATCCACGTGATCTTTCTGACGGCCATCATTATCCTTTCGAATCCTCCACATTACAATCTTGATTTTACTTTCGATATCCTTTTCATTGAATTCCTCGTCCAGTTTAATTTCTTTGAAACCGTTAGTATACACCTAGCTCTCATACTTATCAGCCGGCTTAAATTCATTCTTTGATTTTGAGATTTCCTTCGTCGTAATCTTTAGTCACTATCTTATAATAATTTTTTTACCTATATCATCCATACTCATATAGCTATCTTACTTTCTACATATGGAAATCTTCATTTTTGAACCTTACTTCTATTTCACTGATTTAATGTAGCATTTCCTTTTCCGACTACAACGTATTTCAAAACAATCGAACAAATACAAATTTAAATACTTTTATGCTAAATAGAACTCCAACTATTTCAGTGTATCAGTTCTGTATTCATCATATTGATATTTTAAAGATTTTTGTATAAATCTATCCCCATTTACAAAACGATCACTTCATCCCTATACTCATTACTCTTTCGTCTACACCATCTGCTCACTATTCTTATATATAGTATAAGAATATCATTATATTTTTCACATGTCTTCCATTCCCCCACTTAATCAGTCATAACTATTTTTTTCCACCTAATCGAGATATCTCTCTCTCCATGTCTAATCTGAAACCGTTCATCACAACCTTGATTCGTTACACCATTCAACTCTGAACCCTACACTATTTCTTAGCTATCACATTAGTGAGTGTCTTTACATAATTACAACTTTAGCGAGATTAGTTTTAAAATTTTTGTTTTAATTCTTTTAAATGTTCTCTTCTATTTTTAGCCCCCCATCAGTGGTGTTAATTTTTTTGTTATTCGTAATATTGTTAGGATATTAGATATGATTATTATTAGGAGATTATATTTATGGATAAGTGTAGTTGTGATGATGTTAGGTGTACTTGTTATCAGTTGCTTTTGAACACAAAGAACTTAGATTAATCCATTTACAAGGTGATAAATAGAATGATGTGTTCAAGATTTATATTTCACATTGGGATAATACCCGTGTATGATGGCTTCAATAGAGTTTAATACTATGAGTGCCAGTGGTGCACAGAAAGACGAGTACATTACGGATTTGAAATTTCAGATTAGTAATAGCGGAGAATAGATATGGAGTATAATATGATTTATGGTGACGATGATGATGAGATGTGATTTAATAGTTTGTTAATTATGGTGAACAAATTACGAGTTGTCAAGATGAAGGATGCGTCGGGAGCAGGACAATTGTTAATTGTAAATGGTGATGTATGCTAGGCATAATTGTTCTTGTTGGTATATATTAGTAATTGGTAAAGCATCTTATATTGATTACTTAATATAAGAATAAGATTGGAATTGGATTTATGGTGCTACAAGTTAGGTTATACAATGAACAGGGGATGACATATTATGGATAAGACAATTTATGAGAATGAATAGTTTTTTTTTTGGAGAAACTTAGTTATAGAGGGGATTGTACCTTAAAGAGTTCTCAGGAAATGTTACTGCCTTAATAGCATGACAAGCGAAGAAGTGAGGGAATTTACAAAAGGTATTGATTGGGGATATTCATTATTTTTTTTCAAATGTAACTTTTTATGAAGTATTGATTGTTTAAAGCAAGAATTATGAGTTAGGAATCAAAAAAAGTAAATGTTGGATCTATAGTTTAGTTTTAGGATATGCTTACAGTTATAGTATTATTCAGTGACGAGACAAGAAGTGATAACTTATTTTAGGGACACTTGATCGAGGCTATGAGTTTAGCAACCGGTGTGTTAGGATATGGTAGTTACAGTTATGAGTATATATATATATACACATTAGTATTATCCACTCACCCTTGTCCCTACACAACGTGGGTATCCGTCACTAGCTTTTTGCTTGCACAATGATGGTTAAGGCCATCGATGGTGCATAGTCATCCATAACCCCCTTTCGAAATTCAACTTAACCTTGTCACTTGCATCCCTTCCCACTCGTCTTATTCCTTCTTCTGAAGTATCTCAGATCATAGTTCACCTCATAGGAAATTCATGAGATACATAAGATTATCGACTTCTGGTTATCGAACTCAAAACTTAAGAAATTCCGAGGACCGAATTTTTCTTAAGGTGTGTAGAATCTAACGACTGGTATTTTTTGATAATACATATCTTATTTGTATCATATCCCTTGTTGTGTTTTTTTCTGTACCCGTATTTTAATGTGTATCAGTATTTTTTTAGCTTGGTGTATTTATCTTTCGTATTCATGTAACTATGTATTTCTATACGCGTAGTCACTAGTAATTTATTTTTACTATAATAATTCATTTCAAAAAATTTAAAAAAAATTATAATTCAAATTAGTTTCCTAACTTGGAGATGAGACTTGTGCTCATTCTCATTAATCACCAAATCATATCATATTATTGTTATTAACTCGTTTGTCCCCTTCCATGTCAACCTAAAATTTTAAATTTATTTCCTTCTAATCTTTTAATCCTAACCCCTTCATCACAAGCCCACATGAATACTAGGAGCCTACATTAATTTTTAAACTAGACCTACACTCCACAACAGCTCATTATATCAACATATCTCTCTTTTCCTTCTGAATACTTTAAGTCATAAACCCTAGGGCTGAAAACATCCCCAGCAGCACAAAAGCAGTAGAGCTTAGGCTGATTCCTCATTCAAAACCCTACTCTACTTTTTCTCCCCTACTCCATATTAAGCTGACCTAGGGCTACACACTAAGCCGCACAAAACGAGCTCATCAACCTACTTTGTTTTCTCATCTTCGTTCAAACTCTACAACCCCTATATATAAATTCCCCCCCCCCCCCCCCCCCCCCCCCCCCCGAGCTAATCCCTAGGGTTTCCTTAGAAAACACAGAACCCAGCCACACACAGAATAGGAGCATTCCCTCTCTTGTTGTTTTGAACCCCAACCCTACACAGGCCGAAGCCTTTTCTTTCCCCTCAGCCGCACCAAGCAACAACCGGCCTCTCCACATCCCTACAACGTCCGACCAATCCCCTTACATCGACCGCACGGCCAAGCTCATGCCACCGACCCTCCTTTCTCCGACCTGCACCACTTCCCCGCAGGCCACCGCCCCCAAGCAACCCAGGCCACCGGCCTTCACCCCCACAGCCTAGCCTTCCACCGCCGGCCTCTACACCGACAGCCCCCTCCCCTCGACCTCCACCTCCAGCCTAAATCCCACGCACAACTCCTCCCTCCTCGTGCAAAGATCCCTCCGGCGACCTTGACCACTCGCGCGTCCACTCCGGCCATCATCGCAACCCAACGCACCTCCCTTCCTCCTTCTTTTGCGTAAGACCCTAGCCCTACAACCTGTCCTCCCACTTCCTAGACCTGTAGCAGTCTACGCACAGCCCTCCACCACGTGTGCAACTCCTTCTGGGGACCCACACCAACACCGGCAGCCCCCAAGGCCGTCGCACCCCAAGATCTGTCCGTTCAGCCTCCACGCGCAACCCCGGGCCTTCCTCACACTCGCTGGTCGCTCAGCCACGTACTCAGCTCCTCTCCCGCACGCACACGCCCCGCCACAGGCCGTCGCCTCAGTCCCTCTCTACATCACCGGTTAGTAGATCTATCCCCTACTAAATCAAAACCCACATCCTAGGATAGAAGATCTAATAAAACCGGATTACCAGACGTCGTAAGAATCGTTTTAATTCTCTTATTATGTGGAGAAGATCTAATTCTGTTATATGTCTAATCAAACCAGAGAACTGACCTCATCGTAACGCAGTACTTGTCAAGAAAAACCCAACAACACCAAGTTCATCAAAATCAGACCCTTGTACAAATTGTAATGAATTTTTGAAGGTAGGGTTAAAATCGTCTTTTACACTAAAAGCCGAATAAAAAGAATTTGACCCATGAAATGACGCTCACTAAAAATCTCATGACAACCCATACTTAATTTGTGACACATTGACATAAAATATCGCACGTTTAATATTCAAGAATAAATAACGAAAAATAGTTGATTACAGCATGTTTAATAAACAACCCTTTTAAAATTCGTTGTTTAATTTGTTTTAGGGTGTCGTAATTCAGGATAAATGCAGAATTGACATGACCAGATGCTCCACGGTGTTTTTTGCTCACACGTTTCCCATTACGACCCCCTGAACACCTGAAATCATCAAATCAGGCAAGTGTCGGAGTTTAAATGAATTATTGAAGTATTAGTATTTAATTGCAGTTTCTGTGCACGCATGTGTGGACAAATATTAAGTAGATTGCTAATGCAAGGGTGCGTGTGTGTGTGGATACTCGTTAATGGAAAATTGACGATGACATGAAACTCTTGAACTGCTTTGAACACAATTGATTGTATTGAACAACCTGCGGATAATAGGGCACTCTCCAAGACAGAGAGAGTGATCCCTTGTACGGATACACAGCCTACGGGTAATATGGCACTCTCCAAGAAGAGAGAGTGATCCCTTGTATGGATACAAAGCCTGCTGGCAATAGGACACTCTCTAAGACAGAGAGAGTGATCCCTTGTACGGATACACAGCCTGCAGGCAATAGGACACTCACCTAGCAGAGTGAGTGATCCCTTGTACAGATAGCCTGCAGGCAATAGGACACTCACCTAGCAGAGTGAGTGATCCCTTATATGGACTTGTTTTGCGCACTTGGGTTGAAATAAGGTTGAGCGGTCGCACGGTTTAGAGGGTTTGATCCCCCTCAAACCGTAAGGCGTGAACCCTCTTGACACACACCGTCTTGTCTTGTCTTGTCTTGTCTTGTCTTGTCTTGTAGCCGATAGCACACGCTACGGCCATTGCCATGCCACGTTTACTTTCTTGTGCTGCCTTTTCCTTTCCTGTCATGTTATATAAATTGTCGTGCTCATTACTTTGCCCTTAAAATGCTGTAGAATTTCCATGCTAGAAGTTACTTTCTTTGCCATGTTTTAATTTGCCATGTTTAAACTATGCTGGTATCTTGTTTAAAATCATTAATGCTTCATAATTTATTTTCATTCGTACACTTTGCCTTGGGATTCTCACTTTCTCTTGCAGACCCTTGCTGACATACATTCGTTGTTTTTGGAATGTGTGTCAGATCATCAGCCAGGTCACCAGGAGGACTTACTAGGGATAGCTGAGCCAGAGGAGCAAGAGTTGTCAAATCTGTGAACCATCATTGTAATCTTTTGCTTTTGTTGTGTGGGTCATATGACCCACTTTTCCTTCCATTCATTGTTGTAATTCAGTTTGAGATGTTGAGATTGTAATAATAAAAATATTTTTTTGCTTATCTGTGATGTTTCTGAGTATGCATGCAAGTACCTGCAAATTTTTCACATAGACGCTTATTGTGTTAAGTCAAGGATGAAAAAAACAAAAAATACATCCTCCTTACTTGCACACGCGGACCCGCTTGCTTCCTCGCTTCCAAGCATAATGGAAAGCGGGGCGTGACAGTCGTGGTTTGCTTCACAGATCTCCATGAAATGGCCATCCCACCGTCGGTGAACATGAACCCAAGTTTTGACTTTTCGATGTGGGGGATCAGACCAGTAACCTGCATCTACATAACCAATCAAGTTGGAGTATACACCTTTCTGTTAATATAATCACAGATCAATTGACCCTTGGAGGTATCGCAGAAGGTGCTTAACTCCGTTCTAGTGGCGCTTTGTGGGCGCTGCACTGTATCTGACTAGTAGGTTTACTACGAATGCTATATCGGGACGTGTGCAGTTTGCCAGGTAGAGGAGTGCTCTAATGGCACTTAGGTAAGGTAATTCAGGACCAAGTATTTCCTCCCACTCTTCCAGCAGACTGAAGGGGTCTTTATTTATATCCAATGATCTGACGACCATTGGTGTAGTCAGCGGATGACATTTGTCCATATGAAAATTTTTCAGCAATTTCTGTGTATAAGTGGATTGATGTAACTGGATTCCACCACTGAGGTGTTCTATCTGTAAGCCAAGACAGTATTTAGTTTTGCATAAGTCTTTCATCTCAAAAGACTTTGTAAGGTTTTCAGATATCTCAGATATCTCTGCAGGAGATCCGATGAGATTTAAGTCGTCTACGTAGACGGAAATTATTACAAATCATATTCCCTTTGCTCTTATGAAGATGCAAGGGCAGACTTCATTATTGGTGAATCCTTGTTGTATAAGGAATTCGTAGAGTCTGTTATACCACATTCTTCCCGATTGTTTTAGACCCTACAATGATCTTTGTAGCTTAACAGAGTAGACGTCCCGAGGTCTATCTTTCATTTCTGCTGGCTATTTAAAGCTATTAAGAAGTTTCATATATATATATACACACACACCGTATAGGTATGCAGTCACAACATCCATGAGTTGCATATCTAGGCCTTCTGTAGCTGTTAAGCTTATTATAAATTGGAAAGTGATTGCATCCATAACCGGGGAATATGTATCTTCATAATCTATTCCTGATCATTGGAAAAACCCCTGGGCTACAAGGCATGCTTTGTAGCGTACGATCTAATTATTCATATTTCTCTTTCTTACGAATACCCATTTGTATCCCACACGTTTTACACCTTTTGGTGTTGGAACTACTAGTCCAAATACTCTGCGTTTCAAGAGTGAGTCCAGCTCTACTCCTATTGCCTTGTTCCATTTTGGCTAATCCTCTCTGCGTTCACATTCTGCTAGAGAGTGTGGGTCCATATCATCGTCGTATTCAGAGACGTGATTGGCAATATCGAACATAAAGTCATCATCGATGACAATGCTTTTTCTGTCCAATACCTCCCCAGTATGTACATAGTTTAATGATATTTCTCCTATTCTTTCCTCTTTGGGGGAATGGAGGAGTGGAGAGGTATTTGGGCTGAGCTCAGCATCCTGTGGTTGTATCGTTTTATTTTCTCCAAGAGTTTTTCTCTTTCGAGGAAACTTATCCTTGGAGCCTGGGGGTCGTCCTCTCTTCAACTGAGGTACGGCCACTTCTGTTGCAGGTGGATTGCATCCATGTTTGGGTATGTCAATCCTAGTTGGCATGTTTGCAGCTGGGATGTGTGATCTGACAATCTTCTGCTTGTCAGTGAATTTGTCCGATAGTATATGAACTGTGTTTTGTATTTGGAGGATCTTTAGGATCTCATCCTCACATTGGTTTATAGTGGATTAAAGATGGACAAAGTCTTGGTGTCCCATGAAATGGTCTATGAAGCTTCAGGCTTCATAGAATTTAAGCCTAGTTTGGAAAAAATATTTTTTTCAAAATCATTGTCTTCAAGACGTGCCTTAAAAGCATCCGCCGTTAGGGGTTCCACGTATCTAATTATCATGGGTGAGTCAAACCATACGTAGATACCTAGACGACGTTGAGGATCCATAGTTGTTATTTGTGGTGGTGCAATGGGGTTATATACAGCGCATCCAAATATCCTCAAGTGAGAGATATTTGATGGAGTTCCATATGCGAGTTGCATTGGAGAATATATTTGACTTCCAGATAGTCTTATCCTTATTAGTGATGCAGCAAGTAAAATTGCTTGTCCCCATGCAGTCATAAGCAACTAAGATTGCATTAGCAATGGACGAGTGATCCATTGTAGTCACTTTATAAGAGATTCAGCTAACCCGTTCTGGGTGTGAACATGAGCTACGAGATGTTCAACTTCAATGACAGTTGCTTGGAAGTAGTCTTGAAAGACTTGTGATGTAAATTCCCTAGCATTATCCGGATGTATTTTCTTAATCTAGTTGTCTGGGAAATGTGCCTGTAACTTAATGATTTGTTCCAGTAGCTTTGCAAAAGCTAAGTTGTAGGTGGACAGTAGGCACACAAAAGACCATTTAGAAGAAGTGTCTATTACTACCATAAGTATTGGAATGGGCCACTTGGGGGTGTGTAGGCCCACAAATGTCTCCATGTATTCTTTCCAGGAAGCTATGAGACTTCAAGTCCACTTTAAGTTGGGATGGTCTCGTAATCAGTTTTCCTTTGTAACAAGGAAGACACGGAAAATCACCCTTTCGAAGGATCTTCGGGTTCTTCAAATTGTGTCCATGGGACTGGGATATGATGTGGTGCATCATTGTCGACCTGGGGTGTCTGAGTCTGTTATGCCAAAGTAAGAACTCTGGTTGATTTTTGCACTTCGGGTGCTCAGTTAGATTAGCTTCCATTGCTCGAATTTTTGTATGATAGAGACCCGATGGGAGTCCCTTGAAACGCTCAACGGTGGTTTTAGCACCGTCTTTTTGAGTCGTTACATACAAGTACTAGTTATTATTTATGTCCACCGTTTCTAGGTGGTATCTGTTAAGGCGGATGTCCTTGAAACTTAGTAAGTTTTGTTTCAAGCTTGGAGAGAATAGAGCATCGTTTATTGTATTTTGTGTATTATTGGGGAGCAAAATATTTGCTTCCCCGGATCCTTCTATTATACTTGATAGTCCAGAAATAGTATTTACGGTGTTGTAATTATTAATTCTTTGAAAAAAGATTTTGTCGCGAAGGATCATGTGCATAGAAGCACTATCCACTAGGCATTTATTATCCATCTATATCAAGAAAATTTTGTAGCATAATAAGACACAATAATCTAATTTATTCATGACATAGTCTGGAAATAACATCATGCTAGCAAAAAGCAATCATATATGAAAGGAAATTGTTTTCAACTACATTTAATTTGCTAAAAGAGATAACATGGAGCATCAGTCTAGGAGGTCATTGATCGAGAAGTCCTCATCAGTGAACCGAGTTGGAGCCAGGTCATTATTTTCCACCAGGTTTGTTTTAGCATTAGACTTCTGGCTTGATTGGTACAAATCCTGGAGGTGGTGTGGCGTACAACAATTCCTGGACCATTGTCCAGTCATGCCACATCTGTGGAATTTTTCTTCCTCGTCATTCCTGGGGACAGATGTATGGCCAATGTTCTTCTTCTTCCACGCAGTTTTCTTTTTCCCCTCATTGTTGTTCTATTGTGGGGGACTGCTGACCTGCTTCTTGATTGATTTTCCCTTCGGGGGGTTGCCTTTGTGTTTGTTCTTCTTCTTCTGGGAAGAAACAGTGTGTGCCTCAGGTGCAGG
Organism: Scilla litardierei; assembly: GCA_030789695.1. Classification (NCBI taxonomy): domain Eukaryota; kingdom Viridiplantae; phylum Streptophyta; class Magnoliopsida; order Asparagales; family Asparagaceae; genus Scilla; species Scilla litardierei. The sequence goes on along the minus strand of CM061142.1, from coordinate 513,102,466 downwards.
AGCAGTGCCAGCAGGGCACAGGTTATGGGTGGCCAGCAAAAGGTCTCTGTTATGTTCTGATAGCAGAAGACATGAGTGAAGATCTGAGTATTTCATGAATTTTCATTTACGATACCATTGCATGAGGATGGCATCCTTCTCATGGAAGGATGGGTAGGTTTTCTCCAACATGCGTTCCTCCGTGACTTTTTCACCACACAACTTCAGGCATGGGGTGATACTGAATAACATCGAGTTATACTCAGCTATGGACTTGAAGCCATGTAGTCGGAGGTTCTCCCATTCATAACGTGCTCGAGGGAGGATAACATCTTTCTGATGTTTGTATCAATCCTCGAGTGCAGGCCATAACTCGTACGAGTCTTCCACTGTCAGATATTCGGTCTTAAGGGCCCGACCAATGTGACATCTGATATATATAATGGCTTTCGCCTTATCTATATTAGACACCTTATCATCAGTAGTGATGGCTTGACTCAAGCCTTGTGAGCGTAGATGGAATTTAGTATCCAGTTGTCAGCTGATGTAATTCTTTGTCATTTTATCTAACCATATCATTTTAGTATCCAAAACATCGAAGTCAACGCTCGCTACCTTTGTCATTTTATCTAACCATGTAAATAAGCAATAATTAAATATTTGAAAAATAAATAATCATGCATGCCAGACATATATACTTGTTGCATGGATCGGCTAGTCACCATTTACAAATTACATTCCAAAGTCCATATACAGTCCCATTAAAAGTAAAAGAAAACTACAACTTGGAAACCCATATAGGGCCCCATCTTCTGGAAGTTTGTCTTCTCCTCCATGGGATGTGCACCAGTCTTGGATATTTACAAATTAATCCTCACTACAATTTCTCTCAAAAAAGAAAAAATAATGCGAGAAAAATAAAATGGTGACAAATAGCCGATCCAAAACCACAACAAAGTATAAAATGTGCATCACAGAACATAGAATATACATCATGCATATATATAATTTCATCGCATGCATGTAATTATACAACAGGCATTAAAATATATCATAGAAGTTTAGCATGCTTCAGGCATTTAAAAGACGATTCGTATCATGCGCATGTATGGACCAGAAATAAAGGTGAAAATGGATTAAAATTCTATATTGTGTCCCGATAAAATTCTGGGGGCGTTCAAATTTGTCCCAAAAACCCTAATTATGGTTTGTTATGTTTTTCGTGTATCGTCGACCGTCAGGGTCGAGAAAATTACGCGAGTGCGTGTCTTCGGCAGGCAGGGTCACGAAAATTACTGTTTTAGGGTTTTGGCTGAAAAATGTAGCAACATGGCCGTTTTCCACGAAAAACGTGGCAAAGTTGGGATGATGGGGGCTGCCGGCCTCCCCTATTGAACGCCGTGGGGGGCACCGGCCCCCCCCCCCCCCCGTTGAATGTCATTGGAGGGGCTGTCGGCCTGCCCCTTTTCATTGCCATTGGGAGGCTGCCGGCCCACCCTTTCGCTGCCGTGGGGGCAGCTACCGGCCCCCCTTTTGCTGACGTGGGGGCGGGGCTCCCCCCCCCCCCCCCGTCTACCGCCGTGGGGGTGGAGGGGGGCTGTTGGCCCCCCTTATCGAAGTCAGGGGGAGCTGTCGCTCCCCCTATCATCGTGGGGGGAGGTTACCGACCCCACCCCCTTATGACGTCGTAGGGGGAAGCTGTCGCGCCCCTTTTTCGATGGTGGGGGGCTGCCAGTCCCCCTTTGATGCCATGGAAATTGGCGGCGGTAGGGGGGTTTGCCCCCCCCCCCTTTTTTGCGTTTAATAGCAGCGGCAGCGGCGGGGTTCGCCCCCTCCCTTTTGCGGTTAATAACGGCGGCGACCGGGGGGGTTCGGCCCCCCTAAGGTTCGCGACAGCGGGGATTTTGACGGCAAGAAGTGGGAAAGCACAGATCCACAAGAAATCACCTTATACGAATAAAAAACTAAGTTTTTTTAGTAAAAAAATTGGTTTTTATCGTTGAAATCAACGTTTTCATAATAAAAATTTGATTTTTATCTTTTAAAACATTGATTTTGGTCCAAGATTTAACAGTTCTAAATATATTCTACAAAAAAATAGGTTTAGATCGAGTTTTTGTGTGATTACCTCTAGATCCGTCATCCTGATCTAGCGACGTTTGACGAAGCATACGTATGGAAGATGATGCCCGCGCGTGGTGGATATACCTCAGCCTCGTCGCTTTAGCAAGCTCAGAGCTTCGTAAATTTTTTAGAGAATCGTGCTGATAACGTATTGTGAAGGTGGCGGCTACTGAACAAATTTATATATATTTATAGGAAAAGTTTACATAATGGGTGGATACCTTAGCTGTCATGCCATGTTTTCAACCATACGTGTAGTATACTCCTTTGTGTGATGTATTATGGTATGTATAGTGGAATGTATGGTATTCTACCGGTAGGTATATGAATAATATGTGGTTGTATCCTTGTGTGTGATATGTACACTTGGATGTGATATACATAGGTGTGTGTATGTCTTGGTGTGTGTGTGTGTGTGTGTGTGTGTGTGTGTGTGTGTGTGTGTGTGTGTGTGTGTGTTGTGTAGTAGGATAGTGTATGTGTATGTATGGTGGTGTAAGTGGGTAAGTGTGAAAAGGGTTAGTGGTGAGTGGCATTCCTGTAATTGTTTAGAAGGGGAAGTGTAGTTTAGTATGTTGGGCGTGTGAGGGTGTATTAGTCATTTCCTTGGGGTATGCATATCTAAGAGATAAGGATGGGTGAATTCTAGAAATCTGGAGAAACCTTCCATTCATTAAATCACACATTCTTTCCCTCCCTCTCTTTCTTTCCTCTTTCTTGTCGTGAGCTCCTCCTCTCTTCTCTCCCCCTATTTTCTCTCTTTCCTAATATAAATTGCTAATAAATGAGATTAAGAGGAAATGAGGAAATTAAGGAAAGGAGACATTAAGGAAGGAGAATTAGAGAGGCCTTAAAGGGGGAATTAAGAGGATTCTTGAAGGAAAGTTGGCTCATTTTAGGAGGAAGCTTTTAAGGTAGAAATTCCCTACTTATGCAATAAATATTGATTTAGGGATTGTTGTATTAAATTAGTAAGAAAGTTGTAATTTTTATTTAAGATGCAAGTTAAAGCAAACATCTTTCTTTAGCAATATGTCATATTTGTGTCAAATGTGTAATCTTTTATGGTTTTTCTAACTAAAGTTGGCACCTTTAAACTAGTTCCATAATTAGTTTCCTTAAGGATTGAATCTTTCATTATAAACCTTAAGTGTCTCTTTCGAGTTACATGTGGCTACGAAAGCTTGCATCTTCCCTCAAGTTCCTTCATTAAATTTATTAGAGCTTGCATTTTTTACTCAAATTCCTTGTGGTGATATTGTTGTGGGAATGGTTGTGGATACGTAAGAAAGCGTTGTTGTGGGATTGTAGTGACATGGCTATATTGGCATATTATGTTGTATTGTAAGAGGTGCAAATGGTGAAGGGCTTAGCACATGGATGCATGATCCAAGTGTGGGTGAAGGAAATGGAAATTGAATGGAATGAAATAGGAAAAGAGAGCTATGCCAATGCACTTTCTTCTTCATGCAAGTCGTTGTATTTTCGTGCCTTATTGTGTATTAAATTAAACCACCCTAAGTGATGTTTCATTTACATTTGATAGCACTAGTAGATGTTGTCGTTGCATACTTATCCATTTAATTTCAATGTATCCTTTATGTTGCACCATTTAAGTAACATGATTATGCCCCAATATGCCACTTACCATTGCATATTAAGTCCACTTGCAAGTTTGCTAGCCTTGTTGGTTAAATGCAAGTATAATGTTGTATGCAATTCAAATGTTGTTTAGGTGCAATTTCAATACATGCTAGCCATGTAGCTTAAATGCAAAACTAATATACTAGCCATGTTGTTTTCTTGTGTCACCTAACTATTGCATACTAATTTTTTGTCACTTTAATGCAATTAGTATTATTGTTCCTTAAGTCACCTTAATGTTGTTTGATTACAATTTCCTTAATGTGGTATGCTAGTTTACTTAACTTCAATATTATTTAAATGATAGGGATGTCTTGGTCTGCCACATGGCTGGTGAGCAACCTAGAAAGGGGTTGGGGAGAACTGAGTACTAGTAGGGTATGAGGACTTGACTATGTGTTATGATGTTGATGTACCTTGCTCGGTTTTGTGTACTTTGTGGTGTTTGTTGTACCTTGCTCAGTTTCAGGTACGATGAGTTGTGGTGTTTTGGAGTTTTCCTCACTTGCACCCCGGTGTGGGGGAGTGGGTGGAGTGAGAGGCCCCGTTAAGGAAATAGTGCTCGTGTACCACTAGCGGGTGCTCCTTACCGCCCCACCTTGGGGTGCAGTCCAGTTCCTCATATTCCACGACACACCCAAGTTTCCAAATGAAATGCAATTAAACGTTTAATTGCTTTAAATTTTCAATGTGTACTTCTTACTTTCTTTCCTTGTCTGTTACACATATGGTTCCTTTCATGCATTATACTATAGTGTGACAATAACAACATCCCCAAATTAATAATTATACACTACACGAGTTGGGTTTTCCTACTTGGACATGCTTTGACGTGCTCCATCTTGTGGTTTTTCAGGTGGAGTGAAGTTGGGGGCAGCTGGTAGCATGCTTGGAATTGTGTGGGTTTGAGTTGTGGGTTGGGTGTGAGATGAGCGTGAGGGATCCTTGTACTTTTGGGTTTTCTTTGTAGGGTGAGCTGTTGATGTATATGGATGTTGATAATATATAATAAAAGCAGTGTTTCTTTGGTTTCTCTATGTTGCACATATGTTGGAGCATTACGAGTACTTCCCAGCACATGCACAGTGGCCTGATGGTTCCTTTGTAGTTTTTCTTTTCTCCCTTCATAACACTCGCTACTCTGGGAAAATTTGGGACGGATTCGTACTTCCCATGTATCCTGGGGAGTGGGGCGTTACACTAACCCTATGTGGGCTTCACATGGGCCTATAAAAGCTCGTTCATAACACTAGGACAATTTTGGCCAAGTATATAAATTTTCTTTGATTCTTTCTACTCTAAACATCTGACAATACATCCCTATTTATAGAAGAGAAATCCTAAGAAAATGAATTACCAAAATACCCTTTCCAATCGCTAGTTAACGGCTAGTTTTTAGACAAAACCTTGTTTTTAAGTCGAATAATAACTTTTATGTGTCGACTAATAGCTCATTAGAAAAGCTGCTGGTCAGACTACATTAATCAACTAACGGTATCTACCAGTCAACTAATGGTTTCATAAGTTGAATAGTAGGCTTTGTTAGTCGACTAAGGTTAGCCATGACTGGGAACATCCAAACTATATTTGTGTATTAGTCGACCAATAAACATGTTGGTCAACTAATGATACACATGATATTAGGTGTGAAGCAGGAAAACACTGATCGACTATCGAGCTTTGTTAGTTGACTAATTAAGTTATAAAAATACAGATTTGACTAGGAAACTAAGGGTTTTGATATGATTTACGTTCATGATATTTCTAACTCTTTAACCTATGCTTTCACGTGTGTGCAGCTGTATATTCAGGACTTTAACATAACTACTATAACAAGACATAAAGATTACATTAATATATAAATTTACAATCTTGATGCGCTTGATTGATGTCGCTAATATCCAATTCATTATTGTATGCAGTGTCATCCATCCTTGTTGCCTTGACACCTTGTCCTTTGCTTCCTGTAGATTTTCCAATAGCTACACAAAACACATTAATGTAAGCATAATGTTTAATCATCATCAAAAATATATATTGGGGCACTTCCAGGGGCAGACCCACATAGCAGTTGGGGGCCCCGGGCCCCACATTTTTAAAATTTACTTTCCTATATGTATATGGCAGCGGAGCAAAAAGGATAAGTAAATAATTTAATCATCAACCTTACAATAGTGTTGGTGGCTTGGTGGTTATCGTGTTCCCTTCTCAAGCCTGAGGTCACGGGTTCAATTCACGCTCGGTGCTAAATTTTTTTATATTTAAGCAATATAATGTTACCTTAATAATTTAATCTCCAAGCTTAAGGCTATACCTTGGTGGTATTGTGTTCCCTCCTCACCTAATAGGTCATGGTATCGATTCTTGCTTGGTTCGAAAAAAATTTGAATTTTCGTTTAAATTTTTTTCATGTTTTAAATTATAACATAGCGGAGATAGCATCTAATTGAGAACAAAACGTCTAAACAAAAATACATCTTAGTTTAAGTTTAAATTCTCACACAAGACATTGTAAAATTGTTTGATCACACAAGTAAACATTGTGATTTCTAATTAGTGTTTTAAATTGTCATGATTAACTTAATCTACCTAAAATGTTTAGTTACTAAACGCACTTCTCACATTCCCTTAAATTTAAAATATTAATTAATTCTTGTCTAGTTCCTATGATTATATTTTAAAATTTTGCTTTTTTTTTGCAAATTAACGATGAATCAGCCTTAGTTTCTTGTTTATATCTTCGTTAATATGTGAACGATTTTGTATTTAATGAATGCATTGAAAAATTTGCTACCTATTTAAATTAATTTAGTTTGAATCTGCGTAACTTATTTTCTTTTTGTATGCAATTAAAACTTGTTTTTGTTTTCAGCTTTCTTACACGACCACGTGACCTCAAAACACATGTTGCATAGGTCTTGAACAATAATTTCATATCTGTTATGAAGCATCAAATCTTGGGGAGACCACAGTCCTTTATTTATAGTGCGGGGAAGAGCGTACATGGATATGGTTACAATAGATATGATCTTATCCTAGGGATAAGATATAATCCCAATACAAACTCTCGTCAACATCTGTCCAGCCATATGTGTGGACTCTGCTCATGAATACTACGGGATTCTGAGTGATTTATGAGTCTCACATAGGGTGGATACTTCAAGATCTTGAATTGATGAGGTTTGCGTCGTTAAAACCTTTGGCTATGGAAAACCCTGTGGGAAAAAATAGCTAAGGAAAAAAGAGTACAAACTCTCTCTAACTCCCCCTGATCTGTACAAGCACTCAGGCTGTCAGATCTCTTAGGCGTCGTATACCAATTTTCTGTACAAACTTCCTAAGAGTAGCTGTAGGAAGAGATTTAGTGAACAGGTCTGCCAGGTTGTCACATGATTGTACTTGTCTAACGTCGATCTCGCCATCTCTTTGTAGCTCATGCGTCCAGAAGAATTTTGGTGAAATATGATTCATTCTGTCGCTTTTGATGTAACCATCTCATAATTGAGCGATGCAAGCAGCGTTATCCTCCAACATAGTAGTAGGTTCAAGGTCCCAGTCTTCAATCTGGTCGTCACCAAAATGTGATGTACAACTGAGCATCACCAGACATATTCTCTGCTTGCTTCATGGATGGCGATGATCTCTGAATGGTTGGATGAGGTCACCGTCATGGTCTGCTTGACGGATCTCCACGAAATGGATGTCCCACCGTAAGTAAAAACATATCATATCTGTGACTTTTCATTGTGGGGATCAAACATATAACTGTTGTGTATTGGTGTTTAATACCAATCTTATTTTGATAATGATCACAACATTATGTTGTTGCTAATGACTCTTATGTTTAGTCTCACAGTTTCATTCCTAGAATATCTTTCTTGGAGACTAATCACTTGGTGTAAGAATGGACATCAAGTGGAGAAGGGCCAAAGCTTGGACTCAAGAAGTGCCAAAGCTTGGAGATGATGGAGAGTAATCAAAGCAACCAAGGCATCAAGATGGTCCTCCTAATCAACTCTTAATCAGATTGATTCTCGTAATCAGATTAGATTTCATAATCTAATTATCAAAATCGATCTCCTGAATCACACCGTATCCTACTAAATCATAAATAAATCAATATCCCAACCGAATTAAACCTCAGATATCCAATAAATCTTACTCTAGATATCCTAACTAGTTTTTTCTTTTAAATCAAAATTCTAACCCAAAGATCTTAACTGAACTGATTTCCTAAAACAAATCAAATCTGAATCAGATTGATTTCCAAATCAATTGTAACCAAATCTATTTCCATAATCCAAAATATCATAATAAGATTAATTATTGACCAAATCAGATCCTAAACTAAATATATTCCTTAAGCAATCAAATCCTAACTAGATTATTTTATAAATCAAATGCTTGCCTAATAGATGTTGATAAATCTTGATAAACCGAATTATCTTAACCGAATAATTTCCCTAAAACAACCCTCATCTTAATAATATCCCTAATCGATCTTAACAGCTCTTTTCATTTCCTTATTTTTCTCAAACGAAGGGGATTCTCATCCCAACTCCCATACATAATCGGATCCCAACCACCACCTACGTTCTCAGCACAACTTACGCTCGCATGAAATCCCAATGTCTCCCCATTAAATCTCAACAAAATCACAACCCCACACGTGCTCCTTCAAAATCTCTCCCCTCGCCCCTTCAAAAACCCATGCAAGCACAGCCTTCGCAGCTCAAACCCAAGTCATCCTCTGATCGCCTCCTCCCTTCACCTACCTGTGCGACTTCATCGATGACCCCTCTTAAAAACCAACCAGCTCATCCTCCTCTAACACACGTCGACCTCCTTCCACCGACCCCCTCACCGTGGACCCCCGCAGACCCAAGGCACTACCCCTCCTATCATCTCGCCGCCAGCCTGCAAAGCCTAACCCAATGCCACCATCCGCAACTCCCACGACCATCGAGCCACCCACTTCAATGCCGCGACCTCCTCGACTCGAACCTAGCTCCTCCGACTAAGCCACTCTCCGCCAACCCCCTCTTCCCCCACCAGCGCCATCACTCTCCTCCCCTCCGACGGCCACCAACTCCGCCCCCTCATCCCAGGCCACGCAAATGACCTTCGACTTCCCTCCTCTCTTCTAAGCCTCAACAACACCTCTGAACCCTCCGACGAGCCCTACCTCAGCCCTTGTCTCCACCCATGCAACACCGCCATCATCGCCCATTGAACTCAAGCAGCCCCACTGCCTCACCCATCTCCGACTCTCTCCTCCTCCTGTCGAAACACAAACTCCGGTAGCCCCTACAAACTCTGGCATCCCAAGAAAACTCGACATCATCACCCTCCTCGTCATCGTCCTCTTCCTCGCCTACATGCCCTAAGCCACCACCCCAACACTCCGGCGACCGCCCGTACGCTGCATCTTCTTCCCTTAGTCGAAACCCGCGCGCAACCCTCGCACGCTCTTCCTCTCCTACCAACTCCAGCGAGCTCCTTCTCCTTCGCTGCTGCCAACACAACCCCACCGTGACCCCCACCTCCAGCACCTCAAGCTCTTCCTCTGCCTGCAACCCTTCTTCGACAATTCCTCGCACCGCCGCTCGCCGTCGTCCCCGGTCACCTACGCCGCCTACAGCTCCGCCCGACCACCCACCTCTGCAGTCGTCGTCCGCCGCCGCCCCGCGTCGAAGCCTACACTGCAGCGAACGCGAGAGGCCAAAACAGCGAAGACCTAACACGTAAGTCATTTACATTACGTTATTATATTTATATTTATATATATATATATATATATATATATATATATATATATATATATATATATATATATATATATATATGATATGATAACAAATAGTATGATATGTGTATATCAGTTATATAATTATTAATATTACTTTGTACTTTGTACATATGTATACACATTAGGCTATATAACAACCTGTTTTATACGTAATGATCACATATATAAAATAGCGTACATGGACTAGTATAGATAGTGGATTTATATTAAATGCATAAGTTTACATAAAAATAAAATATATATAGTATATAAACAGTGGCATATAAAATTAATATTACTTTACTATGTTAAACTGTTAGCTTATTATCATGAATCCGTTAACGCAGATAAACCCATGCCTCTCTTACGGTCACGTGGGCACCAAAATCGCTCCATTCAGGCAAGTGTATTATTTTCTGTCGATTTCTGAAGTCACGCGTAATTACTGCCAAGCACGTATGTAGATCATTTTGAGAAAATTGCATGTGGGTCTCTCTAAAACACTCGTTACTTAAAAGAAATCCCCTCATAATAAACTTATCACGTCTACCTTCAGTGGTTTTGTTGTGTTGTAATGTTGTTGTGAAAGATATTGCTGCCATACTAAAATACCTTATAATGCTCTTATTGTTAGTTGTACCATCGTTCATGTCATCTAATCTTCGGATTATCTACCCCTGATAAATTGGGACATTGGCCCTCGGGGCCAATACAGACTATTGGGCCCTTGTGACATTTGCAGAATATCGGGCCTCTGGCATACAGTGAACTGTACAGATACACATTGACACTTGTGGGTGGGGTAGTCCATTTAGATAGGTCAGAATGCAGAATTTCACCCCATCAGTAAATTTGACCGTGGCCCAGATGGGGTCAGTAAGTACAGTACCATGGGTAGCTCCCGTTGGTTTGGGTGTAATTGTAGTTTCTTTCGCCATCGGTCATTGGGCTTGTCACTAGATTATGAGATTGAATGATGCACCAAACTTACTTCTGTTGTCGCCATTATAAGTTGTGTAATATGACAGCTCCTTTCTTATCATGCTCAGATGTGCTTGTCATGTTTACTACATGTTACTCTGTACACCACACCTGCCATGCTCACTACTTTGCACACTACACTTGCCATACTCACTACTTTGTACACTACACTTTGCTAGACTCGCATGTTTTCTTACGCCGCCATACATTTCTTAAATGTGCCATGTTATGTTTCCCTCACCTTCAAAGCTTTTGCAAACTATATATATTACTATTTTGCCGAGGGTCCATTTCTAATGTTTTAAATCTTGTTGAGCGACCCTCGCTGACGTATATTTTCCTGTTTGTTATCTTGTGAAATATACATCAGGTTCTGAGACAGATTTTGTATAGGAGCATACCTTGAGGCAGATCTAGTTTGCCAGGAGTACCCGGACGCTGAGATCCACTGCTGAGGAACGACATGTTTTTGCAACGTCGCTAAAATTTTAATATTTTTGTTGTATTTTGTTCAGGTGTATTTTCTTTTCGTGTAACTAATTGTAATGGCAATGCTAGGCCTTATTTGTGTACATGTGATCTGGAATTTGAAGTTGTAATAATGATATTCTATGTTATTTTGATGTTCGCAAGCAAGAACCTGCCAAGCTTAATACACAGACGCTTATTGTGCTTAAGTCAAAGAAGAAAGAAAAAAAGTACTTCTTCTTTGCTTTAAGCACATGCAAACCCGCTCGCGTTCTCGCTCCCAAGTATAATGGAAAGCGGGGCGTGACAAGTTTTAGTGGTGGCACATGCAGGTCTACATTCTGCGAAATACTCGGAACGATATGGATGTCATTATTAGCTAGACTGTCTAGATAAATCTTGTATGCAGTGATTACTCTGCTTTCTTTTTCAGCATGACAGGAAGACCGAACACTCGCAACGGGAATAGAACGAACGGAATGGTGTTCCCGACATCAACGAACTTATGGGTGTCATGAGAGGGATGTTGGACATTCAACACCAACTGATTCAGCAAGGACAACAATCTGTGCAACCTGTACCTCCTCCTCCTTGAGCTGCACCTGGAGCCAAGCAATTTCAGAAGCTGAACCCGAAGAGTTTCTCTAGAAGGAGGGCCCACTGGAAGCAGAAGAATGGGCCTGAAGTACTGAAGACGACCTGAGTCTTTCCCCATCGACCAGGTAGGCTGGGTAGAAGTTGCCAAGAAACAGCTGGCTGGTAATACTCGAAACATGTATGATATTGAGAAAGCACGTCTGGTTAAGCCTATTAACTGAACCATCTTTCGAGAGAGATTCGATGCTTAGTACTTCCCCAGATCGGCAAAGTGGGGGCTCCAGCAATGATTCGTCAACCAAGAGCAAGCCATTAGGACTGTTGACGAATACGAAGTGGAATTTTCGATGCTTAGTCGTTTCGCTCCTCGCCTCGTGGAGGATCCCGAAGATCGTGCGTACCAGTTTCTATAGGGTCTGGATCTCGACATCTAAGCTTCGATGTCTTCAACGAATTCGACCACTCATCAGGAAGTATTGGATGCAGCAAGGAAGTATAAGCTCATCATGAAGCGTAAGAAGGCGCTTCAAACTGGTGGAAGCAAGCGCCCTATGGAACCAACAAGGAATGATCTCCGACCGACTCAGACCACTAACTTCAAGAGGCCTGCAACCCTGGTCAACTCCAGATCTACAATGGTGTGTCACCACTATAACCGATCGAGGCATGTCAAGAAGGATTGTCGTGTGTTGTTGAACCAGTGCTTGGTGTGCGGGGCACCTGACCATAATGTAAGGAACTTCCCTCGTCGTACTAACAATCCAGCGACCCAGACCATGGTGGCGTTAGGATCAACACAACAGGGACCACCTCTGGCTCCTCAGTGTCAAGCTCTCCAACAGGCCAATCCCGAACGCAGTCGGTACCAAACTTACTCTATGGTCACCGAGGAAGTTAAGGACGACGAGCCATCGTCGACGTCTGAACCCTGCCCTATCATCGCATCTAATGATTCACATCATAAATGCGCTTATATTGGCCTTGTCACATCTTATGTATGACTTTTGCTTTCTTGATGCTGTGGTCTCATCTTTATTTCGTCTATCAGGCAGTTCCTCGATCATTACCTCGCTTAAGAATTTCCGAAAACGGAATTTTAATAAGGTGGGTAGGATGTAACGGCATGTTTCTATGCATACGTATATTGTTGGTAAATTGATTATTTGGGTAATTACTATATAATTTTATTTATTATTTCTCACAGCTCGACCCCGTGATCGGATTCCATATTCGTGATCCTCGCGACTTTGCGGTCACACTGGTATCTTCTTTATAACTTTTGGTTGACGTTGATTGTAGGCGAAAGATCATAATAATTCGACTATCTTAACCAAGTGGTCTTCCTAATCAAATCTTAATCAGATTGATTCTCGTAATCAGATTAATCTAATTATCATACTCAATCTCCTGAATCACACCGTATCCTACTAAATCTTAAATAATATCAATATCCCAACTGAATTAAACCTCAGAGATCTGATAAATCTTACTCTAGATATCCTAACTAGCTTATTCTTTTAAATCAAAATTCTAACCCAAAGATCTTAACTGAACTGATTTCCTAAAACAAATCTGAATCAAATTGATTTCCAAATCAATTGTAACCAAATCTGTTTCCATAATCCAAAATATCTTAACAAGATCAATTATTGACCAAATCAGATACTAAACTAAATATATTCCTTAAGCAATCAAATCCTAACTAGATTATTTTATAAATCAAATCTTAGCCTAATAGATGTTGATAAATCTCGATAAACCGAATTATCATAACCGAATAATTTCCCTAAAACAAACCTCATCTTAATAATATCCCTAATCGATCTTAACAGCTCTTTTCCTTTCCCTATTTTTCGCAAACGAAGGGGATTCTCAGCCCAACTCCTGCACGCAATCGGATCACAACCACCACCCACGTTCTCAGCACAACTCACGCACGCATGAAATCCCAACCTCTCCCCATTAAATCTCAACAAAATTGCAAACCCCCCCCCCCACGTGCTCCTTCAAACTCTCTCCCCTCTCCCCTTCAAAAACCCATGCAAGCACAGTCTTTGCAGCTCAAACCCACGTCATCCTCCGATCTCCTCCTCCCTTCACCTGCCCGCGCGACTTCGCCGGTGACCCCTCTCAAAACCTAAACAGCTCATCATCCTCTAACACGCATTGACCTCCTTCCACCGACCCCTCACCGGCAGACCCCCGCTGACCAAGGCACCACCCCTCCCATCATCTCGCCGCCAGCCAGTAAAGCCCAACCCAAAGCCACAGTCTGCAACTCCCACGACCACCGAGCCACCCACTCCGACGCTGCGACCTCCTCACCTCGAACCCAGCTCCTCCAACTAAGCCACTCTCTACCAACCCCCTCTTCCCTCACCAGCGCCATCACTCTCCTCCCCTCTAACGACCACCAACTTCACCTCCCTCATCCCAGGCCACGCAAACGACCTTCGACTTCCCTCCTCTCTTCTAAGCCTCGAAAACACCTCAGAACCCACCGACGAGCTCTGCATCAGCCCCTGTCTCCGCCCATGCAACACCGCCATCACCGCCCATCAAACTCAAGCAACCCCACCGCCTCACCCATCTCCGACTCTCTCCTCCTCCCGTCGAAACACAAACTCTGGTACCCCCAAGAAAACTCGATAACGTCACCCTCCTTACAATCATCCTCTTCCCTGTCTGCATGCCCTAAGCCACCACCCCAACACTCCGGTGACCACATGATCGACCTGGAATTAACTCTGAAATGATGTCGTTTACCGTAAGTGCACGGTATAGTGGCAAGCAGGTATCGAACACGGAGAAGTGGTGCTATACTACCTATCTACTCCTAGGTTGAGTTAGACTTGCGGGTTTATTGGTGGATGTGGAGTATGGAGGGATGTAATGGTGATGGATGCGAAGGTTGTGTCACTCAGTATCGCAAACAAGGGACTCCACACAAAGAAAGAAATAAATAAAATGTAAAAGATTAGGGCTTTAGGACTCACCGCTAGGACCGTCGGAGGTCGATGCTAGGTTGAGACGTCTACGTTGCATTGATTTAATTGGGGGTTGTAGCATCTAGGAAGTGAATTCATATGTCTAGGCATCATGAATCTAACATACCGTATTCACACTGCTCTCGCGATAGATGCATACGATATGTGCATTAAGGATCTACAATAATCTCACCACTCTCGTGGATCGAATGCTCTCAACTCGTACCACTCTCGTGGGTTAGAGCTTCGAAGTATTTTGATGGCTCTTATTGACGCAATGGCGGTAGTTGTCAATTAGTGATATAGTTCGTCGGTGGATCCCATCAAGACACGAGCCGGACATGGTCACGAGCCTCGGTTGAATCCACTAACTCCCTAATTAAATCCATAAGATACTCCTTAAGCTAATCAATTCCACCGACTGTGTGCACGATCTCAATACGAGTTCTCCTAGGGATTTTGCAAGATCAACCAAAATACTTCCCCTTTATATCCAATGCACCCTAAAAATCCCAACTTTGCATCTAAATCCAAAAATCCTAGGGCTAATCCATTAGCCCAAGAAAAGACTACTCATGCATGATTGCAATAGATATAAGAACGATAGAAAACTTCAT
This sequence comes from Scilla litardierei, assembly GCA_030789695.1. Classification (NCBI taxonomy): domain Eukaryota; kingdom Viridiplantae; phylum Streptophyta; class Magnoliopsida; order Asparagales; family Asparagaceae; genus Scilla; species Scilla litardierei. The sequence goes on along the minus strand of CM061142.1, from coordinate 513,087,281 downwards.
TGCATGCATCAAAGAGATATTCAATAAGCAATCAATAAGAAAAACTAAAATAGAATTTAAGAGAACAAAAATACTTATCTTGATACAGCAAGAGAGTGGCATATGGCATAGCCTAACTCTCAAAAGATCGTCTCCCAAAACTTGATAGATCTAACTAAAAATTCTCTAAAAACTCTCCAATGTCTTCTTCTAATGACGACTACAATTCATATATATATTGCCCTCAAAACCCTAGCAAATAACCCAAGAAACCCTCTGAAATTTGTGCCCAAGATCAGTTCTGGCCACAACTTAAGTTCTAGGCCCCAGCTGACTAAGTCGAGTAGCCCCCTACTCGGTCGAGTCAATAGTAGGGCAGAAATTCCTCCAAAAATACTGCTCGGTCTGCTCGGGTCGAGTAGGTGGTCGAGTACAGATTTCAGCACTGCAGCGTCAACTTGCATAAATTCCCCAGATTTCATCCGACCTCCGATTGACGTGTTCTTGGTGGCGTTGGAACTGTCATGAAGTCTACCATCCATAAAAAATATGAGAGAAATAATTTGCTTGATGGAATAATATAAGATTTCAAAAGAGTGAGAGGCTGTCTGAAAATCTGGGCATTCGCCTTACTCGACCGAGTAGACTTCATGCTCGGTCGAGCTACAGTGCCTTAGGGAAAAGCTCAAAATAGTCACTCTGGAAATTGGCGACTTGGGTCGAGTAGCCACCCTACTTGGTCGAGTAGGGTGTATCTGTTTCCGCTGCGAGAATTGCATGTCAGCTCGACCGAGCAGCTGATGCTGCTCGGGCCGAGCCGCCTGGGAAACTGACTAGGTCGCTCCTTGGCTGCTCCTTTCTCTTTCTCTCCCTCTAGTCTTCTTTGACACCTCAAGCATGTCGTCATTAGTCTTCTTGGTGCTCTTATATCACCGATCGTCTTATTGACTCCAAATTGCTCTAATATCACTCCAAATCCCTGAAATGAACATAAACGCTCCGAATGTCATATTGTTTCAGATATTAGCGTAAAAGCGTATAAAATGGGGATTTGGGGGCGAAATGTGTCATGAAAATATGTGATAAATCATGTAAAATAGGAGCATATCAAAATCCCCCAAGCTTACCTCTTACTCGTCCTCGAGGAAGACGAATACAAAGCTCACCGGGAGGTAAAAATAAGAAAACGAAAAAGAATACGAAGTGGAAGGGGTTACTAGATTATTCTCTCAGATCTTAAGCCATAAGCTACACATCACGATAACTTGGAAAATACGAATCACATGCTATAAAGATTTCATATCTTAACTAAACATAATACTGCAAGCTTTCAAGAACAACAAAAGGGACTCTCTAAATTCATGCGATCAGCTCATATTCACATTATGCAATTCATAGAATTTAATATACAAATGTTGGCGATGCACTTTTCAATCAAAAGTAGTAAGCATCATGATAGCATGATATTAAAATACTCCAAATAGCATGGCAAGAGTAGTAAGCATCGTGATGGCTACTAAAGCAATAAGAGATGTCATCATAAGGAACATATCTAGCAAAAGGAGGAAAAGAAAATAAAGAAATAAAAATAAAAGAGAGGAAAGAAAAGAAAAACAAGCACACAATATGATGCATGAACACACATAAAAGGAAAATAAGATGGAAAGATAAAAAAGATTATGCAAAAATTTTGAAAAATTCTAAAAACCCTAAAAATAGAGTAAAAGTGCAACTAAATGACATGGAAATGTACTCCCCCAAGCTTAAACTTCACATTGCCCTCAATGTGATCATAATGGAAGAATATGAGAAACAACGATAATAATAAGGGGGTGAATGAAAAATGATGAAATGAATGGCATGAAATCCTAATACAACTGTATGCACATGCAATGATGCATGAGAGCGCCTTCCCCCAAGCTTATACCAAACAATCCTATTTAAATGACTCGATCAAAAATGTCACGGCTTCGCTAAGCAGGATCAAGTCAAACAAATAAGAAAGTAAGATTTCACTTGAAAGAAATGCTCGATGAGTGGTGAGCAAAATGGCGGGGCATATTAAAATATGAAGGGGCAATTAATATATATAATAGGTTCGGGGTGTAAAAGATTATTGTTGACGTCATATGAGGTGATATTTATTCAAGCAAATCTATACGGTCCTCTCGCTGTCAAGAGGATTCGTGTTTATTTAAAGCATAAAATACTAAACTACTGGATTGATATCACATATAGCAAAAGGCGGATACAGTATCCTTGCCGATGCAGGCAACTGCTCCAACTGCTCCTTCTGTGGCTCTGCCAGGTGTAATGGCCCAGTTGCCTTATACGGTAGGGTATATGTTTTGTGGGACATGTAGTATATTATGGCGTTGAGGTTGTTAGTATTAGTGTTACGGGGTAAAACTCGTGTACAATGAATGTGTATTAAGGGGAATCAATGGCACGGTGGTTATGAGGGTATGCTATTTGACAGGTGATGAGTGCAGTGACGAGGCTGAGCGCACTACGAAGGCTGACCACAGAAACGATTCTACCGGGGGGTTAGCTCGGTGACCGCACTGCCTGAGGTGGGAACAGAGCGCGATCCGAGACGACGAGCTGGCCTGCACAAGGGGCAGCTCGTCAGAAAGGTCGGGTTGGGGTCCAACCCTAAGCCTCTCTGACGCCTAAGTTAGTAATAGGACTTAAAGCGGGGGCCGATGTAACGACTGGTTTTCATGTATCGGGATTTATTATATTATATTATGAGTTTTGGTGGATTTTCTCTATATATGTGGTTTTCGTCTCCGTAACTTTCATTCTCGATCGTATCGTCGTGTTTTCTAGCTTCTTTCTTAGAATCGTCGATTTCGGAGCAAGTCATTCGTGACGGGCTTCGTATCGGTCATATCTTATTGTAAGATCAAGCATAGGAGTCTTGGGAATCGATCCCGGAGCTCCGCGCTCCATATCAGAACTTTTGGTGCTTATTAGCCGGTGTAAGAAGGGGCACCGACCGACTAGATGACGATCCAGTCGGTCGGTAATCCTTCTTGAACCGACTAGTTGGCTTTCTAAATTTCTTAGGAGTTACTGTTTATCGTTAGTCGGTCTAAGAACGTTGGTTAACCGACTAGGTTGCAAACTAGTCGGTCGGCAATGCTTCTTTAACCGACTAACACATCATCTAAATTTTGGTATCAGTACTGTTCATTCTTAGTCGGTCTAAGTTCATATCTCGACCGACTAGTTGTCAAACTAGTCGGTCATCAGTTGTTCATTGACCGACTAAATCTAAATCCTAATTCTGCACAGGAGTTACTGTTTACACTTAGTCGGTCTGCGTTGGTCAACCGACCGACTAGTTCCCAAACTAGTCGGTCAGTGGTTGCTCTTTGACCGACTAATCTGTGTTAAAACCCTGATTTCTGGGCAGCCGCCAGCCCATCCTATTTAAACCCCTCCCAAACGTTTTCTTCTTCTTCCTCATGACCTAAAACCCTAATTCCTCCTCCATTGAGCCCCCTTCTACCTCAAACCCTTATTCCTTCATCCCAAGCCCAAAATCCATCATCCAAACTCTCCCACAACACATTCTACCTCTCATCCTCCTCAAAATCTCATCAAATCCCCAAAATCCCCTAAAACCCTATTTCTCCAAACTTCTCCAATCATTTCCAGATCTGAACCCTAGGTTCCCCGGAGCGTTTCTTCCGTCTCCGTGGTTGCTCGGCGTAGTTCCTCCGTTTCCTATACGGTAATACTCGATTCTTTAGTTTTAGCATAACCCATTTGTGTTTTTATGAAACCCTAATGAAATGAATATTGTTGTTGATTGTTTCTCCATGACAGCGACTTCCCCGTAGATTAGCATCCGTGAGACGAACCCTCGTGATCGTCATCCTCGGTGCTAGGCAAGTGAAACTTGCCACTTAGGGTTTAGGCCATGTTTTAGGCCATTTGCTTGTTGTAGGCGTAAAAGAGACTAGGCGATGAAATGATACTCGCCTAGGCACAAATTTAGGAACTAGCTTGACAACGAAGCTAGATCCGACATTATCATGTTGCACAATTATCATGTCATGTTTAATTTCCATTAACGGTACGCAAATTAATTGTCATGCCATTGCATTCTTTAAGTGTTCACGTGATTGCGTAGCTTCGCTACAATGCTTGTGTTCCTGGCATGTGTTCCAGAAGCGGGCCATGTGTTGGTTGATAGCCAATGCCCGAATTGCTTGTTTCCGGCTAGGTGCACCCCTACGCCAATTGCTTATGAATCGTGAACTAGAATGCGAGCTCCTGTGTGGGGCAACCCTGGCTCATTTACTGAGCTCGTGTGCGGGGACCCTGGCTCAATTACATGTGGGTATTGGGGGTAAGAGTTAAGCGGCCAATCAACTGGGAGTCTGCCCGATCAGCAACTGCAGTGGTAAGGCGTAAACTCTGGGATTTGGGGTAGTGTTAAGCGGCCAATCGGCGTGAATGCCAAACCATTCAGCTGTAAGGCGTAAACATCTACAAACAACTTGAAACGTGACTAGTGAAATGATTGAGATTGTTAGTAGCTTGGCTACTCTTGTCTTGTCCCGATAATTGTTCTCTTGTACTTATTGTCTCGCCATGTCTTGCTGTGCACTCATGCTATAACTGCCTTGTCATGCATACTAAAACTGCTAGGTTGTTAGTTGCCTACTTTCAGTTTCCTTGCCCAAGTCTTTTAGACTTGCTGACATGTGCCCCTTTACTCTTTTGGGTGACACATGTTAGATCCTGAGCCTGAGTACCTGGTTGAGGACGAGGTGTTTGTTGACGCCGAGCCCGAGCTTGTGTTTGACGGGGAGTACGTGGACACTGGGGACCAGTCCTAGTGTCTTCGTTGAGCTTTTTCCTTTTTTTACACTGCTGTTTTGTTGTCGGTGTGTAGCACCTATACTTTGTTGCATTGTTGGCCTTGTTCTGGGCCTTTAGACTCTTTCTTTTAGCCTGGTGGCTTTTCTGGATGTTGGACTTAATTTTCATGTTGGACAAATTATGAGATATGAGAAATTTATTTCTGTCTCTCCTTGTGTTATTATTGTTGTTCCGTTTGTGGTTACAGGGACCTGCTTATGTTTTATTGACGCTTATCGGGTTTGGGGCTTCACAGCCCCACTCTCGTGCGGACCTCCTCACGTCTCGCCTCCATTTTAGGGAAGCGGGCCGTGACAGGTTTTGTTGGTGGCCCATGCAGGTCCTTCTGTAACTGCGATTGTCGGAATAACAATAATAATATTAGAATGTCCAATAAACTAAGTTCGACGTCCGAGTCATAAGCTATGAGTCTAATCTGCTTCGTTTTCTGTGTCATTAGATGGCAGGAAGGCGATTCACCCTGGTGGGGGTAGTGGTGCGCTCCCTCATGATGAGGAGCCTGAGCGGGAACCCACCAACGGTGAGATGATGCGGATGATGCTCCAGATGATGCAAGTACAGCAGGGCGTGCTCCTGCAAGTCCAGAATGCTCCACTTGCTCGAGCTGCCCGGGCTCTTCCGGATGTCCCTCGCTCCGAGCCGGGAGCGAAGCAATTTCGGGAGCTGGGTCCCGCATATTTTGATGGGTCTGAGGGTCCTCTGGCTGCCGATGAGTGGATTCGGAACATTGAGGATAATTTGAAGATGGCCAAGATCACCCCGGCTGGATGGGTTGATTTGGCGAAGAGGCAACTTAAGGATAATGCTCGGAACTGGTGGGATGCGGAAGAGAAGATGTTGGTGGAGTCGATAGCTTGGACTACCTTTAAGTCCAGGTTTGATGAGGAGTTCTTTCCGAAGGCTGCCAGGAAGGAGATGCTACAGCGCTTTATTGATCTGAAGCAAGGGAGCTTGACGGTGGACTTGTACCACCAAGAGTTCACTAGGCTGAGCCGGTTCGCACCGAAGATGGTGCAGGATGCTGATGAGAGGGCTCAGAGGTTCCTGCAGGGACTTGCTTTGGAGCTCCAGAGTTTTGTGTCTTCCTCCGATCTGGACTCTTATCAGAAGGTTCTGGTCGCTGCGAGGAGGCAGGAGCTGAACCTGAGTCAGAGGAGAGGACATGTTCCTGGTGCTGGGAAGAGGCCTATGGAGCAGGCCAGGGCGGTGGTTAGGCCTGGTTTCAAGCCTAATCAGCAAGCTCAGTTCAAGAGGCCAGGAGGGCCTATTCTGAAGACTTGCCATTTCAGCGGGAGGCCTGGCCACATCAAGGATCAGTGTAGGATGTTTCTGGGCCAGTGTTTGGTTTGTGGTGATGCTTCTCATGTCGCGAAGGATTGTCGGCATGCGAGTCAGCTGCGGAGGGCACCTGTTGCAGCACAGCCGTTGCAGCAGCGAGCGTCTGTTCCTGCTGGACGTGGAGCAGCTCTTGTTCCGCAGAGGCAGGCTTTTCAACAGGCTGTTCCGCCAAGGAGGCAGGCTTTTCTGATGACCGCTGTGGAGAGCGAGGCTGTGGATGAGGTTATCACAGGTAATCCTCAATCTAGCTGTTACTTTCCTAGCTGGTTTTGATTGTTAGATTGTGTTGTTTGCTTGAACGTGATTGCTTGCTAGACTAGGGTTTGACTGTTAATTGCTTGTTAGGTGTGGTTTTGGTGTGCACATTTCCTGCACGAGTCCTCTTTGACTCTGGTGCATCGATGTGCATTATTTCTCGGAGCTTCGTGGAGAGGCATTCCTTGTCGACGTCCCCTCTTCCCAAGAGTTGGAATATCGTTACAGGGAATGGCGTGGTCTCGGTGCATCGTGGTTGTAATTCTTGCTCGTTGGTGGTCTGTGGACATGAGCTTTTCACTGATTTCATTGTCCACGACATCATTAACTATGATGCAGTTCTTGGGATGGACTGGCTTGCGAGCTTCTATGCTACGATCGACTGTCGGAGGAAGAAGGTGGTGTTCGAGATTCCCGAACATCCAGTATTTGAGTTCAGCCGTGGTAGCAGTTCGCTTGGTCCTGTCAGATTTCGGGCCAGACCGGTGGAGGTCGTGGCTTTGCAGATGGAGTTGGAGTGGCCAGCTGTGGTGCGTGATTTTGATGACGTCTTCCCTGAGGAGATGTCTGGTTTGCCACCTGATCGAGCTCTAGAATTTTCTATTGATCTTGTTCCAGGAGCGCAGCTGATTTCGAAGGCGTCGTATCGTATGGCACCCGCTGAGTTGGAGGAATTGCGGAAGCAGTTGGATGAGCTTTTGCAGAAGGGTTATATCAACCCTAGTGTGTCTCCGTGGGGAGCACCGGTGCTGCTAGTGAAGAAGAAGGATGGTTCGCGTCGCATGTGCGTGGACTATCGGGGGTTGAATGCGGTGACCATCAAGAATAAATACCCGTTGCCTCGCATCGATGATATTTTTGATCAGCTTGGAGGTTCGAGGGTGTTTTCTAAATTGGATTTGAGGAGTGGTTACCACCAGTTGAAGGTGAAGAAGGGAGATGTTCCGAAGACAGCGTTCAGGACGAAGTATGGACACTATGAGTTTGTGGTTATGCCCATCGGCGTAACTAACGCACCCGCAGTTTTCATGAATCTGATGAACCTGATTTTCTACGACTTTTTGGATAAGTTTGTCGTTATCTTTATTGACGACATTTTGGTCTATTCAAAGTCGGAGGAGGAGCATGCCTCGCACTTGAGGACGGTATTGGAGATTTTGAGGAAGCATCGGTTGTATGCTAAATTTTCGAAGTGCGAGTTTTGGCTGGACAGAGTTGCTTTCCTCGGGCATGTGGTGACTGGAGATGGTATTTCGGTGGATCCCGAGAAGATTAGGGCCATCAGAGAGTGGCATGTTCCGTCTTCAGCGTTTGAGATTCGGAGTTTCCTTGGGCTTGATGGTTACTATCGGCGTTTCATTAAGGACTTTTCTCGTATTGCTGAGCCGATGACCAGGTTGACGCGGAAGGATGTACCTTTTGTTTGGTCGGGTGATTGTGAGAGTGCTTTTGGTGTTCTGAGGGAGAGGTTGACGACTGCCCCTATTCTTGTTGTGCCTGACCACAGCGGTGGATTTGAGATCTTTTGCGATGCTTCTGGCAAGGGTCTCGGTTGTGTGTTGCATCAGCACGGGCATGTTGTAGCGTATGCGTCTCGTCAGCTTAAGGTTCATGAGAAGAATTACCCGACGCATGATTTGGAGTTGGCTGCCGTTGTGTTCGCTCTTAAGATTTAGAGGCACTTCCTGCTGAGTGAGAAAGTGAAGATTTTCACCGATCACAAAAGCTTGAAGTACATTTTTACTCAGAAGGAGCTCAACATGCGACAGCGTCGATGGTTGGAGCTCATGGCGGATTATGATATTGATTTGCAGTTTCACCCTGGCAAGGTGAATGTTGTTCCTGATGCGCTGAGTAGGCTTCCAGCGGTGATGATTTTGACCTCACAGTGGAGATTGCAGCAGGATTTTTACGAGTCTGGTGTGGAGATTGTTCTTACTGGGGAGGCTTCTTCGTTGATGTACATGCAGGTATAGTCAACGATCGTGGATCGGATTAAGGCTGGCCAGGCTGAGGATCCGAAGCTGGTGAAGATTCGGGAGCAGGTGGAAGCCGGTCTGCGGACTGACTTTTGGATTCATGAGGATGGCTCGCTGAGGTTTGGAGCCAGGTTGTGTGTGCCAGCTGGGGATATTAGAGAGGAGTTGATGGTGGAGGCACACAGTTCGCCGTATTCTGTGCATCCTGGTGGCACCAAGATGTACCAGGATCTTCGTCTGAACTATTGGTGGCATGGTATGAAGAGGAGTGTGGCTCGGACTGTAGCCAAGTGCTTGGTTTGCCAGCAAGTGAAGGCGGAGCATCAGCGTACGGCCGGGTTGCTACAACCGCTTCTGATTCCGGAGTGGAAATGGCAACACATCACTATGGATTTCGTGACTGGACTACCTCGGAGTCCGAAGCAGAATGACGCGATTTGGGTGATCGTGGACCGATTGACCAAATCCGGGCACTTTGTTCCATTCCGAGTGGGACAGTCCACTGAGGCGCTAGCAAGGAGATATATGGAGGTAAATTCTTTTACTCTCCGTTTTTTTTATTTTCTTTTCCTAGTTTGGATAGTGATGTAACGTGAATCGTGCAGGAGGTCGTGCGACTTCACGGAGTCCACGTGAGTATCGTGTCAGACAGAGACACGAGGTTCACATCTCAGTTCTGGCAGAGTTTACAGAAGAGTTTGGGTACGCGTCTGAGTTTCAGCACGGCGTACCATCCGCAGACGGATGGCCAGTCCGAGAGGACGATTCAGGTTTTGGAAGACATGCTGAGGGCGTGCATGTTGGATTTCAAGGGTTCGTGGGAGGACCATCTACACTTGGTGGAGTTTTCTTACAACAACAGCTTCCAGGCGAGTATTGGCATGGCGCCTTTCGCCGCTCTTTATAGGAGGAAATGTCGATCGTCATTAAGTTGGGATGACGTTGGTGATCGGGAGTTGTTGGGACCTGAGATGATCGTGGAGGCCGTGGATATTGTCAGGAACATTCGGGAGAGGTTGAGGATTGCTCAGGATCGTTTTAAGCATTGGGCGGATGCTAAACGTCGTCCTTTAGAGTTTCAGCCGGGAGACCATGTGTTTCTGAGGATTTCCCCGAATCATGGTGTGATTCGTTTTGGGAAGCGAGGGAAGTTGAGCCCGCGATACATTGGACCGTTTGACATTCTGGATAGAGTTGGCAAGGTAGCTTATCGCTTAGCCTTGTCGCCATCTTTGGAGGGAGTTCATAATGTTTTCCATGTGTCGCAGCTTCGTCGATACATTAGGGATCCATCTCATGCTGTGGATTTCTCGGAGATTACCGTTCGCCCCGATATGACGTATGACCAGCATCCAGTGCAGATTCTGGACAGGCGTCAGAAGTCACTTCGAAACAAGGTTGTCAACCTTGTGAGGGTGATGTGGCGACACGGCTCGCCCGGAGAGTCTACTTGGGAGAATGAGGATGAGATGCGAGAGCGTTTCCCACTTTTGTTCCCGGACACGTGAGTATTGGGAAATTCCAAGGACGAAATTTTTCTTAAGTTGGGGAGGATGTAACGACTGGTTTTCATGTATCGGGATTTATTATATTATATTATGAGTTTTGGTGGATTTTCTCTATATATGTGGTTTTCGTCTCCGTAACTTTCATTCTCGATCGTATCGTCGTGTTTTCTAGCTTCTTTCTTAGAATCGTCGATTTCGGAGCAAGTCATTCGTGACGGGATTCGTATCGATCATATCTTATTGTTAGATCAAGCCTAGGAGTCTTGGGAATCGATCCCGGAGCTCCGCGCTCCATATCGGAACTTTTGGTGCTTATTAGCCGGTGTAAGAAGGGGCACCGACCGACTAGATGACGATCCAGTCGGTCGGCAATCCTTCTTGAACCGACTAGTTGGCTTTCTAAATTTATCAGGAGTTACTGTTTATCGTTAGTCGGTCTAAGAACGTTGGTTGACCGACTAGGTTGCAAACTAGTCGGTCGGCAATGCTTCATTAACCGACTAACACATCATCTAAATTTTGGTATCAGTACTGTTCATTCTTAGTCGGTCTAAGTTCATATCTCGACCGACTAGTTGTCAAACTAGTCAGTCATCAGTTGTTCATTGACCGACTAAATCTAAATCCTAATTCTGCATAGGAGTTACTGTTTACACTTACGCGTCGTGTGCGGGCAAACGCACAAGTGTGGAAATATTTACAGCCGTGCGCACGACGGGCCAAATTACCCCCGTCGTGCGCGAGGGGGAAAACGCAATCTGTAAAGCAATTTCCATCCGCGTGCACGACGGGCAAACTTACCCCCGTCGTGCGCGTGGGTTAAAACGCCTAGTGTGGAGCAATTTCCATCCGAGCGCACGACAGGCAAAATTACCCCCGTCGTGCGCGTCGTCCGCGGGGCTTAAAACGCACAAGTGTCGAGCAATTTCCATCCGCACGCACGACGGGCAAAATAACCCCCGTCGTGCGCGTCGTGTGCGGGCAAACGCACAAGTGTGGAGCAATTTACAGCCGTGCGCACGACGGGCCAAATTACCCCCGTTGTGCGCGAGGGGGAAAACGCAATCTGTAAAGCGATTTCCATCCGCGCGCACGACGGGAAAACTTACCCCCGTCGTGTGCGTGGGTTAAAACGCCTAGTGTAGATCAATTTCCATCCGCGAGCACGACGGGCAAAATTACCCCCGTCATGCGCGTCCTGTGCGGGCAAACGCACAAGTGAGGAGCAATTTACAGCCGTGCGCACGACGGGCCAAATTACCCCCGTCGTGCGCGAGGGGGAAAACGCAATCTGTAAAGCAATTTCCATCCGTGCGCACGACGGGCAAACTTACCCCCGTCGTGCGCGTGGGTTAAAACGCCTAGTGTGGAGCAATTTCCATCCGAGCGCACGACAGGCAAAATTACCCCCGTCATGCGCGTCGTCCGCGGGGCTTAAAACGCACAAGTGTCGAGCAATTTCCATCCGCACGCACGACGGGCAAAATAACCCCCGTCGTGCGCGTCGTGTACGAGCAAACGCACAAGTGTGGAGCAATTTACAGCCGTGCGCACGACGGGCCAAATTACCACCGTCGTGCGCGAGAGGGAAAACGCAATCTGTAAAGCAATTTCCATCCGCGCACACGACGGGCAAACTTACCCCCGTCGTGCGCGTGGGTTAAAACGCCTAGTGTAGAGCAATTTCCATGCGAGCGCAAGGCGGACAAAATTAACCCCGTCGTCCGCGGGGGTTAAAACGCACAAGTGTGTAGCAATTTCCATCCGCGCGCACGACGGGCAAAATAACCCCCGTCGTGCGCGTCGTGTGCGGGCAAACGCACAAGTGAGGGGCAATTTACAGCCGTGCACACGACGGGCCAAATTACCCCCGTCGTGCGCGATGGGGAAAACGCAATCTGTAAAGCAATTTCCATCCGCGCGCACGACGGGCAAACTTACCCCCGTCGTGCGCGTGGGTTAAAACGTCTAGTGTGAAGAAATTCACATCCGCGCGCACGACGGGCAAAATTACTCCCGTCGTGCACGTCCTGTGCGGGCAAACGCACAAGTGAGGAGCAATTTACAGCCGTGCGCACGACGGGCCAAATTACCCTCGTCGTGCGCGAGGGGGAAAACGCAATCTGTAAAGCAATTTCCATCCGCGCGCACGACGGGCAAACTTACCCCCGTCGTGCACGTGGGTTAAAACGCCTAGTGTAGAGCAATTTCCATGCGAGCGCAAGGCGGACAAAATTAACCCCGTCGTCCGCGGGGGTTAAAACGCACAAGTGTGCAGCAATTTCCATCCGCGCGCACGACGGGCAAAATAACCCCCGTCGTGCGCGTCGTGTGCGGGCAAACGCACAAGTGAGGGGCAATTTACAGCCGTGCGCACGACGAGCCAAATTACCCCCGTCGTGCGCGATGGGGAAAACGCAATCTGTAAAGCAATTTCCATCCGCGCGCACGACGGGCAAACTTACCCCCGTCGTGCGCGTGGGTTAAAACGCACAAGTGTGCAGCAATTTCCATCCGCGCGCACGACGGGCAAAATAACCCCCGTCGTGTGCGTCGTCCGCGGGGGTTAAAACGCACAAGTGTCGAGCAATTTCCATCCGCGCGCACGACAGGCAAAATTACCCCCGTCGTGCGCGTCGTGTGCCGGCAAACGCACAAGTGGATATTAATTTACAGCCGTGCGCACGACGGGCCAAATTACCCCCGTCGTGCGCGAGGAGGAAAACGCAATATGTAAAGAAATTCACATCCGCGCGCACGACGGGCAAACTTACTCCCGTCGTGCGCGTCGTGTGCGGGCAAACGCACAAGTGAGGAGCAATTTTCAGCCGTGCGCACGACGGGCCAAATTACCCCCGTCGTGCGCGAGGGGGAAAACGCAATCTGTAAAGCAATTTCCATCCGCGCGCACGACGGGCAAACTTACCCCCGTCGTGCGCGTGGGTTAAAACGCCTAGTGTGAAGAAATTCACATCCGCGCGCACGACGGGCAAAATAACCCCCGTCGTGCGCGTCGTGTGCGGGCAAACGCACAAGTGTGGAAATATTTACAGCCGTGCGCACGACGGGCCAAATTACCCCCGTCGTGTGCGAGGGGGAAAACACAATCTGTAAAGCAATTTCCATCCGCGCGCACGACGGGCAAACTTACCCCCGTCGTGCACGTGGGTTAAAACGCCTAGTGTGAAGAAATTCACATCCGTGAGCACGACGGGCAAAATTACCCCCGTCGTGCGCGTCCTGTGCGGGCAAACGCACAAGTGAGGAGCAATTTACAGGCGTGCGCACGACGGGCCAAATTACCCCCGTCGTGCGCGAGGGGGAAAACGTAATCTGTAAAGAAATTTCCATCCGCGCGCACGACGGGCAAACTTACCCCCGTCGTGCGCGTGGGTTAAAACGCCTAGTGTGGAGCAATTTCCATCCGAGCGCACGACAGGCAAAATTACCCCCGTCGTGCGCGTCGTCCACGGGGCTTAAAACGCACAAGTGTCGAGCAATTTCCATCCGCACGCACGACGGGCAAAATAACCCCCGTCGTGCGCATCGTGTGCGGGCAAACGCACAAGTGTGGAGCAATTTATAGCCGTGCGCACGACGGGCCAAATTACCCCCGTCGTGCGCGAGGGGGAAAACGCAATCTGTAAAGCAATTTCCATCCGCGCGCACGACGGGCAAACTTACCCCAGTCGTGCGCGTAGGTTAAAACGCCTATTGAGGAGCAATTTCCATCCGAGCGCACGGCGGACAAAATTAACCCCGTCGTTCCTCGTGCGCGTCGTCCGCGGGGCTTAAAAAGCACAAGTGACAAGTGTGGTGAAATTTTCATACGAAGGTAGCAATATGGGTAAACATATCTTTTAATTTCTTACAACAATTGATTATTTTGCACAAAACCTAACATCAATTTTATACAGAATTTTTTTCAATATCAACATTCTTGTTGTCCCTTTTTACTCGGTGACGTGCATTATAAATTGATTTGCATGGAAGGTTGGACTTTCAAAATCTCAGCCGGCCTCAGCGTGCTATTTGCCAAATCTCTCAATGATCCATCTCCATTCCCAGCTACTGCCCTTCATCGGAATGGCCCTCGACATATTTAGCAGCTTGATGGTTGTGCCTGCCCGCAACGCCTGTTAACCTTCACTCCTCACCGCCAACGCCGACGCCCACCATTACCACGCAATGAGAACAGACATTGACACTTCTTGGTTTTAACTGGCCTGTCGGTCGTTTTTTCCTTTCGGTGTCACCTGTAAACCCCGCTTCATTCACATGCAAAGTTGTTTACTTTGCATGTGAAAGAAGCGGGGTTTACAGGTGACACCGAAAGGAAAAAACGACCGACAGGCCAGTTAAAACCAAGAAGTGTCAATGTCTGTTCTCATTGCGTGGTAATGGTGGGCGTCGGCGTTGGCGGTGAGGAGTGAAGGTTAACAGTCGTTGAGGGCAGGCACAACCATCAATCTGCTAAATATGTCGAGGGCCATTCCGATGAAGGGCAGCAGGAATCCTATCGGAAGTTTTACATGCAAAGCGACAACATTCTTGAAGGTGCATTTTGGTTGCGAAGTTAGACTGATTTCATTGGAGTCATCTTCTACCGCCATCCCATTCTCTTTACAGGCATCTACATCATGAAGGAAATGGTCCACGACTCCACATTGAAATAGCAGGAGTAACTTTCAATTTTATCTTCCATTTACCATGGTATATTTCTACATCAAGCAGAACGAAGCAATGGTTAGAATTTCTCCGGTTAAACTGAGAAACAAATATATTGTAAGAAAAATATGTAGAATACCGTGGCTATACGAGGAAGATCCGAGAAGAAGAATACTTGGCAGATGTAATTGAAACCGCTGAGGCGCGACCTCGGTGGTAGTTGCCGGTTGCTCCCAAAGGTTAACACAGCAGCCCCTGGCCGCGTCCACACTTGGCCAGAGACTTTGGATTTTGCACAGTATAGCTACCCAGGAGAACGGGATGAAGCACAGAAGAATTTTTGGAGGAAGCAGTTTTTCCGTGTATTTTCTTGAGGAAAGCAGTGGGATATAAATAGAATTCAAAAAATAGCTGTTATGAATTCAAACGGTCAAATATTAAACGAGTATTAAAATAGGCTTTGAATGCTGCGTATTAAAGCGAGGCTTTAACTGCGTATTTATTGAGAGGTTTTGAATGCTGCAATCAAATTAGCAGTTACCAACATTTTAGAATGAGACGCCATTTATTATAGACGATTTGGACTGCCCATGGATGAGAATGAGACTACAGTTGATTTACTGTGAGTAATGGAAAGAACCCGTGAGTCCACAGTTGTTGAGCTCGTGAATATACAGTATATACAGATGTTGCGGTGTGAGTAATTTTTGAGGGTAATGTCAAACACAAAGCGAAATTTTTGAGGGCGTTCACGGTCAATTTATAGTGAAATTGACCATTCAAATTGATGAGTATAAGTCCGTTATCCTACAGCGATCCCTTCATTGCAAACATCTACGTAGACAATCATATGTATCAGTTTGTAAGCGCATAGGCTAATGAATCAGTTTGTGTCTGTATCAGTATGTACATCAATATAGTTAAATTCGATTGAATATGCCTTCAGCTTGCATAAGTATCAGATTTAATTTTAAAGATTGCATGTAGTTTCTGAGTCAGAGTGAATAAGTATCCGGTTTAATCTACAATGTTTCCAGATTGAACAAGTATAATAAGACTTAAATCTAAAAGCTTGCATGTAGGCTTGATCGGGATTCAGAATAAGTATGATTAAATATATTCTCGTGGTCGTGTTGAGAAAATTTTTCATCGATGAAACATCAGCTTAACACGCACAACGAGTAAATTCTGCTGGTTGTGCGCGTTAAACAATTGTCCATAAAATACCTTAGATGCTCAAAGCGAACAGCTGGCTTTGGCTGTGCTTGTTGTGCACTTTACGCAATTAAAGTAACCATTATAAATATCATCAACGCGCACAACGGCCATAAATTAGTTGGTTCTGGGCGTTGAGCAATTATGTAAGCGGCTATTAATTTTTCCAGCTCACGTCCCACCGGCGGTCAAACATTCTTGAGAAATGCACATGTCTGGTATCAATCAGCTGTAGATTTACGAACAGTCTTTTGTATATTCACGAGAACCCCTCAGTTTGTAAGAGCATTGGGCCATAGGCTAATGAATCAGTTTGGATCTGTATCAGTAATTCAGTATGTATATCAATATATTTGAATGGCTGGGTAATTTTCAAAATGTCATCAATTTGAATATGTATGAGATTTAATCTAAAATTTTGCATGCAGTTTATGAAGTCGATTGAATATGCCTTCAGATTGAAAAGGTATCAGATTTATTTTTAAAGTTTGTATGTAGTTTCTGAGTCAGAGTGAATAAGTATCCGGTTTAATCTACAATGTTTTCAGATTGAACAAGTATAATAAGACTTAAATCTAAAAGTTTGGATGTAGGCGTGGTTGGGATTCAGAGTAAGTATGATGAAATTTGGAATTTGATTGATTCACTGCGGTGGCGCACAGTGGGAGTAAACTTATAGCATCTCACAAATATGATCAAAGAGCAAAACGGTCAAATTTATTCCCGTGGGGGCGTTGAGCAAATTTGTCATTGACGCAACTATAGAGCTTAACGCGCTAAACGGGCATAATTCTGCATGTTGTGCGCTTTGCGCAATTATGTTAGCCATAACAAATTTGAGAACGCGCACTCCGGCTCAAAGTGAACACCTGGCGATACTTGTTTCTGCATACATTGTTAATCTAATACATTGTTTCTGCATGAAAGAAAACTATAAATAATATTATTCTTCAATGTTAATTTTTTTAATTTTTAAGTATTTAGTATTTCTTGTAATGTTGTAAATATTTTAAAATTTGCTCGAAAAATATCCAATATTGGTCTCAGGTAGTATGTATAATTGAGATATTTCCATCGGTTCTAAACTTATTAAATTTGGTCATGTGCCTTGTAAAATACATTTGTAATAAATAACCGTTACCAAGCTATGATGGTAATAAACGCAACGAATGGCTGATATCAATTATCCGTTGTGCGCGTCGTGCGCGGTCGTTAAAAGTCATGTTGTAACGACCACTTTTCGTTGTACGTTGTTCGTGCACGTGCTTTTGGCCGTGCACGTGTTTGTGAACACTTTCGTGTGTTATGCCGTTGTGAACGTCTCTGAGAGTATTAAATAGTGGCACTATTTTGGAACGACGTTTCTCGAGTCGTTTTCCCACAATTTAAACTTACTCGATGAGACGTGACGATTCTCACTCTTGACGGGAGACGTTTCTATTTTTAGTTTCGTCGTCCGACGTCGAATTTGAGATCCGTCTTCTTAGTTAGCTCACATTCGTCGCCACGAACACCACAATATTTATTTTATAATTATTGGAGTTTATTTGACCACTTTTATAATTTTTACAAGTTTTATATTATTTTTAATAATTAATTTATAAATTATTTTCGGCCAAATAAAATTTATTTGGGTTTTAAACGTTTTAAAGAATTTTTGAGCCAATTTCCAGCTCATTTGGACCAGGTCAAATCCTAGGATGAGTTGGAGAAGTTTAAATTCAAATTTTAAATCTTTTTGAACTTCTAATCCTATTAGATTTAGCCCTAGACCAAGTCAACCCACCTATACTATATAAGCAACCCCTAGCAAGTCCTATTTTCCAAGGAAATTAGCCCTAGCCTCTTCCAAACTCATTTTGGACGTTGCGACGAATCGTCGCAACGTTGCGACGTACAGCCCCCCGCACGACCGAAGAAACCCCCCGCAATCGCCCGCTCCGACCGAGGGCAAGCTCCGCATCCGCCCCGTCCGCACCGCTGCAGCAACCCCCGCCCCGTTCCCCCGCTTGACCGAGAGGAGCCCTCGGTCTGACCGAGGCCCCGCTCCGCACAAGCGCTCCGCATCCGTTGCCGCTTGTCGCCCCGCTCCGCAGCCCGCACGACCGACCCGCCGCTCCGCATTGACCGACGTTGCAAGCGTTGCAACGTTGCAACGCTGTCCCGCCCGCATCCAAGCACACGACCGAAGCTCCCCATCGACCAGACCGAAGAGAAACCCCGCACCCAAGCATCGCCCGCAGCCGCTGCACACCCCAACGTCGCAGCCCCCGCATTCACAGCGCACGACCGACGGTTCTCCCCGCATCGGCTGTGTACGACCGACGGCCATACGTCGCAACCCCGCAACCGTCGCACCACTTGCCTACGTGGGCCCCCCAAGTTCTCCAGAGGTATTGTGGGTCCCCCAAAGGTCCCTAGGACTACTGTGGGCCCCACCAAGGTGCTTGCTCTTCGAGGATTCGTCGCGTACGACGTCGTCGCACGTCGTAGCCCGTCGTCGCACGTGCTAGCTTTGGAATCTGGAACCGTCGCCCCGGTTGAAGCTCTGAATTTTCCAGCGAGGAATATATATTGGAATCAGGACTTGGAGCGCGATCTATTATTACAACCCCCGGCGTCGCTACCCGACGCCGGTGTAGCTTTCGCGTCGTGTTGAGGTAACGCTTTGCACCCCTAGGACCCCCAACCCAATGCATGCTAATCAAGACTAAAATCAGTATTTTTAAAGTATTTTTTTAAATGTTTTAAATTCACTAATCAAGATTAATAATATGGACTTTAGGCCGGTGGACTCGTGCGTAGGATAATTGTGATTTTTGGACTCATTGGACGGTGTGCTCAGACGTCGTGCTTGCAGGCAAGTGAAACTTGCCAACTCTTGCGTAGGGCCATGTTTTTAGGCCACTTCCTTGTTTTAGCGTAAAAGAGACTAGTCAGTGAAATGATAGCTGGCTAGACGCCTACTTGATCTAGTTTGACAACGGAACTAGATCCGTCACCTAATTGATCTAGCTTGACAACGAAGCTAGATCCAACCCTTTAAACTTGTTGTTCATGCATACTAAACTGTCACGTTTACTTTCCTTACCTGTACGCACTTTTAACTGCCATGCATTGCATCTTACATGTCATCCCAGTTGATTGTTGCATTCGTAGCACACGCTACAAAACTTGTACTCCTTGAAAACTACTTCCGGGGGAAACGGGCCTCATGTGTTGGTCAAAAGCCAATGCCCGGGTTCCCTGGACCGGCTAGGTGCACCCCTACGCCATACTTGTTTAAACACTTCCTGGCTCGTGGACCAGAAGCGGGCCTCATGTGTTGGCTGAAAACCAATGCCCGATACACGTGGAGGGGTAGGGATAAACGATCACTTGAGCTAGGAGCTGGCCGTGCAGCCACTCTAGCCAAAAGGCGGAATCCCTGTGCACGAGGTGCTTACTTTTCTTGTCTTGTACTTGTCTTGTGAATGATTCATGCAATACTTGTCATCCATGCCATGTTTAAATGCCATGCTCGTACTTTACTTTACTTTACCTGTTGCACTCATACTTTAACTGCCATGTCATTTGCATCATGCTAGAACTGCTAGGTTGCTTTACTTTCAGTTTCATTTGCACAAGTCTCTTGTAGACTTGCTGACATGTGCCCCTTGCTCTTTTGGGTGTCACATGTTAGACCCTGAGCCAGAGACAGTCGTTGCTGAGTACGTGATGTGTTGCTGACGCTGAGCCTTAGTCCATGATTGCCAGGAGGATTTTGGTGGACACCGGTGACCATTCTTTGAGCCTTTGTTGAGCTTTATTTTGTTTTAGGCCTTTTGTTAGTTATTGGTGAGTAGCACCGTCGTTTGTACTTTGTACTTTTGTTGGCCATGTTTGGGCCTTTAGTCTCTTTTTCTTTTAGCCTGGTGGCTTTTCTGCGATGTTGAAAACTTATTTTATGGATATTCTGAGATATTTCTTTTGCCTCATTTCATTATTGTTATCCTTGTTTCGTTAGCGTTGCAAGGACCTGCAGTTTTAAATTTGATCGACGCTTATCGGACTTGCAGCTTTGTAGCTTCAAGTCTGAGCGGACCTTCTCACGCTTCGCCTCCATATTTTTGGGAAGCGGTGCGTGACAGGTTTTGTTGGTGGCCCATGCAGGTCCAGTCTTGCAATTGCGAATTAACGGAACAACGATAATAACAGAATGTCCATTAAATAAATTGCAACATCCGAGTAATAAGCCCTGAGTTTAGTTGTTTTCTTAGGACACTAGGTGATAAGAAGGCTTAGTTAGACGTCTGTGCTTGCTAATTAGGGGCCCTGATTGTAGTTAGACTCCCTTTTAGCAATTGATTTAATCGTCGTAGGAGTTACCTTAGCGGTTATTGCCTAACCCTGACCATATTAGACCTCTAAAATTTCCTTTTGTCGTTCACTTGGGTTCATCGATTTCGGACCAAGCTGAACGCATTTCATTACCGTCCAGCCCCTTAGAAGGTCTTAGTGCCTAGTTCCAAATCTTTAGTTGGTCGACCGTAGGAGTCTCCCGTAGATCCTTCAGAATCATATCCTAGGCGTATGTATGTTCTGATCACCTGCCCAAATTTCCTTGCCTCGATTCACGAGATCGCCTCATGACGATCGTCGTCACTCTTCGAACATCTCCATTACAAATCCTGAATCTTCTGAAAGTATTTTTTTCGATTTCCTCTTTCCCTAAGTTTAACCTTGTTCAAAATTTTAATATACTTATACTTCATACTCCTTCATTGATTTAAATTTTTTAAAACGTTTGTCGGAATTTTTGAATACTAGCTTATAGTATTTTCCCAGACTATGTTTTTCGTACTTATGCAAATGCGTTGTCCCTTCATATATTAATTTTATTCTGAATCGTACTTTTATTCAACTTGTAATTTTCCCTCCTGATTTATGCCATTCATATACTTTTCAAAACACATGGAATTTCAGCTTTCAGCAAGTTGGTTTTGCTCGTCGTTTTCGCTAATTCAGATTTTGTAAAATTACTATTTTCATAACCACATCCTGCTTTAGACCCTCCATGATTTGATTTTAAAGATTTGCTATTCGATCTTGATAATTCTTATGCTAAGTTACTATTATTTTCTTCCCGCTCACCATACACGCTTTTAGAAAAAAAATTTCTAAACAAAATCGAATTTCAATTATTTTTATAACCGTGCCAGACTTGTTGTGCTCGTATATTAAGAACCTTGTGTAACTCTGTTTCTCATTTTTGGCAAACCTTGGTTTTCTAAAAAGTAGTTTCAAATTGATTATCTTCAATTTTCCATAGCCCAAAGTTTTGAAAGCATTTAACCTGATTTTAAATTCTTCTGTTGCTTGATTCCATTCTTTGACTTTCAAAAACTTTTGGCAACATTTTATTAAATTACTGACTGGTAGAATTTTCTAAACCATGTCCTTAATATTCGCGTAAATGATTTTACTTCCTTTCAAAATGATTTTTAGAAACAATAGACCATTTTCTCTTATTAAGAATGTTCGACTCAAATTTACTTTGAACAACTTTTTTTATCGATTCCGAAATATTTCTTTTCAGAAGAGGATTCTGATTTTGAAGAAAAACAGTTTTCAGATTTCACGTATTCTAGCTTGTGCTACTTACCCTATCTTCTTTTCTATATCCTATATAAGCATCACTATATCCTTTTCCTTCAACCTAAACATCACCATTGAGCCAATGTTCGTCCAACCAAGCTGTCTCCTTGCATTCGCCCTATCTGAACACGCGCTTATCGATCCTTCCCTCGTCACGCTTTCGACCTCCCTCTATTGCTTAGGTATTAGTGCCGTCAATGTCTATGTCCACCCTAAGTTTTTAGTAGGCCCTTGGACCCTGTGAGGTGTCGTAGTGCACATACCTAAGTTGGGTACGTGAGCTTGAATGAGAATTCCCATAGTATATTTGTGCTTGCCTATTGTGTGGTATATATATATATATATACTCAGAGTTATTCGTGATAGTATGAAGTTGTTGTGTGATAGTAGTTATAGATTTTGTGGATAGCTATACTATACTAGGGATGCTTGTGTATATTTGAATTAGCGTTGGAATGTCTAATGGAGTGTATGTAATTAGAGATACTTATAATGGTTGAAATAAAATGATTGGTAAAGCTATGTATATGCTAGGTGTGATGATAATGTGTGAACTTATAGATAAGTATGTAGGCCTATTGAGTGATCTATATATTATTACGTGTGAGTTTGTGCTCGTAGGTAGATATATATAGTGTTTAGACGTAAGTAGTTATGTTTGTTGCCTGAGTATATATGTGATATACATATAGTGGTAGGATTATAATTTTGATTGGTATTGCTTGCTTTTGCGGGATGTTGCATGCGTGCATACCGTGAGGTATACACGACTATCGTACATCTTAATTATGTAGGTACATAGGTGTTGGTGTACTAATTATAGGTAGTAGTCTATGGTGTGAATATATATGTTACATGTGTGAGACTATACGATGAATACGTATGCATGTATTAGGGAGCGTATTATAATTATACGTATGTTGATGTCTATATTATTATTATTATGGTATATAGAATGATTGAACTACGTGAGTATTGCCTGACTAAATATTAAGTGTGATTGATTTATGGAATGTATATGGTTGTATGGTAGACGTATAAATATTGGAATGGTATTGGTATAAGTATGAATGCCGTGTTACGTATATAGAATATCCTGATATGTGTATTGAGTCTCACTCAAGCTTGAGTGAGTATACTCTAAGTATATTGAATGTATGATTGTAGTTTGAATATAGAAATGCTTGATGTATGTATGGTGATAGAAGTGTTTGTGCCTGGTTGTGCTACGCACATGATTGTGGGTCGCTACGCCAGTATATAGTTATAGGTGTTGGTCTTGTGATATAGCTAAATACTAAGGACTTGTTATGTGAACGTATGTGTACTAGCTAAAACTAGGTATGTATGTGTGCTAGTTATATAATGGTATGATTGGTGTATGTAAATGAAATGTTAGCGTGTATGGGTGTGCACCATGCACGGGTAAGTATGTGCTTAGTTATAGGTATTGATGACTATGGTATATGTGGCGTGTCGTAAATACAGTTATAGGACCGTACGTGATGTGAATATATGGTGAACTATTTGCATGTATTTGAATGACTATGTATTGTGAAACTATAGTAGTGGTGAATATGTATATTAGATATAGTGAACTTGATCTAATAATGGTATGGTGTGACTACATGTGTGGATGTGTTTGGTGTTGGATGAATACTAGGGATTATTAGAGGGTAGTATACCCTTGATGTTTGTGCATAGGTAGCTACATATAGGTAGAGCAATGATTGTATTGGCTAAGTGTGAGACTATCCTTATATAAGTATCTGAACTGTTGTTTTGCGAGTAGTAGTTATATAAGGGATGTATGTTTATATATATGATTGAAATACATGTATGAATTTGACTGACTATAATAAGTATAAGTATATACGTACGTGAATGTATATACGTGTTGGTAGAAATAATGTTTGACTACCTAGTGCATATATAAGCACTTGAAATGACTATACCTGGTTAAATTATTATATGGCTTGATTGGGGTAGTTACTAGAGCGACTAGTTATATTAGAAAGTCCGAGGACGGACTTTATTCTAAGGTGGGAAGGATGTAACGACCACTTTTCGTTGTACGTTGTTCGTGCACGTGCTTTTGGCCGTGCACGTGTTTGTGAACACTTTCGTGTGTTATGCCGTTGTGAACGTCTCTGAGAGTATTAAATAGTGGCACTATTTTGGAACGACGTTTCTCGAGTCGTTTTCCCACAATTTAAACTTACTCGATGAGACGTGACGATTCTCACTCTTGACGGGAGACGTTTCTATTTTTAGTTTCGTCGTCCGACGTCGAATTTGAGATCCGTCTTCTTAGTTAGCTCACATTCGTCGCCACGAACACCACAATATTTATTTTATAATTATTGGAGTTTATTTGACCACTTTTATAATTTTTACAAGTTTTATATTATTTTTAATAATTAATTTATAAATTATTTTCGGCCAAATAAAATTTATTTGGGTTTTAAACGTTTTAAAGAATTTTTGAGCCAATTTCCAGCTCATTTGGACCAGGTCAAATCCTAGGATGAGTTGGAGAAGTTTAAATTCAAATTTTAAATCTTTTTGAACTTCTAATCCTATTAGATTTAGCCCTAGACCAAGTCAACCCACCTATACTATATAAGCAACCCCTAGCAAGTCCTATTTTCCAAGGAAATTAGCCCTAGCCTCTTCCAAACTCATTTTGGACGTTGCGACGAATCGTCGCAACGTTGCGACGTACAGCCCCCCGCACGACCGAAGAAACCCCCCGCAATCGCCCGCTCCGACCGAGGGCAAGCTCCGCATCCGCCCCATCCGCACCGCTGCAGCAACCCCCGCCCCGTTCCCCCGCTTGACCGAGAGGAGCCCTCGGTCTGACCGAGGCCCCGCTCCGCACAAGCGCTCCGCATCTGTTGCCGCTTGTCGCCCCGCTCCGCAGCCCGCACGACCGACCCGCCGCTCCGCATTGACCGACGTTGCAAGCGTTGCAACGTTGCAACGCTGTCCCGCCCGCATCCAAGCGCACGACCGAAGCTCCCCATCAACCAGACCGAAGAGAAACCCCGCACCCAAGCATCGCCCGCAGCCGCTGCACACCCCAACGTCGCAGCCCCCGCATTCACAGCGCACGACCGACGGTTCTCCCCGCATCGGCTGTGTACGACCGACGGCCATACGTCGCAACCCCGCAACCGTCGCACCACTTGCCTACGTGGGCCCCCCAAGTTCTCCAGAGGTATTGTGGGTCCCCCAAAGGTCCCTAGGACTACTGTGGGCCCCACCAAGGTGCTTGCTCTTCGAGGATTCGTCGCGTACGACGTCGTCGCACGTCGTAGCCCGTCGTCGCACGTGCTAGCTTTGGAATCTGGAACCGTCGCCCCGGTTGAAGCTCTGAATTTTCCAGCGAGGAATATATATTGGAATCAGGACTTGGAGCGCGATCTATTATTCCAACCCCCGGCGTCGCTACCCGACGCCGGTGTAGCTTTCGCGTCGTGTTGAGGTAACGCTTTGCACCCCTAGGACCCCCAACCCAATGCATGCTAATCAAGACTAAAATCAGTATTTTTAAAGTATTTTTTTAAATGTTTTAAATTCACTAATCAAGATTAATAATATGGACTTTAGGTCGGTGGACTCGTGCGTAGGATAATTGTGATTTTTGGACTCATTGGACGGTGTGCTCAGACGTCGTGCTTGCAGGCAAGTGAAACTTGCCAACTCTTACGTAGGGCCATGTTTTTAGGCCACTTCCTTGTTTTAGCGTAAAAGAGACTAGTCAGTGAAATGATAGCTGGCTAGACGCCTACTTGATCTAGTTTGACAACGGAACTAGATCCGTCACCTAATTGATCTAGCTTGACAACGAAGCTAGATCCAACCCTTTAAACTTGTTGTTCATGCATACTAAACTGTCACGTTTACTTTCCTTACCTGTACGCACTTTGAACTGCCATGCATTGCATCTTACATGTCATCCCAGTTGATTGTTGCATTCGTAGCACACGCTACAAAACTTGTACTCCTTGAAAACTACTTCCGGGGGAAACGGGCCTCATGTGTTGGTCAAAAGCCAATGCCCGGGTTCCCTGGACCGGCTAGGTGCACCCCTACGCCATACTTGTTTAAACACTTCCTGGCTCGTGGACCAGAAGCGGGCCTCATGTGTTGGCTGAAAACCAATGCCCGATACACGTGGAGGGGTAGGGATAAACGATCACTTGAGCTAGGAGCTGGCCGTGCAGCCACTCTAGCCAAAAGGCGGAATCCCTGTGCACGAGGTGCTTACTTTTCTTGTCTTGTACTTGTCTTGTGAATGATTCATGCAATACTTGTCATCCATGCCATGTTTAAATGCCATGCTTGTACTTTACTTTACTTTACCTGTTGCACTCATACTTTAACTGCCATGTCATTTGCATCATGCTAGAACTGCTAGGTTGCTTTACTTTCAGTTTCATTTGCACAAGTCTCTTGTAGACTTGCTGACATGTGCCCCTTGCTCTTTTGGGTGTCACATGTTAGACCCTGAGCCAGAGACAGTCGTTGCTGAGTACGTGATGTGTTGCTGACGCTGAGCCTTAGTCCATGATTGCCAGGAGGATTTTGGTGGACACCGGTGACCATTCTTTGAGCCTTTGTTGAGCTTTATTTTGTTTTAGGCCTTTTGTTAGTTATTGGTGAGTAGCACCGTCGTTTGTACTTTGTACTTTTGTTGGCCATGTTTGGGCCTTTAGTCTCTTTTTCTTTTAGCCTGGTGGCTTTTCTGCGATGTTGAAAACTTATTTTATGGATATTCTGAGATATTTCTTTTGCCTCATTTCATTATTGTTATCTTTGTTTCGTTAGCGTTGCAAGGACCTGCAGTTTTAAATTTGATCGACGCTTATCGGACTTGCAGCTTTGTAGCTTCAAGTCTGAGCGGACCTTCTCACGCTTCGCCTCCATATTTTTGGGAAGCGGGGCGTGACACATGTTGTGAATCAATATCCATCCGCTGTACACACACGGTCTCACATCTGAGGACTCCACAATCCACATTACACACAAGGGCTTATAGTGGAACCAATTAAACCGCACTCACAACAGAAACAATTTGATTGTTTTTGATGCGCTGGAAAATTAATAATTTTTCGAGTGTTCGACGGAGAGTAATTCAAGGCGCAAAA
The DNA here is from genome assembly GCA_030789695.1 of Scilla litardierei. Taxonomy (NCBI): domain Eukaryota; kingdom Viridiplantae; phylum Streptophyta; class Magnoliopsida; order Asparagales; family Asparagaceae; genus Scilla; species Scilla litardierei. The sequence goes on along the minus strand of CM061142.1, from coordinate 513,060,650 downwards.
CGGTTCGGTATCCTTGTCCTGTGGGGAGAGTAAATTGCCTCTTTTTCAGCTGAGCCTAAAATACTTAGGATTACGCGTTTTTCTCCGTGGGATTACGTGTTGAGTAAATAAGATGTTCATTCCCGAGATCCTTAGCATTACTGTAGGATAACGGACTTAATACTCATCAATTTGATCAGTCATTTTTCACTATAAATGGACCGTGAATGCCGTGAAGGCCCTGGAGAAGCGTATGAAATCGGAGGCCTACAGGCTGATGCAGTCGCCTCCCGAATATGCTTCTCTCCCTGGTCTGCGAAGAGAAGAATGGCCCACCGGGCCTTTGCGCCCTGGTTGGCTGGGTCAATTAGGTTGGCGGTGCATGGCTACCGTCTCTCTGAGGCACAAGCACTCCCTTCTGTTCTTTTCGATCTCTTGGCTCGCAGCCAAATTGGGCAAATCTGACTGTGGATGAAGCAGATCATAATTGTCCCTTTCCTCAATTTTGGCTGCGAGCCAAGAGATCGAAAAGAACAGGAGGGAGTGCTTGTGCCTCAGAGGGCCGGTAGCCAGGCACCGCCAACCTATGTGACCCAGTGCAGACATCCAGGGCGCAAAGGCCCGGGGGGCCATTCTTCTCTTCGCACTTCGCAGACTAGGGATTGGAGCATATTCGGGAGGCGACAGCATCAGCTTGTAGTCCTCCGATTTCATACGCTTCTCCAGGGCATTCACGGTCCATTTAGTGTGAAATTGACCATTCAAATTGATGAGTATACTCCGTTATCCTACAGCGAGCCCTAATGCCTGACGCTTACGGTAGAAATGGACGATGGAATTCAACCAGTTATCTTTTCACGTAAAGCTAAATGGTTGCTGTTGGAAACTTACGCAATGGTGGTAATAAACGCAACGAAGGGCTATCGTCCATTTATAAACATGCATGCCCGATGAATGCCTTCCATATGTGAGCATTTCGCCTTCCACTCCTCGACTATACACTCCATATCCATCTCCTCTTTATAAACTCCATCCAAACCATTAAATCCTTCATCATTTCACTATACCTCGTCTATGACACACAAACACTCCCTCCTGTTCTTTCCGATCGCGAAGATAAAAAGCTCATTCTATTTGTTATGCAACCATTTGGTGTTGTTCGACGCCTCATGTGAATCGGAGTTTCTCTAGGTGTCTTTGAAACGGCTACATACCCGACTGCAGGTTACACCGACGCATGCTATGACTACACTCATAGCCAGCCGATGATGGCAGAAAATCGGCAACGACGGTAATAAACGGAACGAAGATGGTCGCCCAGTGAACTCGCGGAAGTTGACGGGAAGCACGCAGATCACACCGACAATCACATGTTTCAGTTTGTAAGAGCATAGGCTAATGAATCAGTTTGGATCTGTATCAGTATGTACATCAATATATTTGAATGGCTGGGTCATTTTCAAAATAACATCAACTAGAATATGTATGAGACTTAATCTACACTTTACCTAAACGCGCACAACGGGCATAATTCTGCTGGTTGTGCGCGTTTAAGTATGATGAAATTTGGAATGTGATTGATTCACTGCGCTGGTGCGAGGTGGAATTAAAATTATAGCATCTCACAAATATGCTCAAAGCGCAAAACGGTGAAATTTATTCCCGTGGGGGCGTTGAGCAAATTTGTCATCGACGCAACTATAGAGCTTAACGCGCACAACGGTCATAATTCTGCATGTTGTGCGCTTTGCGAAATTATGTTAGCCATAACAAATTTGCTGAACGCGCACACCGGGTCAAAGTGACCATCTGGCGATACTTGTTGTGCGATTTGAGCAAATTTTTAAACCATTAAAAATTTGCTAACCGCGCACAACGGCCAAAATATAAATTTTGCCAGCTCACTTGCCACTGGTCATACATTCTTGGGAAAATCATATGTCTGGTATCAATCAGCAGTAGATTCAGGAGCAGTATTTTCTTATTCACGAGCACCCTTCTGTAGCTTGACGGGGTCTTCGATGTAGCCACACAGTTAATATGGTACTGCAGCAGTCACATCCTCATTGACCCATCTGTGTTGTGCGCATTGAGCAATTCCCGTTTTCCATGCGTTTTGCGCGAGAATCAATTATAATAGTTTCTCTCTTCTGTATCATTTTGAATGCTCCAATTCCCTTATAAAATTGGCGGACAAGGAGCACTCATCTTCTCACAAGTTCATCTACTTTCTTCCATCATCTTCTTCTTTATTTGCCCCCACAACCTTCCTATTGAAACAGTAAGTCCTTCAGCTGTTCGTGCATGCTTGATATAGATATCAGATATTGCTATCAAGCATCCACGATAGCATTCATTCAGCTGTTCGTCCATTTATAATCAGGGATTCCCGAAAAAGGGTTTCCATATGACCGTCCCCGAAACTGGGCACCCAGGTCAACCGCCCAAGAAGTACTGATCAGGGGGACATAACCAGCACATTGTGTCAAGTATGATACATACTTGACAGCCGGTTACAACGACGCGTGCAATGACGACACTCCTATCATGTTTCACTGTTGCCGACAGTCGGCAACGACGATAATAAACGTAACGACGATGGTCGACCGAGGTAACTAGATGGTTATAGATTGTTATGGACGCCTCCCCCAAGCTTTTAACAGTTCATTTTTTTGCTTTTAGCGATCGAGGATCATCTCATCATTCTTAAGATCATCGAACTTTGTCCGCTCCTTCGGAATACCCTTCAAGATTGAAGCACGAACAACGTCCTCGGGCCCAGGAAGTATCGAAATTACTGTAACCATTGATCCAGACGTTCTAGAATGCTTCGTTGGATGCGAGCCGTTGCGCCCGCCAATGTTCCAGGTTCAAAAACATGGATTTTTGAACCAGGAACATAGGCGGGCGCAAGGGCTCGCATCCAACGAAGCAGTCTAGAACGTCTGGATCAATGGTTACAGTAATTTCACCATATTCCCACTCGATTGTTCCTCATTTTCTTATTCAATTTGGATTCGAACCAAGAGATCGAAAACAAAAGGAGGGATTGTTGTTGCCTCAGAGGGACGGTAGCCATGCACCGCCAACCTATGTGACCAAGGGCCGCCATCCAGGCTTAATCATATGTATCAGTTTGTAAGAGCATAGGCTAATGAATCAGTTTGGATCTGTATCAGTCTGTATGTACAGCAATATATTTGAATGGCTGGTTAATTTTCAAAATGTCATCAATTTGAATATGTATGAGATTTAATCTATAATTTTGCAAGCAGTTTGTGAATTCTATTGAATATGCCTTCAGATTGAAAAGGTGTCAGATTTATTTTTACAGTTTGTATGTAGTTTCTGAGTCAGAGTGAATAAGTATCCGGTTTAATCTACAATGTTTTCAGATTGAACAAGTATAATAAGACTTAAATCTAAAAGTTTGGATGTAGGGTTGGTTGGAATTCAGACTAAGTGTGATGAAATTTGGAATTTGATTGATTCACTGCGGTGGCGCGCAGTGGGAGTAAACTTATAGCATCTCACAAATATGCTCAAAGCGCAAAACGGGCAAATTTATTCCCGTGGGGGCGTTGAGCAAATTTGTCTTCGACGCAACTTTTGCGTCACGCGCACAACGGGCATAATTCTGCATGTTGTGCGCCTTGCGCCATTATGTTAACCAGTAAAAATTTTGCTGAACGCGCACACCGGCTCAAAATGAACACCTGGCGTTACTGGTTGTGCGCTGTGAGCAATTTTTTGGTACTGAACGTTGAGCCCTTATGTAACGGCTATAAATTTTTCCACCTTACTTGCCACCGGTCATAAATTCTTGGGAAAATCATATGTGTGGTATCAATCAGCTGTAGATTCAGGAGCAATATTTTCTTATTCACGAGCACCCTTCTGTAGCTTGACGGGGTCTTCGATGTAGCCACACAGTTAATATGGTACTGCAGCAGTCACATCCTCATTGACTCATCTGCTTTGCACGCATTGAGCAATTCCCGTTTTCCATGCGTTTTGCGCGGTGATCAATTATAATGGTTTCTCTCTTCTGTATTATTTAGCCCGGGGTGCGTGTCGAATAAAATGTATTAAAAAATCTTAGTGGAGAGTAGTATTGTCGGGAGTAAGTTACCTATTAGCATCAATGTTGATCCAGGCGAAAAATCGTTGAGTTTCATTGTTATGCGCGGAGAGTAATTAACCTATTTTGATCCAGATGCTAAAATAATTGGGATTACGCGATTTTCGCGTTGGTATTCCGCGGTTTGCGCGTTGAGTAAATAATTGTTGATTCCCGAGATCCATTGCATTACTGTAGGATCAAGGACTTATTATACGCTTCATTTTGATTGCTCCAATTCCATATAGCAACTCCACCACAAATCTCTAAAAACCCCCTTTCAAAATGGAATATCTCTAAAAGATGCTATTTTTGAGGATGGGCAACTCCAACCCACCATCTTCAAATCCTATTTTTTCTTTGTTTAAGCTTTACTAATGAAAAATATTTATCGTTATAATGGGTTAATCTAATACATTGTTCCTGGCACTCCTACTTGAAAGAAAACTATAAATAATATTATTCTTCAAGGTTAATTTTTTTTAATTTTTAAGTATTTAGTATTTCTTGTAATATTGTAAATATTTTAAATTTGCTTGAAAAATATCCAATATTGGTCTCATGTAGTAGGTATAATTGAGATATTTCCATCGGTACTAAAATTATTAACTTTGGTCACGTTATTTGTAAAATACATTTGTAATAAATAGCCGTTACCAATCCATGACGTTAATAAACGCAACAAAGGGCTGATATCAATTAGCCGTCGTGCGCGTCGTGCGAGGTGGTTAAAATTCATAGTGTTAATCAATATCCAACCGCTGTACACACACGGTCTCACATCTGAGGACTCCACATTACACACAAGGGCTTATAGTGGAACCAATTAACCCGCACGCACAACAGAAACAATTTGATTGTTTTTGTTGCGCTAGAAAATAAATAATTTTTCGAGTCTTTGACGGAGAGTAATTCAAGGCGCAAAACGGTTCAGTTTCCTTGTCGTGTGGGGAGAGTAAATTGCCTCTTTTTCAGCTGAGCCTAAAATACTTAGGATTACTCGTTTTTCTCGGTAGGATTACGCGTTTCGTAAATAAGATGTTCATTCCCGAGATCCCTAGCATTACTGTAGGATAAATGGATCGTGAATGCCGTGAATGCCCTGGAGAAACGTATGAAATCGGAGGACTACAGGCTGATGCAGTCGCCTCCCTAATATGCTTCTCTCCCTGGTCTGCGAAGAGAAGAATGGCCCCCCGGGCCTTTGCGCCATGATTGGCTGCTCTGGGTCAATTAGGTTGGCGGTGCATGGGTACCGTCTCTCTGAGGCACAAGCACTCCATCCTTTCTTTTCGATCTCTTGGCTCGCAGGCAAATTGGCCAATTCTGACTATGGATAAAGCAGATCATAATTGTCTCATAATGCAGAAGCTGGAAGCCTGGAACCTGTGCGGAAAGACAAAAGGCATGGTTGTCTCAGATTTACAGAAAATCAAATGATGTGAAGAGTCACACATCCATTTCCTCGTCCGAACAGATGATGGTGATGATGCTCAAGTAAAGCGACAGAAATTACAAAACGAGCAGGGAAGTGACTGTAATGACACGCCAATGACGGCATGTCGCGCCTTTGAACTATTTGAATTGGAAAATGTTTTGAACTATTTGAGTCTTTGGATAATTATCGGAGGAAGCCATCTTATGAACACCTTTCCTTGTGTATGCGTGTGCGGAGGCCCATGTCCAGTAGTGCACATATCATATTTGTCTCTTATACTGGTCTCTTACAGGCGGTGAAGATCTTCTCTGGATTAAGCTTTTACTTCACCAATCAGTTCGAGCCTCCTTAAAGGGGCTTCCTCGAAAAGGTGGATCTAGCTGCAGGTCGAACCGGCCGGATGAATGTTGACCAGGTGATGGACGCATCAAATGCCAGTGTGTTCTCCGTAGGATCCGCCTTCATTGTCTACAACGAAGATCCTCCACCTACGTGCGCCTTAGCAGATCTTGAGGAGGTTGTAACGAAGAGATGCGACGAGGTTGGGGCCGCATGCAGGGTTTAGTATTCTCTTACTGGAACACATCGCCGCATGCAGTTCTGCATCTGAGTTTGTAAGTTGTTCAAAGACCAACGGTGTTTAGTATTTTGATCTGTTGGTGTTGTTCGACGCCTCATGTGAATCGGAGTTTCTCTAGGTGTCTTTGAAACGGCTACATACCCGACTGCAGGTTACACCGACGCATGCTATGACTACACTCATAGCCAGCCGATGATGGCAGAAAATCAGCAACGACGGTAATAAACGGAACGATGATGGTCGCCCGGTGAACTCGCGGAAGTTGACGGGGAAGCACGCAGATCACACCGACAATCACATGTTTCAGTTTGTAAGAGCATAGGCTAATGAATCAGTTTGGATCTGTATCAGTATGTACATCAATATATTTGAATGGCTGGGTCATTTTCAAAATAACATCAACTAGAATATGTATGAGACTTAATCTACACTTTACCTAAACGCGCACAACGGGCATAATTCTGCTGGTTGTGCGCGTTTAAGTATGATGAAATTTGGAATGTGATTGATTCACTGCGCTGGTGCGAGGTGGAATTAAAATTATAGCATCTCACAAATATGCTCAAAGCGCAAAACGGTGAAATTTATTCCCGTGGGGGCGTTGAGCAAATTTGTCATCGACGCAACTATAGAGCTTAACGCGCACAACGGTCATAATTCTGCATGTTGTGCGCTTTGTGAAATTATGTTAGCCATAACAAATTTGCTGAACGCGCACACCGGGTCAAAGTGACCATCTGGCGATACTTGTTGTGCGATTTGAGCAAATTTTTAACCATTAAAAATTTGCTAACCGCGCACAACGGCCAAAATATAAATTTTGCCAGCTCACTTGCCACTGGTCATACATTCTTGGGAAAATCACATGTCTGGTATCAATCAGCAGTAGATTCAGGAGCAGTATTTTCTTATTCACGAGCACCCTTCTGTAGCTTGACGGGGTCTTCGATGTAGCCACACAGTTAATATGGTACTGCAGCAGTCACATCCTCATTGACCCATCTGCGTTGTGCGCATTGAGCAATTCCCGTTTTCCATGCGTTTTGCGCGAGAATCAATTATAATAGTTTCTCTCTTCTGTATTATTTAGCCTGGGGTGCGTGTCGAATAAAATGTATTAAAAAATCTTAGTGGAGAGTAGTATTGTCGGGAGTAATTTTCCTATTAGCATCAATGTTGATCAAGTCGAAAAATCGTTGAGTTTCCTTGTTATGCGCGGAGAGTAATTAACCAATTTTGATCCAGATGCTAAAATAATTGGGATTACGAGATTTTCGCGTTGGTATTCCGCGGTTTGCGCGTTGAGTAAATAATTGTTGATTCCCGAGATCCATTGCATTACTGTAGGATCAAGGACTTATTATACGCTTCATTTTGATTGCTCCAATTCCCCTATAAAATTGGCGGACAAGGAGCACTCATCTTCTCACAAGTTCATCTACTTTCTTCCATCATCTTCTTCTTTATTTGCCCCCACAACCTTCCTATTGAAACAGTAAGTCCTTCAGCTGTTCGTGGAAGGCGAAATCCTCACATCTGGAAACCCTTTTTCGGGCATGCCTGATTATAAATGGACGAACAACTAAATGAATGCTATCGTCCATATCAGATATCTATATCATGCCCGTTACTCTGTGGTGTCTCTTGCCGAAGATGAAAGAACTCACCCTCAGACGGATACCCTGCACAACAACGACGTTTTCAATCTTGTCATGCTTGCTGAATAGCTGCCCGAACCTGGAGGATCTAGTCATTGGAGTAAGTTCAAATTTTCTAATTATTTCCTCTGAATAATTCAAAACTACGTATGTATGTATGATGGCATTAAGCATTCTGTTTTGTTACCATGATGAAATGTTTGATTTTCCAGACCCGGAAGCTTCAGCGCTAGAATACTGGGATCAGCAGATGCCTTCGGATTGCATGACAAATACGCTGAGCACGGTAACTGTAAACGTGGTCGATGTACACCGTAAGGGCTCGCAGCCAATGAAGCATTCGAGAACCTCGGGATCGATGGTTACACGAATTTCGCCTTTTTCCGTATTCCGACGCGATTGTTCTTCATTTTATTCTTCAATTTGGATGCGAGACAAGCGATCGAAAACAACAGGAAGGAGTGCTTGTGCCTCAGAGCCAGAGGGACAGTAGCCATCCACCGCCAACCTATGTGACCAAGGGCCGCCATCCAGGCTTAATCATATGTATCAGTTTGTAAGAGCGTTTGGGTCTGTATCAGTATGTACATCAATATAGTTGAATTCGATTGAATATGTCTTCAGATTGGTTGTGCGCGTTAAACCATTGTCTATAAAATACCTTAGATGCTCAAAGCGAACACATGTTAAAGCGCACAACGACTCAAAGCGTCTACACCTGTCGTTTCTTGTTGTTCGCTATGAGCAATTATTTAAACCATTAAAAATTTGCTCATCGCGCACAACGGCCATAAATTTGTTTGTTCCAACCTTTGTGCAATTATGTTAGCGGCTATTAATTTTTCCAGCTCACCTCCCACCGGCCGGTCAAACATTCTTGAGAACTGCACATGTCTGGTATCAATCAGGTGTAGATTGACGTGCAGTCTTTTGTATATTCACGAGAACCCCTCCTGTACCATGACGGGGTCTTCGATGGAGCCACACATTAACTCTACTTCGGTCGCATCCTCATAAACCAATACAAATCGCTGCCATGCTTTGTGCGTTGTGCGCCTTGAGCAATTCCATTTTACCATGCGTTTTGCGCGGTGAGCAATTCTGATTGTTAGTTTGTTACTCGATCCTGTATTATTTAGCACGGTGTGCGCGTCGAATAAAATGTTTTAGTATTATTGGGAGTAATTTTCCAATTGGCATCATTGTTGATCAAGGCGAAAAACCGTTTAGTTTCATTTTGATTGGTCCAATTACCCTATAAATTGGCGGACAAGGAGCCCTCATCTTCTCACAACTTCCTCTAATTTCTTATATCATCTTCTTCTTTTTGCCCACACAACCTCCGTCTGGAAACAATAAGGTCTTCTTTTGTTCGAGCATGATGCATGAGGTATAAATGGAGGAGATGGAGATGGATATGGGGTGTAAAGATGAGATGGTTTTCTACTAATCGGGCCTGATGCTTGAGATAAAAATGGACGATAGAATTCAACCAGTACTTTTTTCACGCATTCACATGGAACGGCCATCTCCTCTTTTACACTATCTTCTCCTCCATCCCCTTCATATTTGTACTATAGATCCTCTATTTATAACGAACCATGTGTTGGTGTTCACCGCCTCTTGGCAATCGGAGTTCTTTTCGGTGTCTTTGAACCGTCGTCATACTTGACAGCCGGGTACAAGGACGCCTGCAATGACGACACTCTTATAAGGGCTACGGTGGCAGATAGTTGGCAAACACGTCCATAAACTCAACGAAGATGGTCGCTTCGTTGCGTTAGTTAACGTCGTTGCCTACTTACGGCAACCGTAGGCAGGATAGGAGTGTCGTCATTGCAGGCGTCGTTGTAGGTTGAAGCACGCAGATCACGCCGACAATAGATCCGGTAAAAAGCACCTTCATTGCAAACATCTTACGAAGACAATCATATGTATCAGTTTGTAAAGAGCATGGGGTAATGAATATGTTTTGTTCTGTATCAGTATGTACATCCATATAGTTGAAAGGCGGGGTCATTTTGAAAATGTCATCAATTGGAATATGTCTGAGATATAATCTAAAAATTTTCAATCAGTATACGAAGTCGATTGAATATATGTAGCCGATTTAATCTAAAATGTCTTCAGATTGATTATGTATCAGAGATAATCTAAAAGTTTGCATGTAAACAAGTTAATTTTATCATAGACGGAATTTAACAACTTGCTTGGAGGGACATTTTCGCGTTCTTTACAATACGTCGATAACGACGCCAGTGGTTGAATGCAGGACGTTGGATGGCGGGCCGTTCCACTTTACTGTAAACTGCATCAGGATGTGCGACGGGAGGTCGAGGAGTGGAAGGCAGGCCTTTGGATGGCGGTCGGGGGTTTCGTTCCAATTTACTATAACCTGCACCAGGATGTGCGACGGGTCGTCAAGGAGTGGAAGGCATGCCGTTGGATGGCGGGCTGGGGTTTCGTTCCACTTCAGGATGTGCGATGGGAGGTCGATGAGTGGAAGGCAGACCGTTGGATGGCGGAGGGACCCGTTGTCTGGGAACGGTGGTGCCCAGTGGGGTGATTGGCATGGTGATGCCTTCACCGGTGATTTGGACCGACACCCCGCGGGCGGCGACGCCTCCACCGGAGGTGGAGGTTGTCACGGAGTAGGCGCTGGAGGGGAGGAGCGGTCCGCCCTAAGTCCCCTGGCGTTAGTTCTCCAAGGGAATTCGGGGAGTGGAAGGCTGGCCGCTCCATGTGTAAGACGAATAACTCGTCGGCGATCCGCCTGAGAAAGGAAGAATTCGTCGGGAAGGAGAGGTCCGGTATCAGGCCAGCGGGAAGTTTCGGCGACGCCGCCCCCGGAGGTGGAGGTCGTCACGGAGTAGGCGTTGGAGGGGAGGAGCGGTCCGCCCTAAGTCCCCTGGTGTAAGTTCTACAAGGGAATCGGGGAGTGGAAGACGGGCCGCTCCATGTGTAAGAGTAATAACTCGTTGGCGATCCGCCTGTAAGACGAAGAATTCGTCGGGAAGGAGAGGTCCGGTATCAAAGGAGGGCCTATCCAACGATCGGGCCAACGGGAGGTTTCTTTTGAGAGGGGAGGAGTGTCTAGAGGCAAATCGCCCCAACACCCTGGGATTGTGAGGAGAGATCGAATACGGGGGCTTTTCTTTCTTTGCTTTTATCAATTATGTCTCAGCGTTGAGCAATTAAGTAAGCGGCTACAAAACCACTCATACCTCAGAATTACTCACCGCACACAACCACTCAATCTCAGAATAAGCTCACCGCACAAAACCCACTCAAAACTCAGAATTGATCAGCGCACAAATCCACTCAAAACTCAAAATTGCTCATCGCACACAACCACTCAAACTCAGAAGTGCTCACCGCACACAACCGCTCAAAAATCAGAATTGCTCAGCGCACAAAACCATTCAAACCTCAGAATTGCTCACCACACACAACCAATTTTGTCGCAGTGAGGGTGAACTGCCACAAAGTTCGCCACTGGGTCACAATTGCTCTTGCCTTTGAGGACATTTGTGTCATTTTCCGGGTCAAAGGTCTCCCTGAGAGCTTTCAAATCGCTCCTGCTACATCAATTCTCTCCCATCGCAATTAACATCTCTTCATCTCTCTGACATCAATCCGCTGTAGATGAGCAGTCATTTGTATATTCACGAGAACCCCTCTGTAGCACGACGGGGTCTTCGATGTAGCCACACATTAACTCTACTTCTTCTCATCAATACAATTCGCTGTCATGCGTTCTGCGTTTTACGCATTGAGCAATTCTCGTTTTCTAACGTTCTGCGCGGTGAGCAATTATGATAGTTACTCGCCTCTGTATTATTTAGCCCGGTGTGCACGGCGAATATAATGTATTAAAAAATCTTAGTGGAGAGTAGTATTGTTGAGTGTAATTTTCCTATTATGTCATCAAGGCGAAAAACCGTAGGGTTTCATGGTTTTGCGCGGAGAGTAATTAACCTATTTTTTTCCACATTCTAAAATAATTTAGGGAGCCCCTTTGGCCTTTGGAGATGCTCTAAATGTCGATTCCCGAGATCCATTGCATTACTGTAGGATCACGGACTTTTTATACGCTTCATTATGATTGGTCCAATTTCCCCTATAAATGGCGGACAACGAGCACTCATCTTCTCTAAACTTCGTCTACTTTCTTCTATCATCTTCTTTATTTGCCCACACAACCTCTGTATGGAAACAATAAGTCCTTCAGCTGTTCGTGCATGCTTGATATAGATATGGACGATAGCATTCATCCAGTACTCTTTTCACGTAAAGGTAAATGGTTCATGTTGGAAACTTATGCAACGAAGGGCTATCGTCCATTTATAATCAAGCATCCCCGACAATGCTGGGGGGTGTTGCAACTGCGTTGAGAAAATTTTTCCCAAACAACACTATGAAAAATGTGTTCGATGATCATACCATATTCTTTTGGGGTGATATTGGCTATGATGTCTCACATGTTTCAGGAAAGCTGCTGGGTGTTGTACCATGATAGATTGTTATTCCCTCCTATTATGAATTGTGGCTATGTATTTGTTTTGCGTGTCTTGCTATACACTCCATATCCATCTCCATCTCTACACTCCATCTCCTCCATCAAACCCTTCATCGTTTCACTATACATCATCTTTGACGCACAGACACTCCATCCTATCCTTTCCGATCTCTTACACTCCCAAACACAACTTCTTATGCAACCCTGTGTTGTTTTACATCGTCTCCGGTAACGGAGTTCCAATCGGTGTCTTTTGTCCTGACTTCATGTTACAACGACGACAGCAATGACGGTAATAAGCGAAACGGTCTGCCGACTTTTTAATTCACGGCGTCTTCTACAAAGGACAAAGTTCCACGTCATTGCAAACATCTGGTATGACAATCATCTTGAGCAGATCAGGGCAGAAATTTGGCAACTGCAACGTAGATGTGGAGCGCATTGCCCGTGTCGTACATCGCCACAGGGGAATCGGGGTTCCAGGCGTTGTGTTTGACACGGCTACATACTTGACTGCAGGTTACAAGGACGTTAATAAACGCAACGAAGATATGCGCCCGATGAACTCGCGGAAGTTGAAGGGGGAAACACGCAGATCACGCGCCACTTGATTGCAAACATCTGCGAAGACACTCAAATGTATCAGTTTGTAAGAGTAAAGGGATATGTATCTGTTTGGATCTGTATCTGTACGTACTTCAGTATGTTAGAATGGGTTGGCCATTTTGGAATGGTCACCGTTTGAATATGTATCAGCGTTAATCTAAAGGTTTGCATGCAGTTTCTGAATCAGATTGACTAGGTATCAGCTTTTATATAAAATGTCTTCAGAATGAATAAGTATTGGCCTTAATCACAATTAGGTAAAGTTTCTAAGCGAAGTTTGACTGTTGGCATATGGCGGAATCACAATTTTAGTATGATGAAAATAGGAGTGGGAATGATTAACCGTGGGAACAAAAATTACAGCATCCAACAAATATGCTCAAAGCGCACAACCGGCAAAATTAGTCCGTGCGGGGCGCGTTGAGCAAATGGGCTATCGTCGAAACTTTTCTCAACGCGCACACCGGGCATAAGGCTACTAGGTGTGTGCGCGTTTAACATTTGTCGAAACGTTGGCATATGGCGGAATCACAATTTTAGTATGATGAAAATAGGAGTGTGAATGATTAACCGTGGGAACAAAAATTACAGCATCCAACAAATATGCTCAAAGCGCACAACCGGCAAAATTAGTCCGTGCGGGGCGCGTTGAGCAAATGGGCTATCGTCGAAACTTTGCTCAACACGCACACCGGGCATAAGGCTACTAGGTGTGTGCGCGTTTAACATTTGTTGATAAACTACCTTTTATATGCTCAAAAAGCGAACCACCGGCTTTCCTTTTTGCCCGTTGTGCGCGTTGTTTTGCCCGTTGTGCGCGTAATTTTTGCCCGTTGTGCGCGTTGTTTTCCCGTTGTGCTCGTAATTTTGCCCGAGCCTAAGGGCATTATTTTGCCCGTTGTGCGCGTTGGGCTATTTTTTAAGAGGCTACAGTTTATCCCAACGCGCAAATGAGCAACTCCAACCCATCTCTATAACTCTAAAATGGAGATTGAAGTTGCTCCAACCCATCTCCAAAATGAAGATAGAGATAGAGATTTGCAATAGTGCCCCTTCATATTTGGAGGGGCATTATTCACCCCTTCAAATCTCTAAAGTTCTCATTAATGACAACTTAGACCTTAATTAAAATCTTATAATTATTTATTACTAATGTATTTTACAAATCACATGACCATATTTAATAATTTTAGTACCGTCGGAAATATCTTAATTATACCTACAACATGATACCAATATTGGATATTTTTCGAGCAAATTTAAAATATTTACAACATAACAAGAAATACTAAATACTTAAAAATTAAAAAAAATTAACATTGAAGACTAATATTATTTATAATTTTCTTTCATGCAGAAATAATATATTAGATTAACCCATTTTAATGATAAATATTTTTCATTAGTAAAGCTTAAACAAAGAGAAAATAGGATTTGAAGATGGTGGGTTGGAGTTGCCCATCCTCCAAAATGGCATCTTTTAGAGATATTCCATTTTGAAGGGGGGGGGGGTTTAGAGATTTGGGTTGGAGTTGCTCGCATTAATCATTATAGAGCAGAACATCCGGCTGGTAGCAATCCGCTGTATATTAACGATCCCTGCTCTGTATGTTCACCAACACTGATCTGCAGACTCGAGGGGTCTCTTAGAATATTAGTAAGACCAAAGGTTATAATATATCGCCGTTGTGCGCTGTGAGCATTTCTGTTAACCATTAAAAATTTGCACGGTGCGAGCAGCAATAAATGTGGATATATCAGCAAATTTTATTGAGTGGACAAGGAGGAGTTTTTTTCCGCACTAACAAAATTGCTCACCGCGCACAACCGGCCAAAATTATTTGTTCTGATCGGGGTGAATGGTGAGCAATTGTAGTAACCACTAACAAATTGGCTAATAAAGGCGCTCAACGGGCAAAACTTATCAATGGGAGTTTGTGGTAAGCAATTTTGTCAGACAATAACATATATGATACAATAACCCTACTCTCACTTGGAGTATTGGACACTCTAACAATGACACATTCTCATCGCATAACAATTTGGAACAAAGGTTGATGTTATTAAAAATACCCAGAGCGCAAAACCGGCACTAATATTGCCAGTTCTGCGCGTTGAGCAATTTGGTCGGTAAAGACTTAATTACTCAAAGCGCAAAACGGGCAATATTACTGCAGTGTTGCGCTCGGTGTAATTGGTATGATACACAACATCAATCCATACCGATGATGACATTTGCACATTTCGGAAGCCATGATAAAATTTCATCCGCCAAAGTGGTCCATTTTTATACCAAAAAAAACTTATTACATTGATAAGCGTTTATCTTACAGATACTAAAAACCATCAGCGGTAGCAATCTTCGTATCTTTTACTTTATCAACGAATGACTGCATCCTCTGCTCGTAACCAGCCGGCCATCCATCGGCCACAGGGTCATGCGATCTTGTCCACACAACTGAAGTCGGAGGGACGTCACCTGCTGGTTGAAGTTGAAGGATAAAAAAGTGATTTCCGTTCACATAACCCAACGTTATGTGGCGTCTGGAGGCTCGGTTTACTGGAGGACTTCTCAATGGGAAAAATGTCACACACATAAGATTTGAAATCAAATGTACTACACAGTTGTAGCATGAGGCAATGACATGTCCCATGTCTGGCATCTGCATCCAATTTTCCGGTCCTGCACCTTTATCAGTAATGAAATAGTCCACTGCCTTCAAATTATAATTATATGAAACCTCACTCATAACACGCCTGTACAAGCCGCTGTATGTCCGTATCTCACGGAGCAAATCAGCTCTGACAGTCCCCCAATCGGAATCTTTCAAGCCCAACTGAACTGCCACAGCCCTGTACCCACAGTTGCCATCTGCATCCACGTCTACGCCGCCCGCCATGAGGGGTTGTAGCGTGCGATGAAAATCCAAATAATATGGTATGAGGAAGTTGGCAGGCAAATCATCAACATAATCATCAGGGGGAAACGAAGGCTTCGGCTTCTTTATTTGAAGTTTCGGACGCCTACTACTTTCCTTCGAAGGCCGACTCTTCAATTTAGGCTTCTCCTTCGCCGCCGCAGTATGCTCCGCAATTGAATGCAACCGTGGAGCCTTAACAGGCTTCCTCCTAAATGTAGGCTTCTCCGTCACATCCGAAAAATGATCAGAAATCACATCAACCAGGGGAGAAAGTTGTTTAAGCATGACATCCATCTCTTCGTGCTCATCAAAATACGAGGCCACAGCCGTCTCCTCCTCCCTCCCAGCAGTCTGAGCATCCACATTATGATCCCCCGTCTCCACCGTCGCCCCCAACTCCAACGTAAGCTCAGCTTGCATCAACCCAGCATCCTCTATCTTCTCATCCTCCACATCCTCCACATTCGCCTCATCCTCCTGCGGCTCCTCATTCTCCCCCGCTGCATTCTCCCCCTCATCCATCTCAGCAGTCTGTTCAGCCACATTACGTTCCACCGTCCCCGCCGTATCCACCAACTTCCCAGTATGCTCCTCAGCAATCAAATCAGTAGCCACTTCCTTATCATCATCCTCCTCGTTCGCCTTCTCCTCATACACCTTCGGCTCCACAGTCTCAGCCACTGCATTATCCTCCACCAGTACCTCCTCAGCATTCTGCACCTCCACGTTAAGGGCAACCGTCTCCTCCGTCTCCACCATCTCCCCAATAACATAATCATCTACAGTCAACTCAGCAGCCTGCTCCATCGCATTACGATCCACCACATCATCCTGCCAATAAGCAGCCAATGCAGTCGCCTCCTCAGCCTCATCCACCTTCTCCTCATCTCCCTTCTGCTCCTCCTCAACATTATCCACATGCACCACAAGCTCATCACCCACAATTCTACACGGTGATGCTAACTCCTTCAACTTGTTTACCATACCCACACTCTGCCCCCTTAGTAATCGGGAACGTGCATTATAAATTGATTTGATTGGTGTTTCATTGAAGGATTTAGTTTCCTTCAGGCCTTTCAAAATTGCTGACGACGGCACCTTTCTATTTGCCAAGTCTCGCAATGCTTCCACCTCTTTTCCCTGCAACACCCCGTCGTCGGAATGGCCCGCGACATAATTAGCAGCTTGATGGTTGTGCCTGCCATCAACGATCGTTAAACTCCACTCACCGCCATCGCCCACCTCATTACCACGCAATTTGAACGGGCATCCACACTTGTTGGTTCTAACTGGCCGGTTGCTCTTTCGTACTGGACGGTGTCCCCTGTAGTTCCCGCTTCTTGCACATGCATAGTAGGCAGCGGGAGTCCTATTGGACGATTTATTCATACTCGACGCACTGGTAACAATCACATGCCCATGTTCTCGTCTGACGCTCTTTATCCACTGAAAAGAGTTCGTCTCTACTTTTAAAACGTTGAAGCGTTGTAAATTCGGCTGTATAATCCATATACACCTGTATCAAACAATTCATACAACTAATTGGACCGGGAACCAAACATTAGTTACATTATTGACGTAAAGAAAAATCAATATTACCTCCGAATTTTTTAGCATCTCCATCAATCTCAACTGTATCTGCAGGCAATTAAAAACCAAAAATTTCGCCTCCTCTTTCTACACATTGTAATTGTAACAAGGATATCAAATAAAATGTACTTAACATTGTATACTTACCAAATCACGATTTCGACAAATTTAGGTCGAAAACCCCTAAATCGATTGCTCTCGCTTCACCGATTTGTTTGAACGCAGTAGTTTCCACTGTGATGTAAATGTCGAGCCCAGTAATAAAAATCAAATCTTTGGAATTTTCGTCTGTGCGCCTTGAGCA
Source organism: Scilla litardierei (assembly GCA_030789695.1). NCBI lineage: Eukaryota > Viridiplantae > Streptophyta > Magnoliopsida > Asparagales > Asparagaceae > Scilla > Scilla litardierei. The sequence goes on along the minus strand of CM061142.1, from coordinate 513,042,935 downwards.
ATCTACGAAAAACTGGCCGTTTGATATTCCGCCTTGAGCAATCTGTGGAAGGTTATGGCTGTGGGCGGTGAGCAGAATTTATCAAGGGATGAAAGAGGGTCCAAACGGGTCCAAACGGGTAAAATTTTTAACCCTTTGCGCGTTTCGAGTAAATTCGGTGGTTTAGTTGGCAAATTTTACTCAGCGCGCACAACGGTTATATTTTAGCACGATTCGAACCGTTTTGCGCGCTGAGTAATATTACATGGATTGTCAGGCATGACATTAGTAACGGTAATCGTTATTAATCGCGACGCTGAGAACGATTTTGACCGCGGTGCGCGCTGAGGAGATCTAAATTTTGTTTTTAATATTTATTCTATTGGAATCCTCATATTCTTATGCCGATGTTAACAAAATTATTGATACGTATAAAATAATATAATACCAACGTGATAACTATCATTAGTTGTATTAATGAACACCCTTAAGAAAATCTGGATAGATTGCGTGTGTTATTAAGCATTCAAAATCCAGTATATATCAGTTTGTACCCGTTCACCAAAAAGTTAGTAAGAGGCAAACTTGATTAGTAGGTCTATCGTTGGGCATAACTTATAGATACCATACACCAAAGCACGGCATACAGATGATAACATTTGCACATTTAGGCAGACATGATAAAATTTCATGCTACCAATCTGTCAATATGAAATAAACAATCCACAGTAAAATGATACAACGTTTTATCCTACAATATTTCAATAACGTCAACGGTTTCAATATCGTGCCCAAATACTATTGACTGGAATTGATGCATCCTATCCTCATAAGCAGCCGGCCATCCGGCTGACACATCGGAACGGTATCGTAGCCACATACTTGAAGTCTGAGGGACAGGACCATATGGGGCAAGTTTAACAATAACGAAGTGATTATTGTTCACATGACCCAACGTTATGTGGCGTCTGGATGATAGGGGTACTGGAGGAGTTCTTAAAGGAAAATATGTCACACACTGATGAGGTGCAAGAATATGTACTACACATTCGTAGCATGAGGCAATGACATGTGCCATTTCTGGCATCTGCATCCACCATTTAGCTTTTGGCCGGTCTAACAAATGGCCCAGTGCCACTACATTCTTTTTAAATTCCACGGCACCCATAAGTTGCCGGTACAAGCCGTCGTGGTTCTGCATCTCTTCTCGCAAGTCATATTTCACCTGCCTCCATTCGTCCTCACCCAGTCCCAACTGAGCTGCCACAGCCATATACCCACAGTTTCCGTCTGCTTTCACATCTACGACATGCACTATAAGGGGTCGTAGACACTCAGGAAAAGCGTTCCAATATGGTATTATTATGTCGGTAGCCAAGTCCTCGTCACTATCATCATGTGAAATTGATTGTTTCGGCTTCTTTATTGTACGTTTCCACAACGGTCTACTTCTTCCCTTACCCGGCTTACACGTCAATGTAGACGTATCTGTTATCTCAGCATGCTGCTTAGCAATCTCCGCTACCAGGGTAGAAATTTGAAGACGTAGAACCTCATGCTCCTTCTCAAAGGCCTTAGCCACTGCATTCTCATCCTCCTCCTCCTCCTCCCCAGCAGTCTGCTCCGCCTCATTACGATCCACCTTATCATCCTCCCCACCCATCTTCCCAGTATGATCCTCCTCCTGCAACTCAACAGGCACTGCATTCTCCCAAAACGCCTCCCCCACCTTCTGATCCCCCCCTCATTATTCACAGCCTTCACATTCTCAGCACCCACAATTTTATCAGCTGATGCTAACTCCTTCAACTGTTTTACAATACCAACCTTCTTCCCCCGTTGTAACCGGTTTCGTGCATTATAAATTGCTTTGATTGAGGTAGCACTGAAGTTTTTATTTGCATTCAGTACTTTCAAAATTTCAGCTGGCCGAACCTTGCTATTCGCCAAGTCACGCACTGTTTCCATCTCCATTCCCTGCAACGTCCCGTCATCGGAATGGCCATCGACATATTTAGCTGCTTCATGGTTGTGCCTGCCACAAACGACTGTTACCTTCCACTCCTCAACGCCCACGCCCACCATATAACCACGCAATGAGAAAGGACATGAACACTTCTTGGTTTTAACAGGCTGGTTGGTCTTTTTTAGCTTTCGGTGTCCCCGATACTCACCGCTTCTTTCACACGCAAAGTACACAGCATGATGCCCTTTGGCCGTTTTACTTAATCTCCCCGAACGTGTAACAATCACATGCCCATGACTTAACCCGACGTTTTGTATCCACTGAAACAGCTCTTTTCTATCCTTGAACAGTTGATTGGTGGTAAAGTCGGTTGTAAAATCCATAGTATCCTGTATCAAACAATTCATAACCTGATCCTCAAAGATTTAATGCATTATTGCCGAGAAGATAAATCAATATTACCTTGGATTTTTGTACCGACTTCATCAACCTCAACCGTGGATGAATGCATGTAAAATCAAAATAAGAAAGGCAGATAAACTGTACTTAAAAGTATAGACGTACCAAAGAGTCGATGTTGATAAATTTAGGTCAAAAACCCCTAAATCGATTTCTCTCGATTCAGCTCTTTGTTTGATCTCACCAGTTGCCTAAGTGATGTATCCTTCGAGCAATTAAATAAAAATCAAAGCTTTTGGATTTCGGTCTGGGCGACTGGAGCGATCTTTGAAAATACTTGCCGTTTGAAATTCCGCCGTGAGCAATCTGTGTAATTGTCTGTCAATTCGCTGCGAGCAGAAGGTATCACGGGACAATTTCGGGTCCTACCGGGTCATATCGGGTCTACAATAATTTACCCGTTGTGCTGGTTGAGTACACAAGTCTAGTTTGAAATATTACTAGCAAATAACCCGTCCACATGTGCACGTGGACTTGACCAAAACAGTTGTGTGCGGTGAGCAATTACGGGTTTTGAGTGGTTGTGTGCGCTGAGCAATTCCGAGTTTTGCGTGGTTGTGTGCGCTGAGCAATTCCGAGTTTTGCGTGGCTGTGAACGGTGAGCAATTCCCAGTTTTGCGTGGTTGTGTGCGCTGAGCAAGTCCGTGTTTTGCGCGGTTGTGTGCGGTGGGCAAACTGCTAGACGGTTTACAGAGGAGAGCAATTTACATTTTTGCCCTCCCACTGTTCGCGATGAGTAATTTACACTATGAACCACTATTTCTACGCATCCGTATATACAAATGCAGCGTAACAGCTTCCATATGCGACCAGTTTTGTGACCTAAGGCGGGAAAAGCTAACGAGATAGGGTTTGATCAACAGAAATTATTCTAATGCGCTGAGGTATATAGACTATAAGAGTTCCTGCTTATATCAAACGAAGGTCCTTAAGGCAGTGCAAAAGATTTGTGTCATTGGGTTGGGGTGCCCTAAAATACTCGACTGCGGCCGCACTGCATCGTAAAGTTGGTAAGCCATTAATTGATGCTAATTAATTTGGTATTTTTTAATAATTTCAGAAATTTATTGCTGCAATGTACATTTGGAACATGATTGCGTAGAAATTACGAAGATTGAGATGGGCTCGGTACACATTGAGGGGATCTGGGATGAAGCGGACAAAGAAGCAAAGGTTTGAAATTATTTTGCTTTGTTAACTGACTAATTTACTAGAAAATAAAGCTTAACATTTAGTGACTATATTGGTATCTGGGACTTAATTCAGCGTATTGTTGAAGGCTCAGAGGTTAATGAAGATTATACAAATCAGTTCACAACAAATAAAATTTTCCCCAGCATAGAAGAGCTTGGTAAATGGGTAAAAGGGGTCGGTGTGAAAACCGGGAATTTGGTTGTTACAAAATCATCAAATATGAGTACAAAGGGCAATAGGGTCCCAACTTATTATTTTTGTTGTGAAAGAAGTGGGACATATCGGCCACACAGGCCGGATATATCGGCCAAAAAATCAACTCGAAGCAAGAAGTGTTCATGTCCCTTCTACTTGAGGGCTAATGGTGTGGCAACAGATAAGTGGATTTTGACAGTTGTACGTGGCAATCACAACCATAAACCCGCAATGTACATCAAGCGACATCCAGATGAGAGGAGGTTCGGAGGTGGGGAGATGGCCACGGTGAGAGACTTGTCACATAGACTGCTTAAGCCAAGGGAAATCTTGAAATACCTGAAGGAAAAGGATAATGCAACATCTACCACAATCAACACTATTTATAAAGCCAGACAGAGGATGAAGGCAGGGGAAATGGCCTGGAGAGCAGAAATGCAGCTATTCATTAATCTACTGACACAGCGTAATTACATTGTGTATCATGAAGTGGACGAAGTGACAACTGCAGTGAGGACTATATTTTGGGCACATCCGCAGTCGGTTGAGTTATTACGAAAATTTCCAGAGATTCTGGTTATGGACTGCGCGTTGAAGACCAACCGCAACAGGCCACCATTGATGGAGATGTATGGGGTGACGTCCACAGATATTCAGTTCGCAGCGGCATTTTGTTACACGGAGGCCGTACGTGAGGAGAACTACTTGTGGGCCTTGGGGAAGTTGAGCTCTTTGCTGCAGGGATACAGGATGCCACGTGTAATTTTGTCAGCACTGGAGCCAGCACTTATGAATGCCATTGGCCATGAATTTCCCCTTGCGGTGCACCAAATATGTAGAATGCACATATCCAAAAATATTGCCAAAAATTGCCAGCCCTCTTTTGAAGATCAAGAAAAATGGTTAGGTTTCATCTCTAGCTGGAATTTATTGGTGGGGGCACGCAAGGAGGAGGAGTATGTTGCTAAACTGAAGGCATTGGAGACCGAGTACAAAGATTACACAAGGGTCGTGAGCTATGTGAAGACATCTTGGTTGGACAAGTACAAGGAGAAGTTTATTTCTGTATGGACAGATGGCAATCTCCACTTTGGAAATGTCAGTACCAACAGAGGGCAGACCAAAAGAGCACAGACTGAACATTCTAAGCTTAAAAGGGCATTGGGTTCATCGGCCTTCAGTTTATCCGCTTCTTGGCCAACCATACATGAATCATTAGAGGGGCAGCATATCGAGATCAAGGCATCATTCGAGAAATCTAAGATCATGTTGCAACATAATGTGCATGGGTTCTTGTTCAAGGAGCTGATAGGATTTACAGCCGCTGCGGCGTTGAAGATAATGTCTGTGGAAGCTGATAAATCTGACCCTATGGGAATGGACCAATGCACAGGTGATTGTCTAGCTAGAATGATTTATGGTGTACCATGTGCCAATGAGATTGGCAAATACACAAGGGAAAATCGCCCCATTCCCTTAGATGCCGTAAATTCTCATTGGAAGCAGCTAAACATGGAGGCTAAGCCGGAATTGATGTCTGAAGAAGATGGGCTTATACATGCTGAATTAGAGCGCATACACATGCTCTATGCTCAACTTGATGGGCCGATGAAGCAGGAGTTGTTAATTAAGTTGAAGGAGCTAGCTACCCCGGCGACAAATCTGATTACAGAGCCGCAAGTTAATGTCGTGTTCAATGGAAGAAGAAAAAGGGATATTAATTTGACAAATGAAGAAACAGCCACCCCCATTCATCCTGCTCATTTTGATCATGACTTCGGCGATGCGGCTAGTTGCTCTGCTCAAATTCCACCTGAAGTCTCATCGAAACAAGAAAGCGTCGGCCGTGTCCAGCCGAGACGGTCCCAAAGGATCAAAAATACGTCTGCCCCACCCATTCCTCCTCAACTTGCTAGAAAGAAACCAACTGGCAAAGCCGCGACATCTGGCAGTATGACTGGGGTTTCTGCTACAGCTTCATTTGCAGCAGCAAATTATGAAGCAAAGGACGCTAGAGCCGTTCAAGGAGGCATACCTTATCTTGATCAATTCCCCGCTGCAATCGCCAAATATATATCGACCGTCACAGATGTGACGGCAGATGGGAACTGTGGTTACAGGGCTATATCTTCACATCAGGGATGGGAGAGGACCAGTGGAAGGTGGTCAGAAGAGAATTGCTTCAAGAGCTGCGTGACCACTATGATGTGTACTCAAAGGTGATGGGTGAGGAAAGTGCACAAGAACAGGTAGTGTCAATTAACTATATGGGTGACCACCCCCCGATGCAATATTGGATGACCTTCCCTGAAGTTGGACATATTATCTCAAGTCGTTATAACTGTGTAATACATCTGTTGTCAATGCAACAATGTCTTTCATTTTTTCCGTTAAGATCAGGACCACACCAAGGTACGAAACGTGGTCCCTTCACCATAGGTTTTGTAAATAATAATCACTTTGTAAATATTCAACTTAAAGATAGAAGCCCGGTCCCACCGGTAATAAGGCAATGGAAGGCTAACCGCCTGCCTGAGGCCGAAGGATGGCTGGAAGGCCTTGAAGAGAGGATGCGACAATTCGAGACATTATTCTGTAAAGATGTAGGCAAATTTCCCACTGTAATTACCGTATCATCAGAGCATTGAATTTATAATTTTGTGCAAATGTAGTGACTGAGTTTATAATGAAAGAATATACTGAATTTTTTGGGATTTTTGTACAAAATCTATGGGATTTCTGCACAACGGGAACTCAACGCGCCATCATGTCTTTGCTTGTTGTGCGCTTTGATCATTTATGTTATGGGATACAGTAGCTAAATTCGCACGCTTGGCATAATTTTGCCCGTTGTGAGCTTTGAGCAATTTATGTTACAGCATTAAAAATTTGCTCACCGTGCACAACGGACATAAAGGAGAATGCTAAGAGTTGGACTCATAATTGTGTGCTTTGGTATGTTATTGATGTTGAAGACCGTATACAGCAGTAAATGTGTTATTTATGTTGCATGAAGTGATTTCCACCTCTGCGTATTCTTGAATCTTTCTCTCCTTGACGATGGTCTACTTGAATCTATGGCATAAGTCCAATATCCCAAGTTCGTTTAAAGGAAACCTCTATACGTAACAATCTCGATGCATGTAGAGGCTATGTGAATGCTGGAGAAAATGACTCCAATGAAACACACTGACAAATCAGATTCATCCATACACATCAGGTAAAAGGTGGGACCGGTGTGAGCAATGAGAAAAAAATTGTATATCTGGTTCACTGTGATGCTAAGCTCAATTCCAACGCAGTTCACGTGCACTAAGTATATTCCCGGGAAACTTCGATATTTCACACCATCCTTGACCATTTCTGTGATGGCTGTATGCTAATAGTTTTAATATCCACAAGAAATTAAGCAATCGGTGTACGAAGATCGCTAATGGTTGGCAAACAGATAATTAAACTAACAAGCGGTAAAAGACTGGACCAGACTGTGTTTATTGCCAATTGAATGTTCGGGGTTCATTACTAACGCGTAAACCATCACATGTTCACCTCTCAAAAGATGGCCACGATTCACACAGACGCCTCGCTGGAGGGGGCGTTGGTAGCCAAACCGTCCTACGTTTGGGCCGATCCTCCACCGGACTCCCGACCAGATCGCTGACGCTTCCTCGCCTCAGCCTCATGCCTCACGTCTGCAATCGAGTTTGGAGGAAGCGAGTTTCTCTCCAACTCGGCTATACGAGCCAGGAGACTGCTCTTCTCTACGTACCATCGCTCTTCGGAGCTCTTCCGAACCGCTGACATAGAGGCCGCCCGATCTTTAGCTTTCGCAACCTCCCACTCCGCCTGAGATCTGCGGTCTCTCTCTTTCATCAGCTGCTCCTTCAAATCCTTAAGTTGAGATTCGAAGGAAACCGCCTTTTTCCGGTCGGCAATCAACAATTGCACCACTCGGCGACGCAGTTCCGCCCCGACCAATGATGTCTGCAGGGAATCATGGATAAGTAAGACTGTAAGAGTAAGGCAACAGCACAACGAGACGACATTAGTACTTAACATGGTAACTGCCATAAACGACTGAGTTAGCGAGCCTTTCAATGTCAATTTGACCCACGACACTTTGGTCAATGGGAAGGATGGAGTTCTCCACCAGCCAACTGGCCACCCCCCTATCCACCAATGCAGACTCGCCGTCCCAGACGGGGAAGAAGGGTCGGTGACGGTTCCCCCTAGTACCTTCCGATGGAACGTCAGTGGGTGGATTCAACAGCAATGCCCCCTCGTACGCCGGGGGGACATAGCCTGCCGGAACGAGACCTCCCCATGGCCACGTATCCCTTAGGGGAGTTTCAGGCAACTGCGGCCGCACATCCCCCCTATCATGAAGGGAACGGTTATCAGCTACGTCACCGTCTCTTCTTCCCTCTGAAGACTGGCCTTGCAAAGTTTCTTCGTCCCACTGACACGATTTCTCAGCCATATCTGCAGTGAAGGCACAAATCATGGCGAATGGTGATATATCCCCAAATTTGGCGGGATAAATATCCTCCACTTGACCGGACGCATGGAGGGGTTTTCTGGGGTCTTCGCGGCGTTTTTTTGCTGTCTGCTACATTAATACTCCGAGTTTGGCGGCAACTCAAATTTTTTGCCGGGTCCTCCATTATGGGTGGCCATCTTGCTTCTTGACTCTCTCGCTCTTCCGTTTGTTATTACAAGTATAAACAAACGGCGGATTAATTACTGAGCTCGCAAAACGCGGAAAAATTTGAACCGATGTTCGCGGTGAGCAAACATAATTTAGTCACGCGCAGTATATGCGTAAATGAGGGATAGTTGTGCGCGGTCGAATATTTGGATTTATTATACGAATTTCCTCATCGCGCACATATGGCATTACTGTATACAGTTGTGTGAGGAGATATATTAAACGACTAAAATGTTTTACTTGTCAGAATGGATACAAATATTCGCTGATATGGCGCTGACGTGAAAAACTTTTCTCAAACAAAGTTCCAGCAAAGTCGGCAGTTGGATGAGTAGATGACCGGTCGAATTCTTGTTTGTGGTCCCACCAACCTCTCACCTCATCCGCAATTTCCATCACTACGTACCATCGCTTTTCGTCTTATTAATAGTGACACATTAAAGTGGAGCCCACAGAGGGAAAAAGATAGAATATTTCAACGCAGCACAGCGGAACGACGCGAAACCTACTGCAAATTGCCCAGTTAACAACATTCGAACGTGAAGGTCCGCAGACTGTTTAGCGGGCCCCACAATATATTCTCGAGTCTCGACACCCCACTATCCAACCCCATTGAATCTAGTTGGTAGATGATGTGACATTTAATTAGGTATTTTTTCCCATATTTAGTTTACGTGAATTAAGCTATATTCGACGACTCCATGCAAGTCTAAGCGGAAGTTGGCCGGTTATATCATCTCCAAACCACACTGCAACAACACGCCAAATATGGCGTTTTCCCTCCATCAACCGCCCTGCAAAACTGGAATCAATTTGCCGATTTGCTACAGGGCCATCCAAATTTGGAGAGTCAATGTAGCAACTTCCGGTGTATAAAAAACAGTGTAGAAACCTACATCCAGTTTTTGTATGTCTGTTTATTAGACCATACATAGAACATTCATTACGATTCTGTTTGTTTATTTCGATCCCCCTATGGCATTATTCAAAAGGCGGCAGTAAAATAACAACAATCGTGCCAAATAAGAATCTAAATATATATAAATATAAAATCCAAAAAATCATAAAACCACATTATAAACTTAGGTGATAAGAGGAACGAAAGTCCAATATCAACATTGAGATACACGAAGGAAACTTAACGTCTCAAATCACAACACATATAGATATAGCATACATGGAGACCATATCACAAAATTCACACATATATATGATATATGATCAACAAATATAGTGCGGAATTAAAATTAAACCCAAATAATAAACAAATGCACACGCAATTATGTTTCAAGTGTTCGGATTACCCAAGTAACTTCCCGCCTTGTTCCCGGTTATCCTACGTCCCTTCCACCTGGATACCTCCGGATACTCAAGTTAGAACACTAACTTGAGGTTGCCTTTAAACCCACTTGTAGCAACCCTACAAGTGAAATCGAATACAATCGATGTCCTTCACTCCTACAACTTGTGAGTAAGCAAACCGCTCTCAGAAACCTAGCACAAAAACAAAATAACGAAAGTTATGAAATTATGAAAGCAACACTTACAATCCCATATGCCTTGAAGTAGAACTTGAAGGAGAAGTGTGTTGTGTGTTGAAGACTCTCTTGGAAGAGAGGAGAAAGCCCTTTCTCTTGACTGCACCTATTACCTTGACGATCACGTTCCGTTTGAGTACACATCGCTCCTGCCTTTGCACCGGCACCATTATATCAGTTCCCGCCTGTTACTCAGGAATCCCTGTCAATAGAGAGGACTACTGCCGTAAAGGTGGAGGCCGAGGTAATAGATCGGGTGCCAAACGGCGGCTCTAGGCTGGACCGATATACGTGCACCTCATGGGCATTCACGTTCCGGTTGAATGCACATCGCTCCTGCCTTTGCACCAGCTCCATTATATCAGTTCCCGCCTGTTACTCAGGATTCCCTGTCAATAGAGAGGACTACTGCCGTAAAGGTGGAGGCCGAGGTAATAGATCGGGTGCCAAACGGCGGCTCTAGGCTGGACCGATATACGTGCACCTCATGGGCATTCACGTTCCGGTTGAATGCACATCGCTCCTGCCTTTGCACCGGCTCCATTATATCAGTTCCCGCCTGTTACTCAGGAATCCCTGTCAATAGAGAGGACTACTGCCGTAAAGGTGGAGGCCGAGGTAATAGATCGGGTGCCAAACGGCGGCTCTAGGCTGGACCGATATACGTGCACCTCATGGGCATTCACGTTCCGTTTGAATGCACATCGCTCCTGCCTTTGCACCGGCTCCATTATATCAGTTCCCGCCTGTTACTCAGGATTCCCTGTCAATAGAGAGGACTACTACCGTAAAGGTGGAGGCCGAGGTAATAGATCGGGTGCCAAACGGCGGCTCTAGGCTGGACCGATATACGTGCACCTCATGGGCATTCACGTTCCGGTTGAATGCACATCGCTCCTGCCTTTGCACCGGCACCATTATATCAGTTTCCGCCTGTTACTCAGGATTCCCTGTCAATAGAGAGGACTACTGCCGTAAAGGTGGAGGCCGAGGTAATAGATCGGGTGCCAAACGGCGGCTCTAGGTTGGACCGATATACGTGCACCTCATGGGCATTCACGTTCCGGTTGAATGCACATCGCTCCTGCCTTTGCACCGGCTCCATTATATCAGTTCCCGCCTGTTACTCAGGATTCCCTGTCAATAGAGAGGACTACTGCCGTAAAGGTGGAGGCTGAGGTAATAGATCGGGTGCCAAACGGCGGCTCTAGGCTGGACCGATATACGTGCACCTCATGTGCATTCACGTTCCGTTTGAATGCACATCGCTCCTGCCTTTGCACCGGCTCCATTATATCAGTTCCCGCCTGTTACTCAGGATTCCCTGTCAATAGAGAGGACTACTGCCGTAAAGGTGGAGGCCGAGGTAATAGATCGGGTGCCAAACGGCGGCTCTAGGCTGGACCGATATACGTGCACCTCATGGGCATTCACGTTCCGGTTGAATGCACATCGCTCCTGCCTTTGCACCGACTCCATTATATCAGTTCCCGCCTGTTACTCAGGATTCCCTGTCAATAGAGAGGACTACTGCCGTAAAGGTGGAGGCCGAGGTAATAGATCGGGTGCCAAACGACGGCTCTAGGCTGGACCGATATACGTGCACCTCATGGGCATTCACGTTCCGTTTGAATGCACATCGCTCCTGCCTTTGCACCGGCTCCATTATATCAGTTCCCGCCTGTTACTCAGGAATCCCTGTCAATAGAGAGGACTACTGCCGTAAAGGTGGAGGCCGAGGTAATAGATCGGGTGCCAAACGGCGGCTCTAGGCTGGACCGATATACGTGCACCTCATGGGCATTCACGTTCCGGTTGAATGCACATCGCTCCTGCCTTTGCACCGGCTCCATTATATCAGTTTCCGCCTGTTACTCAGGATTCCCTGTCAATAGAGAGGACTACTGCCGTAAAGGTGGAGGCCGAGGTAATAGTGTAGGATCCTGCCAAAACAGAGTTAGGATCGATAATTAAAGTCGAGACTTACGCTAGCGTATGCGGAACGATAGTCTCGGAACTTTGCCTTCGGATTCGCCACGACGGATCGAGTCTTCTCACGAACGGAGTAAGGCTACTAATCCACAATCTAAATCTCTATTTTAGATTAAGAACTTGGATGGAGGGAGAGGAAATATTTCTGCAGAGCTTCGCTATGAAGAAGATGCATGCATGAATTTCATGCAAATGGTGTAAGGAAAATGGCTACCCTTGGGTCTTATTTATAGCCCCCAAGGTAGTTATTTTAGGGTAAGTTGTTCCTTTGGAACAACTTAATTAAGGTGTACCATGATGCATGGCACATTATAAGCTTAAGTTGTACCATATGCATGGTACAACATAAGCTTAAGATATTCCCCCTTTATTAGCCATATGTCGCATGCATTTATGCATATATAATGCGACTTTCCCACTCATACAGAGATCCTCTCCGCAAGGGAACAGATTCCCTTTGCACACGACTTCGTGTGCGCGACGTTCGAGGTCCGTATTCCCTCGTACATCCCCCACAAGGGTGTACAAACGTCTTCCATATCCAACATCTCCCACTCACACTTGGGGGGATTGTAAGAGAACGTCTTTCCCTTAGTTCTTTCATCTATCATACCGAGAAATAGACCGTGCGACCGTCATGCGCGTAGAGTCTGTTGTTGTGCACTTGTTAGAGATACACAACGACCTCGAAGGTGCAAAGTTGAGTAGTTCAACGCATGCTTTACCCTAGATTATTTCTTCACATTTTCTTGTACTTTATTTTCAACAATTGAATCCCATCTGGATTACAATTGGCTGGCCAGCTTTGAATCATTAAAGTCCAAATGCGAATATGAAATCAATCTTCCTCTTCTTGCGAACCTTTTGATCTTGACTTGATTCGCTTTTCTAACGTGCCCCGCCGAGCCGAATTACCATAGCCCATTAGTAACACGCTAAGATAGCGATCATCTCGTCAAATCTAAAGGAACCAATTGGAGTCCTTGAGGGTAAGAGTTAAGACCCGTATGGCCTTTGAGTCTCACATAATAGCAAACACTATTGCTACTAACTCAGTGGTCGAAATGCATACGTGGTATGAACACGTATTACAACATCACTCCTTTCCCAGGGAGAGTATGTCTTAATGATGTTGTACTGATGAAAGATCAGACACCACAGTGCCTATCTTTTTGAGTCCCCTTACTACTCGTGAAATATTCACGGACTCTCATCCTGCATAGGACAGATAGGATTTAAAAAATCCAATGAGATCTTTCTATCCTTGTGATACAGATCTCAGATCTTTTGTAAGCATCCGTATGATGCAGATCTTTTATTCGACTATCTTGTTTAAGTCATGACTCTAAATCATTTGTCTAATGATTTTGACTTTAAACTAGTCTCATCTCTATCTTATCCATCTGATAAGATAAGGCGGTTGCTCATGTGAGAGAGCCAACCTTAATCTGTCCGACATACACACAATAAAATAGCTGAGACTTAAACACAAATGTTTAAAATCATTTGTAAGAAACTTGTATGCAATATATAAAAGAACTTCTTTCTTTTATTAAACTTTGATCTTCTATAGACATGGGAAATATTACATGATACAGCTCAGCACCTACGCATTCCCATAGATGATAAGTGTTTGAAAAACACATCTCTGGGGATCGCCTTAGTAAGGGGATCCGCTATCATCTCATGCGTGGATATGTATCCTATGTCTACTTCCTTCCGTTTGTCATAATCCTTTGCAAACTTGAATCGAATGTCAATGTGTTTGGTCTTACAATGAAATTTAGGATCTTTGACATAGGCAATCGAAGCTTGACTATCACTGTATATAGGAACAGTGCTCGAGTCAGAGGCATTCGTCAGCCTGTCTAAGAATTTCCTAAGCCAAACAGCTTCTTGGACCGCCATGCTGAATGCTACGAATTCGGCTTCCATGGTTGATAAGGCGATGCAGGTTTGCTTCTTGCTGCTCCAGGATATTGCACCATTCCCGAGCAAGTAAACAAAGCCTGAGGTAGATCTTCGCTCGTCGAGATCACCCGCCCAATCAGCATCGGTATAGCCTTCGAGTCTCAAGGTATTGCCTTGATAGCATAACGCATAGTCCGCAGTCCCTTTGAGGTATCTTAATATCCTATTCACCGCTTTCCAGTGTGCTTGTCCTGGGTTGGATTGGTAACGGCTTACCATACCAACAGCATAGCAAATGTCCGGTCTGGTACACATCATGGCGTACATCAGACTCCCGACAGCACTGGAGTATGGAACTTTTTCCATAGCTTTCTTTTCTTTTGGATCTTTGGGACACATCTCCAAACATAGACCCTCGCCTTTGCTTATTGGAGTATCAATTGGCTTGCAATCCTGCATATTAAACCGTTCTAAAACTTTCTTTATATATGTCTCTTGAGAGAGAGAAAGAAGTTTCTTGGAACGATTCCTTGAGATCTTAACCCCAAGGATATATGCAGCTTCACCCATGTCTTTCATTTCAAAGACGGACGAAAGCCAAGCTTTGATATCCATGATAAGACGCTTATCATTTCCGGCTATAAGTATGTCATCTACATAAAGAGACATAATTACATACTTGTTCTTAATCCTCTTAATGTATACGCAGTTGTCTTCGTCGAGCATGGAGAAACCATACGACAACACGACTTCTTGAAAGCGCACATACCACTGCCTTGAGGATTGTTTAAGACCATATATGGATTTACAAAGTTTACAAACCTTATGTTTGTTTTCTTCTCGTACAAACCCGTTTGGTTGTTCCATGTAGATCTCCTCATCTAGTTCTCCGTTAAGAAAAGCAGTCTTTACATCCATCTGATGTAACTCGAGGTCCAAACAAGCCACCATTGCCAGAATTAAGCGAATCGAGGTAAAACGCACGACAGGAGAGAAAGTCTCTTCGTAGTCTATTCCTTCCTGTTGCGTGAAACCTTTCGCAACAAGGCGAGCTTTATATTTCTCGATGGAGCCATCAGCCTTATGCTTGATTTTGAGAACCCACTTGTTCCCAATGGCTCTACGTCCCTTAGGTAAATCAACCAAGTCCCAGACTTGGTTTGTTTTCATGGATTGAAGTTCTTCTTCCATTGCCGCTATCCATTTATCTTTAGCAGGGCATGTGACGGCCTGTTTGAAATTTGCAGGTTCGTCATCATCTTGTAGTAATGTCATGAATGTTTGAGGAAATTCATCCTCAAATCTCAGAGGTGTTAGCCTCGTTCGATTACTACGTCTTGTTTGAGTTTGATCACTCCCACTTGGAATGACATCACTCCCACTTGGAATAACATCACTCCCACTCGGAATAGGATTGGTATCGTTCGTATCATCCATTGGTGAAGTTTGAAACGTATTTTCTTCTTCACCAAGAATTCTCCCACTCGAACGTTCCGATCCTTCTTGATCCCAAGTCTCAAACAAGGATAAGTCTTGACTTATCTCACCCTGTCTTGGAAACTCTTTTTCCAAAAAGACAACATCCCTCGATTCGAATTCTATTAGACCCCCATTGTCCTCTTGACCGACGAAAACATATCCTTTGGAGTTTTCAGCGTATCGGATGAAGATACACTTCCTCCCACGTGGCCCAAGTTTGCCATATTTGTGAGAGGATAAATGTGCGTATGAGGCACAACCCCAAGGTTTTAGAATGTTTAAGTCTGGAGTTCTATTGTTCCACAACTCATAAGGAGTAGAACTTACCGACTTCGAGGGTACACGGTTTAAGATGAATGCTGCCGTCAATAATGCGTCACCCCAAAAGGTGATAGGCAAATTTGCCTGAGACATCATTGATCGGACCATTTCCATCAATGTCCTATTCCTTCTTTCCGCAACACCGTTTTGTTGCGGAGTGTAAGGCATAGTTACCTGATGTACTATGCCTTTTTCATCACAAAGTTCCTTAAAACTTATTGATTGATATTCACCGCCCCTATCGGTTCGCAAAACCTTAATCTTGCGATCTAATTGATTCTCCACCAAACTCATATAGTTTTTAAAGCAAGCCAAAGCTTCACTTTTGTGGGATATCAAATAGATATGTCCGAAACGGGTGAAGTCATCAATGAATGTGATGAAATAGGACTTCCCGTGTCTTGTCTTAACATTCATTGGACCGCAAATGTCCGAATGGATAAGCTGTAATGGAACTTCGGCCCTTGTGCCAGTTCCAAACGGCTTGCGACAAGTTTTCCCTACAAGACAATGTTCGCAAGTTGACATTTCAACTTTTGAAACATTAGATAGCAAGCCACTTTTGGCAAGTCTATCCATTCTAGTTGGTCCAATATGACCAAGTCTTGCATGCCAACAAATGATTTCAGACTCAGAGTTAGAAGCATTTGTCAAATGAAAACTTTCATTAATGGAAGAAGCATCATCATACATTGTATTTAAAACAATTAATCCATTACAAACATTACCAGAACCAATCAAAGAATTATTACAAACAAGGTCAACATATTGTTTATAGAACCTCCACTCATAATCTAAAGACATTAACATGACCACGGAAACGATATTCCTTCTAATATCTGGAGCAAAGAGGACGTCGTGCAATAATAAAGTCCGGCCGTTGTCGAGAACTAGCTTGCATGTTCCGACGCCTGTGACTTCAACACGAGTGTTGTTGCCGACGTATATCCACTTTGTTCCTTGAGTTATCCTTCGATACTCTACGAAGAACCTTCTGTCCTTCGCAACGTGGTCTGTGGCCCCTGAATCAATCAACCAAAAATAGTTAGATTCAGCAAGAAACATGGAACTAGAAACACATATGTAACTAGCCCTACAAGTTACCTTGTCACTTCCATCCGTACACTTACGGGCGAAGTGACCGTACTTGTTGCACTTAAAGCACTTGATCTTCTTCAAGTTTTTCTTCTTTGAGTGCATATTCTTTTGCCACTTTTTGTTCTTAGTCTTCTTTGAGGTTTCCGGTTCTTGCTTTCGTTCGTTCACAAACCTTAAGCGTTTCCGCTTATTTCCTCCATGTGAGGAACTAGCGGCTACGTGCACTTCTGCACTTGGTTTTGCGGCTTGAATCCGCTCTTCCTCGAGTTCGAGGTGTTTCGAAACATCGCTTAAAGTTTTAATGCACTCATTATGAGTGAGGTGCATTTTCATGTTGTCCCAGCTATCTGGGAGTGAACGAATGACCGCTTGGATCTGCTGTTCGTCAGACAGCGTAACACCCGCATCCTTTAATTCAGATATAAGATTCGCCATGTGGCGGAGATGCTTTTTCATAGAATGATCTCGCCGCATCTTGTACGAATCAAATTGAATATTCAAGGAGCGGAGTTTGGTAACCGAAGTTCCACCAAACTTTACTTCTAGCTCAGACCATATGTCTTTGGCTAGATCGAATTCCCGAAATAGACGCATTATGTCATTGTCCATCGCGGACAGTAACGTAATACGTGCTATTTTGTTCTTTCGAGTCCAAGTGTCATAAGCTTCCCGGTCCCTCTTGTGTTGGGCCGTATTGCCCAACTCAGGTTCTACCATTATGTTTTGGAGTGTTTCGAGCACATCTTGCTCCTCCAAAACATATTGGATCTTTATTGACCAAAGTTTATAATTGTCGCCGTTGAGCTTTTCACCTTTGTTAAGCTCTGCGACAATATTCTTAGAAGCGGTAGACATTTTCGATTCAAAAAACTGCAAAGAGAATGAAAAACACGATCAAAATTCTATGCATAAAGTTTCGATTCTTTAAACACTTGATAAGTTCCTTGGATGCGTTGAAATGTTACTCTAGAATCGAGAAGTTCACTACGTTCCCAACTACCATCTAGTAGTAACTTTCAAAGTATCCCTCTTACTTATCTCAAGTAAAAAGAAATCAGAAATAATACCCGTATGGTATTAGCAGCGGAAAATCACTTTGAAAAACTTATCTTTCAAAATAGAATAGGTGAGAATTAGCGCAAAGAATTTTAACGCAACAATTGCCAAGCCACGAGACCTGTTCTACACACCCATGGGTTAGATAACCATGGCCGGATCGTGGTAGGACTTGGAATTCTAAATTGCGCTATCCCGATTTAAGGACGGGACATAACCTATTTGAAAAACATCTTTTTCAAAAATTTGAAAGCACGTTGGCTAGTCTCCGTAGAGTAGAGCACAACGTCACAAGTACATTGGCTAATCTCCGTAGAGTAGAGCACAATGACATGGCTAATCTCGCATGAAGTAGAGCACTATGGCTAATCTTCAAGGAGTAGAGCCCAATAAAAACTTCATTAAAATGTTAGTTCCGTATGAACTAGTCGACACTGTGGTTAGCCCCGTATGGACTAATCTACACATTCGAGTTTGACCAAGGCCATTTGTTACCCCGTATGGGTCATCTGGCAAGTTTGCAATCGACCCAGACCATTTGTCGGATTGGTTGACCTGGGCTTGGCCAAAGGCCGGCCAGGGCCTCTGCCCTGGCCGGCCAGGGGGCCTGGCCCCCTCGGCCAGGGCCAGCCAGGCCCTGGCCTCTGCCAGGGCCTGCCGGCCAGGCCCTGGCCACTGCCAGGGCCTGCCGGCCAGGCCACTGGCCGGGGCCAGGGCTCCTGCCCTGGCCTCGGCCAGGCCCTGGCCTGAGGCCAGGGCACCGGCCCTGGCCTCTGCCAGGGCCGGCCTGGCCCTGGCAGTGGCCAGGGCGCCGGCCCTGGCCTCTGCCAGGGCCGGCAGGCCGGCCAAGGGCCGGCCCTGGCCACTGCCAGGGCCGGCCTGGCCGGCAAGGCTCTGCCAAGGCCGGCCACTACCGGCCTGGCCCTTGGCCGGCCACTGCCGGCCTGGCCATGGCCGGCCATGGCTTGGCCATGGCCGGTCATGGCCAAGGCCATTCGGCGTTGGCCGGCCATGGCCCCTTTGGCCATGGCCGGCCACCCCCTTTAAACGGGGTTGCCGCACTCATTCCTCCCCCTTGATGGGGTGGTCGCCGGTGGTTATTGGCCGTAGCCAACCCCCTCCGCATGGGGAGAGGGGATGCATGGCCTTCATAGCCCATTTGGCCATGGTGCACATGCACCAAATTATCCTCTTACCCGATGGAAATAACTTCCATCATCTTCCTCGATGAAGCACCCGTTCGTCGATGAAGTTAGTTATTTCCTAATGGCCGTGTGTCAAAAATGAATAACTTACTACGTGAACGGTCGGTTCTTCCCGTCACGGAGAGTTCCTACCATATCCATAATGATAGGAGACCCTAACGTGAAAAGAACAACCGCTGCGTTCTCTCCGTCACAAAGCGTTCCTACTATATCCGTAATAGTAGGAGACCCATTCGTGAAAAAGACAACGACTCGTTCGTAGTTTCGACGGGGCGGTGGTTTGACCGGGGCGAACCCATATGGCTCCGATACCAATGTAGGATCCTGCCAAAACAGAGTTAGGATCGATAATTAAAGTCGAGACTTACGCTAGCGTATGCGGAACGATAGTCTCGGAACTTTGCCTTCGGATTCGCCACGACGGATCGAGTCTTCTCACGAACGGAGTAAGGCTACTAATCCACAATCTAAATCTCTATTTTAGATTAAGAACTTGGAAGGAGGGAGAGGAAATATTTCTGCAGAGCTTCGCTATGAAGAAGATGCATGCATGAATTTCATGCAAATGGTGTAAGGAAAATGGCTACCCTTGGGTCTTATTTATATCCCCCAAGGTAGTTATTTTAGGGTAAGTTGTTCCTTTGGAACAACTTAATTAAGGTGTACCATGATGCATGGCACATTATAAGCTTAAGTTGTACCATATGCATGGTACAACATAAGCTTAAGATATTCCCCCTTTATTAGCCATATGTCGCATGCATTTATGCATATATAATGCGACTTTCCCACTCATACAGAGATCCTCTCCGTAAGGGAACAGATTCCCTTTGCACACGACTTCGTGTGCGCGACGTTCGAGGTCCGTATTCCCTCGTACATCCCCCACAAGGGTGTACAAACGTCTTCCATATCCAACAAATAGATCGGGTGCCAAACGGCGGCTCTAGGCTGGACTGATATACGTGCACCTCATGGGCATTCACGTTCCGTTTGAATGCACATCGCTCCTGCCTTTGCACCGGCTCCATTATATCAGTTCCCGCCTGTTACTCAGGATTCCCTGTCAATAGAGAGGACTACTGCCGTAAAGGTGGAGGCCGAGGTAATAGATCGGGTGCCAAACGACGGCTCTAGGCTGGACCGATATACGTGCACCTCATGGGCATTCACGTTCCGGTTGAATGCACATCGCTCCTGCCTTTGCACCGGCTCCATTATATCAGTTCCCGCCTGTTACTCAGGATTCCCTGTCAATAGAGAGGACTACTGCCGTAAAGGTGGAGGCCGAGGTAATAGATCGGGTGCCAAACGGCGGCTCTAGGCTGGACTGATATACGTGCACCTCATGGGCATTCACGTTCCGGTTGAATGCATATCGCTCCTGCCTTTGCACCGGCACCATTATATCAGTTCCCGCCTGTTACTCAGGATTCCCTGTCAATAGAAAGGACTACTGCCGTAAAGGTGGAGGCCGAGGTAATAGATCGGGTGCCAAACGGCGGCTCTAGGCTGGACCGATATACGTGCACCTCATGGGCATTCACGTTCCGTTTGAATGCACATCGCTCCTGCCTTTGCACCGGCTCCATTATATCAGTTCCCGCCTGTTACTCAGGAATCCCTGTCAATAGAGAGGTCTACTGCCGTAAAGGTGGTGGCCGATGTAATAGATCGGGTGCCAAACGGCGGCTCTAGGCTGGACCGATATACGTGCACCTCATGGGCATTCACGTTCCGGTTGAATCATGAATGCACATCGCTCCTGCCTTTGCACCGGCTCCATTATATCGGTTCCCGCCTTTTACTCAGGATTCCCTGTCAATAGAGAGGACTACTACCGTAAAGGTGGAGGCCGAGGTAATAGATCGGGTGCCAATCGGCGGCTCTAGGCTGGAACGATATACGTGCACCTCATGGGCATTCACGTTCCGTTTGAATACACATCGCTCCTGAACGTGCAGTGGCTACTAAACAATAGATATTTATATATCGGTTGCGAGACGCAATCGGTATGCCACGTAATGATGAAAGTACAACCGCCATCTCGTACAATCTTATTTCGGAGGTACGTAATGATGACAGTAAATGATTCTGCTTTCTTCTCAACAATGTTCACGTGTTGTAACTGGAGAATGAGTCAAGTAGAACCTCGGTTTCCGTGTAAGCCCTTAATTACGATTTTTTTTGCCCATTCGAACGGATGCTTTACCCCACTTGTCTGATGAGATCGTTTTAGTCAGTTCCACTTCCATATGTAATCCAGCAGCTGAGATTAAAATAACCAATCATTATATATATGTGGAGTCAGTAGACGAGGGGTTTCGCGGAAAATTTCATTCCTCTTTCCTTTGATCTGTCGTTCCGTTTTATTCTTCATCTCAACACTCTCGCATTTCGTACTCGGGTTTCTTCATGCCGCCAAAACAATCTCGTGAGTCGACTTTTTCTGACCCTTGGGGAGTTAGTGATGATGATTCACCGTCACCTGAACACGTTGATCCCCTTCCCTCATCGTTCCCGGCCTATAGACCCATTCTGCGTGATTCGCTTTCGCTTGGTCCAACTCAAGGTGAACACAATGTGAGGTTGCCTCCTCCTGCGTTTCCTCCTTTACATGCAGGTTCATCAGTTCCATCTCCGGCTGAAAAAGCCCCACTCGAGGACTACAGTTATAACGGCCTCCTCTCTATGGATGGGATGTCTCGCCGTCAGGACTCTGTTCTGCACAACCTCCGTAGCAAACTCGAGGAGCTTATTACGTTTGTCTCTGTACTTACAGATGAACAACGTCAGCTTAAGGATATACTCATAGGCAATGTAAGCCCCGCATCTGCTGCTTCATCATCCTCCCATCAGCCGGTGAACTTTACTCGTAGATTAGGAGAAATTGAAACCCATCTCTCCAACACCAATCTGGCGATCTCACTTCTGCGTAGCGACTTCGACACTATGATGCTCATAATGTCGAACATACAAGAGAAGATGGAGACTCTGGTGCCCTCTCCTAGAGACATCCGTACTGTTGCGCCACCATCACCACCTCCGCCTCCGCCTCCGCCTCCAGGTTTTTGAGGTGGCCGGTCCTTTGGCGCACAAGCCTTTCTCTTGTCTTATATTGTATTTTTGATCATCGACGGAGAAGAGTGTTTGTGGGTAGATATTCTTTGGTGTTTTATGTCATTATGTACGAAATGTAGTTTCAAATTTGTTGTGGTATGTACAGTGTAACGTATAAATGTTGTAGTATGATAGAATTCAGACCTTAATACACTGTCATTTAATTTGATACAATTGCATGACATTATGAAATTGATATATGTGATATATACATCGATGCTTACTTGAATCAATGTCCGAAATTGAAATTACCTATGTAAAAACTTTTTACCGTTATATGATTTACCCAGCGAGCACAACGGGCATAAATTGTGACCGTCCTTATATACGTTGTGATAAAACATTTACGTTTGCACACAATTACTCAGCGCGCACAACGGTCACATAATGAGTTTGACCGATGTGCGGTCTGTGAGCATACCCGTATCTGATTATCCACAATTACTCAGTTCACACAACTGCACGTATTTGTGACCTTTTTGCGCGAGGAGCCAAACTCGTTTTTTGAATTCTAGGGCTGACCAGGACAAGATAAAGAGTGGCTAGGATTTGATCCTGGGAAATCAATGGCTGAGATTGGATTTTATGAAAATTTTAGTTGGAAAACTTAAATTTTAGTGGGAAAAGTGTCTTGGAAACCAAAAATTTGAAATTAGAAGTGTCTTTGGATAGATTGTGGAGATTAAATTTGGGGGGGACGTGCCTTGGGAACCTAAACTTTGAAATTAGAGGTGCCTTGGGAAAGATTGTGAAGATTAAATTTAGGGGAGAAATGCCTTGGAACCCTAAACTTTGAAATAAAAAGTGCCTTGGGAAAGATTATGTAGAAGCATGATCCATTAACTTAAACAAAATAAAAAATTTAGTGTAAAACAATTTAGCGGAACAACAAATTAAATACTTAAAAGTGCCTTGAGTAATATTGTACAAACATAAATAATTTGCTCATCTTGCATAACAGCCATTATTTTCCCCGTTGTGCGCGTTGAGCAATTTTGTTATTGGCCTTCAAGTTTGCTCAACGCGCACCGTAAAGTCCAAACCTTCTTGGGAACATCATCTGGCTGAAACAGTTTGTTGTAGATTCACTCGTCTTTATGTCCAATACAATATCACGCACAGTGACTCTACTGTAGTCTATCGTCCTCATCAATGGGCCAGTCCAATTCGTCTATAAATAGCCTCTCTTCCCACTAGACCTTGTCAACCACTCCACTTCTTAATGATAGTATTCTAACTAATTCTATCTGTTTCTACTTCATACACTATTTTTTCTTCACAATGCTAAATATTTCCCGTTGTTCCTCACTACTTCGTCTTCAACACACAAAGATGAACAATATACTACCGGCAATTGACGTGTACTGGAAGATGTTATTTGCTCCTTCATATGTTCTACTACAGCAGCGGATTCTTCCGAGAAGAAGCAACCGTGATATATTTTTATATCAGTCCCTAAACGTAAAGTTGCATGTCTTTATACCCTATTTTTTTACTTAAATATGCTTTTTATCATTCATAATTGATGCTTCTTCAACGCATACAGTGGCATGCGCTGAAGAATCCAGATCAGCCAACTTCGTTAAAGGAGTGGCTACTTATACCGTTATGGACGATCTGGATGCTAGTGATGATGGTGCGTGCTATTGGAGCTGATCATAAATGCCATCTTGCTTGAGCTGTTCAGCATGACTCTATCACTGTGAACAGTTTTGCGTAGTGGGATTCAATGTACCATTAGGATATTCCCGTGATTGAATTTCATACCAGTTCCAAACTGTAAAGTTGCAAAATGTTTAGCTGTAGTTTCAACTTTGTTGTGTAATGTACAGAATAATCCATAAATGTTGTAGTATTTTGGAATTCAGACCCTAATACAAAAATGATATAGGTGATATATATGTCCGACGTTGATATTACTGAGCAAAATTGTTTACCGAACTATAAATAACATTTATGCATTATGTACATTATAATGCATAATGCTGTAGTTTGTTAGAATTCAGACCTTAATACTATGTCATTTAATTTGATACAATTACAGGACAATACAAAATTGATATAAGGTCATATATACATTGATGCTTACTTGAGTCAATGTCCGACATAGATATTCTGATCAAACACTGTTCACCTAACTATAAATTCCCCAGGGCGCACAACAGGCTCATGCTATATGTTGTGATAAACTATTTACGTGTGCACACAGTTACTAGCATGCACAACGTTCGTATCGATTTGTTTGACCGTTGTGCGCGATGAGCAAAACAGTTTCTTATTATCAACCATTACCCAAATCACACAACTTTTGCTCGCAGAGCCAAACTGTATGCAATTAAACACAATAGACCATCGCACACAACAGTCAGATGCCATGACCGTTGTGCGTGCTGAGCAAAACTGTATTACATGCTCTATTACCCACAGTTAATCATCACGCCATATGGGCAACATTAGGTAAGGTTGCGAGCACTGATCAAATTACACGCAAAACGTTCGTAACGAATAATTGCTCTGCGCGCAAAACGGATCAAAATACACCCCACTGTGCGCGTTGAGAAAAGTGGACGTTACCAATAGTTACTCTGCGCCCACAACGTTCAATACAAAATCCCCATAATTAATAACTTCAGCGCGCACAACGTTCAATAAAAAATCCCAATAATAAAGAAGAAAACAAAATTGGGGGAATTAATTAATGTCAGAGTCACTTCAAACTGACAGGCTAGTAAAAAAAATTACCATTGAACTTATCTGATGCGCAATAGTTGATTGATGGACATTTAAGTGATAAGACAACACATATCAGACCTTTTTTCAGAATAAGACAGCAAAAATATCTACATTTCTTTAATTTGTTAAAATTTGATCCTTAGTGCGGGGTATATAAAAAGGTATACATTTATAAAATATAATACAGCGTGCACAACGGATTTAAATACACCCCGCTGTGTGCGTTGAGCAAAACGGTCGTAACGAATAATTCCTCTGCGCGCACAACATTCAATAAATTTAATTCCCATAATTCCCATAATTTATTACATCAGCGCGCACAACGTTCAATACATTTAATTGATAAGACAACACATATCCGACTGTTTGCAGAATAAGACAGCAAAAAGATATACATTTCTTTGATTTGTTTAAATTGTCCCTTAGTGCGAGGTATATAAAAAGGTATACATTTAGAATATATAATACAGCGGGCACAACGGAACAAAATATACACAGCTGTCCGCGTTCAGCGTAATGGTCGTAATGAATACTTACTCTGCGCGCACAACATTCATTACAAAATCCTCATAATTAATAACTTCAGCGCGCACAATGTTCAATTAAAAATCCCAATAATAAAGAAGAAACACAAAATATTTGTAGATTAATTACTGTTCATACTGACATGGAAGAAAAAAAAAATCATAATTGATGCAAATATAATGGCAGCAGTTGATTGATGGGTGTAAGGAAATTTAAGTGATTTGACAACACATATCTGATAGTTTACAGAATAAGAATGCAAAATTATTCACATTTCTTTGATTTGTTAAAATTTTAGTTTTAGTGCGCACCGTGCGGGGTTTTTAAATTGTAAACATTTTGGATATATAATACAGCGCGCACAACGGATCAAAATACACCCAGCTATGCGCGTTGAGAAAAACGGTCGTACGAATAATTACCAAGCGCGCACCACGTTCAATACTAAATTCCCATAATTAATATCTTCAGCGCGCACAACGTTGAATAAAAAATCCCAATAATAAAGAAAACACAAAATTGGGTGGAGAATTAATTAATGTTGAGACTGACATGCCAGATAAAAAAATCAAAATTGATGCAAATAAAATGCGGAGCAGTTGATTGATGGGTATATAGACATTTACGTGATAAGACAACACATATCCGACAGTTTACAGAATAAGATTGCAAAAATATTCACATTTCTTTGATTTGTTTAAATTTGCGGATTGTGCGGTTTATTTAAAAAGGTATACATTTATAAAATATAATACAGCGTGCACATCGGATCAAAATACACCCCGCTGTGCGCGTTGAGCAAAACAGTCGTAACGAATAATTACTCTGCGCGCACACCGTTCTATACAAAATTCCCATAATTAATTACCTCAGCGCGCACAACGTTCAATAAAAAATCCCAATAATAAAGAAAACACAAAATTGGGGGAGAATTAAATAATATTCAGACTGATGGGTGTACAGACATTTAAGTGATAAGAAACACATATCTTACTGTTTACAGAATAAGATATAAATGGATGGGTGTACAGAATAAGGTGTACAGACATTTAAGTGTTGATACTCATGGGTCACGCTGTTTGATTTGGGGCGTTCACATCGCTATAAATGGATTTATGAGTAATATTGTATAAACATAAATAATTTGCTCAACTCGCACAACTGCCATATTTTTACCCGTTTTGCGCTTTGAGCAATTTTCTTAGAGGCAATCAATTTTGTTAGCGTCAATTTCTGTAGCCCACAGTAACCCAACTGTAGTCTCAGCCTCATCCATGCGGACCATACCCAGTCCAATTCGTCTATATAAAGTGATTCACTTCCCTCTAGACATCGTCAACCACTACTCCTCTCGATTATAGTGTTCTATATGGTTATACCTATACACTATATTTTCTTTTACATGCTAAATTTTTGTTCTTACTACTGAATGCTTCGTCTCCGACACACAAAGCCAGCCAATAAACTTGCGGCAATTGCCGTGTTGCTGAAATTGAATTCGTCACATTTATATAGGCATCAAAGATGGAGTCTGCTACTTCAGATATCATCAACGATGGTGTTGGCTCCTTCAGAAGAAGCACACAATGTTTTCGAATGCTTCACATTGCCATCAGCCTGAAGGTGCCACCAAGGTATCGGCTCTCAAACTGCGCAATCTTCTCTAAAACTGTGCATCCTCATTTGTTTCCATGATCAGAAGAATTTCTTACGCGTGCCATTATTGCATTTCATACCAGTGCAAAATGTGAAGAATCTCTATTGGAGCTGCTCATAACTGCAATATCCCCAGGACACACGGTCACGGCATGAGAACTTGTCGTATGAGCAAAACTGTATTCCATTGCTCAAAGTTAATCAGCCCGCCCTGCGTCCAAAAGTAGTGACCTTTGTGTCCACTAAGCAAAAATATTAACTATACTGTGATTTGTCACATTTACTCTCTTCTGATATGATGTTGTATGTTTTTTTTGGAAAAACTTGGACATGCACCGCAAGAGTATCGGTGTATTTAGAATTTTCTCTTTTGGTAATCGAAACCAGATGTTTTTTTGCCGTTGTGCGCGTTGAGTATAAAAAGGTCTACCTTCAAGCAATTTTTCTCTTCGCGCACCACCGCACTCGGATACTAGTTGGAACAACGTCTGGCTGGTATCCATCTGCCATATATTCACGAGCACGAACTGTTACTCTACGGTGTTTCCATCCTCGTACTTGGTCAGTCCAACTCGTCTGTATATGGTTTCCGTACCCACCAGACCTCATCAACCACTACCCCAGGTGATTATAGTTCCTTTATCTGATTCTCTCTGATTCTTCTAATACATTGTTTTTTCTTCAAATTTGTAATTTTGTTGTTGTTCATGAGTGCGTCGTCTACAGCACACAAAGATGGCCAATATACTAGCGGCAAGTGCCGTGATGCAGAAATTGTATACATCACCTTTATATGGCGGCGAAGATGTTCTTTTGCTCCTCTTCGCATGATCTGTTCTTCTTCATTACAGCTTCATTCTCGTCGCGAAGATGTTCTTTTGCTTCTCTTCGCATGTTCTTGCAATCATTACAGCTTCATTCTCGTCCATGCCAACTTGCAAAAATTCTTTGACCCTTCGTAAGTTCTGTTCAGAATCATTGCATACATAACTGCTTGATGATAACAACTGTTCTATCTTATATCTAAGTCTAATTATATTTACTTTTTTATTCTATCTTTTTCTAGGGGAGTTTGTACTTGCTGGTATCCCTCCTGCTCCCAAGGGTGTTCGAAGTGTCATGGTTTGCCTTGAGATAGATGCCGACGGTATCTTGAATGCCTCTACAGAGGAAAGTATGTGTGCAGAAAATAAGATCACTATCACTAACGATAAGTGCCACGTAGACCCAGGAGGAGATTGAAAGGATGTTCCTTGAGTCAAAGAAGTATAAAGCAGAAGATGCAGCGAACAAGAGAACGGCGAAGATGGAGTGTTATGTTCATTGGAATGCATAAATGTTGTAGTATGTTGGAATTCAGACCTCAATATAATGTCATTTAATGTGATACATTTGCAGCCCATTACACAGACCTTAATACAATGTCATTTAATGTGATACATTTGCAGCCCATTACAAACTTGTGATTAGTGATATATACATTGATGCTTGCTTAAATCAAATTCCAACAATGAATTTTAATGGGAAAAATTAGTGAAAAGTAATATACAAAGATTTACACACCGCGCACAACTGGCAAACGGCGTGAACGTTGTGCGCGTTTATAAATTTTGATCGAGGTTAACGATTATGCTCACATCGCTCCGCACGTCAATGGATCTTTATTTGGGAACAGCATATGTGTAATACATACAATAAATACCCGAGGTACAAGATTATTCTGTATATTCACGAGAAATCGTCTGTTGACCTTTATTTAGTAGAAGTGCTACTTATGTTTATACCAGCTTCCTTTTACCCCAGGACACTAATTAATCATCTCACATAATTGCTCAGCGTGCACAACTTGCAACAGAAATGAAAGTTGTTCGCGCTAAGCAACGCTTTCTACAATTACCGAGTTTTGCTCGTCGCGCACAACGGTGTTATTTAACAATCCGTTGTGCGCTCGGAGCTAAACTGTATACAATTACACATTACACACAATTACTCATCGCGATCATATACGGAAGGTCATTCTCCCGCCAGTCTCGTCCTCGGTGACGGGGCTGTGTCGGCCGTCCAACAGGGTTCCCGGGTGTCGACCTGGAATCAGGGGGAGGAAGTAAACGCTCTCACTCGGCGTCTGTTGCAAAAATCCCCTTCATTAAATTCTGAAAAAATTACATATGACTTAAGTACCAAAAAAATTACATATGACTCGCTCGCGAGCATCAGTCTTACAAAAGTAACGATTCCCAAAATTTAGGAAGACGACGCACCATCGGCTGTAAAGAGGTCCTTTATCTCTCTCCCCACCCTTTCCATCTTGGCGGTGACCCGAGATTTGAAAGCGTCGACCTCTTGCTCCTTCTCGAGAAGCTTGGCCTGAAGGGCAGCAACCTCCTTCCTCGATGCCTCAAGATCAGCTCGGAGTTGAGAACGCTCTCTACCCCACTGATCTTCCAACTGCTTCTTGGCGCTTGACAAGGCGGCGAGGCTGGATTTCGCGTCCGAGGCCGCCCAATCCGACTTGCCCTTGGCGGCCATTATCTTCCCCAAATCTTCCTCCAGCTTCTTCACCTGAGCTCTGAGCTCAGAAGCCTCGTTCTCGGCATCCGCCACCCGGCGCTGCCCCTCGATCAGTTCGCGGGCCCTGCGGCGCAGACATGCCCCGAAAATGGTCACCTGCAGATGGCGACAATCAGTAAAACCAGAAGGGGAAGCAAAATTCGGAATGCACATTGGCAACGTGTAGGATCCTGCCAAAACAGAGTTAGGATCGATAATTAAAGTCGAGACTTACGCTAGCGTATGCGGAACGATAGTCTCGGAACTTTGCCTTCGGATTCGCCACGACGGATCGAGTCTTCTCACGAACGGAGTAAGGCTACTAATCCACAATCTAAATCTCTATTTTAGATTAAGAACTTGGAAGGAGGGAGAGGAAATATTTCTGCAGAGCTTCGCTATGAAGAAGATGCATGCATGAATTTCATGCAAATGGTGTAAGGAAAATGGCTACCCTTGGGTCTTATTTATAGCCCCCAAGGTAGTTATTTTAGGGTAAGTTGTTCCTTTGGAACAACTTAATTAAGGTGTACCATGATGCATGGCACATTATAAGCTTAAGTTGTACCATATGCATGGTACAACATAAGCTTAAGATATTCCCCCTTTATTAGCCATATGTCGCATGCATTTATGCATATATAATGCGACTTTCCCACTCATACAGAGATCCTCTCCGCAAGGGAACAGATTCCCTTTGCACACGACTTCGTGTGCGCGACGTTCGAGGTCCGTATTCCCTCGTACATCCCCCACAAGGGTGTACAAACGTCTTCCATATCCAACACAACGAACCTGAAGGCCACTGCGAACGAAGCAGTTGGCCATCGTCT
This sequence comes from Scilla litardierei, assembly GCA_030789695.1. Lineage (NCBI taxonomy): Eukaryota > Viridiplantae > Streptophyta > Magnoliopsida > Asparagales > Asparagaceae > Scilla > Scilla litardierei. Next base: position 513,012,417 of record CM061142.1, on the reverse strand, counting down.
CAAGGTCGACCCCATTCAGGAAATCGACATCCCTTGGCAGAGTGATATTCTCCGCCAGACGAGCCCCCGTCCCAAAGTCCAGGAGGGCCGACTCGGTCGTCCCCACGATGTACGGTGGCCGATAGGTCTCCCCGTGAATCTCCCCATGATGGCCAGACCCAATGCGGTTCGACTGCAGAAGGTGGCCGAACTCTGGAGGTATGGGGCCGACGGAAGGGACCGGAGGATCAATGTCCTCGTATGGCCACCCGTCGTGTGGCGTGCTGGAGGACGATGCGCCCCCAACTCGAGGATCAGAAGGAGCCGCCTTCAAAGACCGCGCAGCTTGACTTGAGGAGCATCCAGCCTCCCCCAACTCCAGCATGCGGTTCCCCGATTCCTCCGATTCCTCCCATTCCTCCCATTCCTCCTCTTCCTCCTCTTCCTCCTCTGCCCTCTTCCTCTTACGGCCTTCTTCATTGGCCCGCTCCATCTCTGAAGTAAACTCTCTGTATGCTCCTCCCGCCATTTTTGTTTCTGGAAGAAATAATAAGATGATGAGATTTCCTCGGAGCGCTAAAGCCATTGGCCTCACCTCCAATTTCTTTTATTACGCGAACGAACGGACAAGATGAGCGAAACGTGTCGGAATTTTGGCAAAAACAACGGTTGAGATAGGCGAAAGGTTTTGGCGGCCTTAATCCAAATTCGATGCTTCGAATGCCATGCCCTATTAAAGGAAATTACCTATCAGTCGGCCTCGATCCGCGTTTATAATCGAGAACGAATCACGGGGGCCAATGTTGAACCCGTGTACGGCGCCGAAAAGGCATGGGGTTATTGCTCATCGCACAAAACGACTCAAACCCTATAATTGCTCTCCGCACACGCCCACTAAAAACTCACAATTGCACACAGCACACAAACATTTTTTTTCCCATCCACGTTTACATGTGAAAGGGTAAATTTATTATTCGTATCACCGTTGCATAATTGTTAAGAAATTCCATGTCACAACTAGTCCTTACATAAAGTTTGGAAATGGTGCATGTCAGCAGGCAGAGTGTATGTCATATACATCTACTGTAGTATAGGCAGTAACAACTATACTTATGAACATGTGAAAGCGTGCACGTGCAACAGGCAAGGTGTACAACAATGGATCGACACATGCAACAGGCAGAGTGTAATGCAAGACTGAGGTGCATTCAATCATTGAGATACAAAAACAATCAATTCAAAGTGTCAAATAATACATCGTATGCATGTAGTCCTCATCTAAGGGTGTTAGTGTTACGATTTGATGTATGATGAGAGACTTGTACTTTTGCCCATCTTTTTTCGAGTGAGTTGTGAATAAGAAGATGTTGGTGTATGTATAAGATGTATCAATGTATCATTAAAATGGAATATTGTGTTATTTTCTCAGTCTTTTTATCTGTGTTGGATTTTTACTTGTACTTCCCTGCAAGTGCGAACTACCTGCAGTGTTCTTTCTGCTCTCTTCTTTTATTTCTTTCTGCGTAAAAACACTCGTCTTTTCGGGAATACATGATAAGGATCTGTACTTATCGGATAACCCGGGGACCGGGTCGCATTGAATGAAGGCCAGTCGAACGAATTCTCCCGCCCATGGGGAGTGGTATTCGAAGTGCCGCCTCTGTGAGACTTTGACACGTGTCCCTTACTGACGGCTTGGATTCGAAGGGACCTTCAGTATAAAGCCTTTCTCCTTTTAAATTCTGCTTTACCCGTTGCTCATTACCCTGATTTTCATCTTTTTTGCTCAGATGGTGGGTCGGGATTTCAGTGAAGACGTTCCTAACGTTCCTCACCATCCGCCCTTAGGCACGGCCGAACCTTCGCCCTTCGTGGCGACTCAGATTGATTCGCCCTCCGGTCTCGACCTCGGAGAGGGGGACGTGGTGGCCGTCGAGCAGGGTTCCCGTGTGTTAACCGGGAATGAGGAGAAGAAGAGACGCTCTCACTCGTGGTCTGAAGGTCCCGAGAGGAAGAAGAAGAGGAGTGAGAGTAGTCCAGCTGTCCTTCCGAGTGACCGCTCCTTCAGGGAGAAACTGGCAGACTCTCTGGTATGGCATATCCAGCATGTCGGACCCTTTTTTCTTCAACGACTGTTTTGTTGATGGCGACATTCATCCCTGCGGTCTTGCAGGTTTACCCGGTTGCTGTAGATGGTCTTGAGGCGGCCTTGGTGCAGGAGCGCCTGAGGGCTGAGGCGGCTGACCAATCAGCCAAGGAGGCCCACCAGTTCAAACTGAGAGTTGCAGAGCTCACCTCGGAGGTGGGATGTTTGACGGAGGCTCTGGCTGTCGCCAAGATTTCGGCCAAGTATGTTGAGGATGCACTGTCCCTCGCCCGGGAGGAGCATACAAAGGCGAAAGGCGCTCTTTGGGCCGATATAGGCGACCTGCGGGAAGTGGCCCATGGTCGGATCGTAGCTGAGGTCCAGAGGGACTATGGGGATGTCCTGGCTCCGAAGATCGTGGAGTCTATCCGTGAGGGATTCCGGGAGTTCTCAGCCATTTTTGCTGCTCAGATCGATAAGTCCTTCCGGGATGGTTTGGCAGCGTTCGAGGCGCGGGGCCGAAGAATGCTTCCCCGACCTCCGGTTGTCCCTGGTCACCCTACTGGTTCGGGAGAAGACGAATCGCCCGGGGACGCCTCTTCTCGAGCTCCTGCATCATAGGTGGATCGAACCCTTTTTTGTTTCTCCTTTTTGTTCGTTGTACTTGGAGTTATTTTTGATCAATGGAAACAATTTCTAGAATGATTTCTTGACAATTGGCGTGACCTGCTGTAATAGATAAATTATAAGATATGAGATCGACAGCAGCATATATATTTCTCGAATGATAGGCATCATCCTCATACTCTCATAATTAAAACTTTGGGTATTAAGTTTTAATTTGTACCCGCAGACCTAGGAATTCAAAGCCACACTAGCTGCATTTTGAACTAAAATACCAGATAAATCATTTTTCATAGATACAGCTTTCAAGAGATTCAGTTTTCAGCACATTTAATGATGGGCTTCATTACATAAATGCTTTTCATACCACTGCCACTTTTTCTTTGGTGATGAGCTTGATGACTGAGCCCACAGGCATGGCCAAAAGGCTGAAGAGGAAATTGACAAACTCTTTGCCCGCTTCCGCGAACAACACTCTCTTCATCCCCTTGTCTATGAAAAGCTTCAACCTCGTTTGGGTGGCCATCTTCACTGCTGCAGCAAACCGGGTGATGGTTTGTTTAAGCTATGGTCTCTGGTTGTTTGGGAAGGGTTAGCTTGATATGGTCAGAGTAATATTTGAGCAAGGTTACTTCTTTCTCATGCCTTTCACAGCACTCGAAGTGTTGTGGTTGAATATAATTTATGGGTATGGAAGCCATTTATAGACGAATTGGACTGCCCTTGGATGAGGATGAGCCTACATTCGAGTGTAGCATTACTCCTTCCTCATGACTGATAACCATCACTCGCAGTGTAGAGGTTGAAGAGGGCTTGTGCGTAGGAAAGCCATTTTATAGACGAATTAGACTGCCCTTGGATGAGGATGAGTCTACAGAAGAGACCCCGTGAGTCTACAAAGCAGTGATCGTGAATGTACATAAGATTTTATTCATCGCGCACATCTTCCAAAATTATTTGCTCTCCGCGCAAAACGGCCATATTCTTGCCAGTTGTGCGCGTTGAGCTATTTTGTTTGCTCAACGCGCACCACCACGGTCATACATTATTGGGAACTCAATCTGCTGTAGATTCACGGGCATTCTTCTGTATAATCACAAGCAATTTGCTGTAAACTCACGGGGTCTCTTGTGTTGCCTCCCAGTAACTCTACTGTAGTCTCATCCTCATCCAATGGCATCCAAAGTCGTCTATAAATGGCTTCCCTTCCCACAAGCCCTCGTCAACCACTACACTTCTTGATGATATTATTCTATCTTATTGTATCTTATTCTAGTTATATGATATTTTCTCTACGACATTCTATTTTTTCCTTCATCACTGCTGCGTCCTCAACACTCAAAGATGGACAATATACTAGCGTCTAGTGACGTGATGCAGAAATTGAATACATCACATATATATTGATTCGAAGATGTTCTTTGCTCCTTCATATGTTCTGTTTGTCGTCATTGAAGCTATCACCTTCCATGCACACCCGTTTCTTCACTGCTTGTATATGCTCCTTGATACTTCGTTGCAGACATCACTGCTCGATGATAATAAATGTTCTATCTTATTCTAAGTCTACCCGTACAATATTTTTAGTTAATTATGCTTTGTTATGTGTTCATCACTGATTCTTCTTCAATGCAGACAGGGGGACGGATGGCCAAGATACAATGAAGCAAGTGACGCTGATGCAGCTGCTGGAGCAGCTCATAAATGGCAACAAACTTTAAATTTTTTTCATGGTGGGAATCCCTGTATCCCTAGTATAGTCTAGTGCTTTAATTGCTTAGTCGGGCAAAAACTGTGATGTTGCAAAATGTTTAGATGTAGTTTCTACTTTGTTGTGTTATGTACATTTGAATGCATAAATGTTGTAGCATGTTGGAATACAGATCTTAATACAATGTCATTAAATTTGGTGCAATTGCATCACATTACAAAATTGCGTGATGCTAACTTGAAGTACCCACAATTACTCAGCTCGCACCAACGGCAACAGCATTGAACGTTGTCCGAGCTGAGCACAACTGTCTACGATTACCAACATTTACTCATCGATCATAACCGTCAAAGTTATGAACCGTTGTGCGCGTGCGGCTTAACTGCTTACAATTACCCATATTACTCAGCGCGCACATCCGTAACATTATTGAACGTTGTGTGCGCTTATTAGGAAGCCTGTAAAATTACCAAGTTTTGATCAGCGCGCACAACAGGTAAAAGTTGTAAACGTTGTGCGCGCGGAGCTAAACTGTATACAATTACCCACCATTACTCATCGCGGACAGCTACATGCCTCATTCTCTTGAATCTTCATTCTCTTCAGCTCTACTGCTTCTGCTTCTTACTCCTTAATCCCATTAACTTTCTTGACATTTGTCAGGTTCTGCAGCAACAGAGAAATTATAAGATATGAGATCCGCAGCATCGGATATAGGTCTCGAATGATAGGCATCATCCTCATAGGCTTATAACCAAGACTTACTGTTTTAATGTTCAATTTGGACCCCCAGCCCTCTTAATTCAACTCCACGATGGCTGCATTTTGGACTAAAAATATAGGAGGCTGCCGTTTTCCGATGACCATTTTTAAAGAGAACCAATTTACTTACAACCCATTTACACTGATATGTCCGTGACAGATGCATGTAGTATATTTCTTCCAAGCTGATACAAAATTGTTGCCTTTAGGATACAAAAATGTCATCCTTCATATCACAGCCTTGTTAAGTCATCGGGCGAAGATTTTTCCTACAGAGATTATGGAGCAATGATGTTACAATAATTTATACTAGTATATAAAATAGTAACCAGCTGTGCTCATATATACCTTATTTCTACCAGCTGTGCTCATACGACAAGTTCTCATGTCATGACCCTTTTCTGCACAAACACTGCATGTCCTTGTTCTTGTTTGACTTTGTTCTTGTGAGACTTGTATTCCAGACGGAATCCTTGATGCCACTCGTGGTCGGCCTTTAGTTCTAGCTTTTGCAGGATCATGCATAATGACATCATTTACTCCCACTTCTTGTTTGATAGGTGCACTGGACCCCACCTGTGATCTTGGCTCTCCAGAAGCAGTTTGCGCTTTATTAGTCATATTATGCTGGTCCAAAAAACTGTTTGCCCACCCAAAGACGACATCAAACAGAAGGGGATCTCTTGTTACCGCCTCCACGACTTTATCGAATGATGAACGAAGTCTCCAGGCTTGAAGTGGAGTAATTTGGGTTAGACGCACTCCGTGTACTGTGCTAGTCGACGAGGCCCCAAGACTCATGATGCTATGTCTTGCATTTAGAGTCCACCTGGGTAAAATATATCTCTCAGGGATGGCTTGCATATCATACTTTTGCTTCATCATATATAAAATTTGCGTGCATAGCAAACCTTCAGTCACCGCCCTTGCACACGTACACCTGAACATTCCCTTAGATATATTGCATTGAACATTATGCACGTAGCTCTTTCCATCAATCCGCATAGTTACTCTATACGTGCTCGTGTCCCCATCCGTGCTCACCCTTTCGTGCCGACAGTATAAAGTATTTTTGAAACGATTTTGAAAAATGGAAAATATGTTTCTAGTATATACCTTTGCGGCATGAACCTCTAACTCATGCATGCCGCTAAATTCTGGTTTGTTCCGCATACAAAAAGTATCTTCTCTCTCCTCTTTGTCTCGCTGAAATTTTACGGCTTTATCATATTGATCAATGAACTCGTATAATGGAGTCATACAGTTTACGTATCCATCAAAATACGCGTTCATGCTTTCACTCCTTTGGCTGGACGCCATGCCTACACACAAAACAAGAAATGAATACCATGTGCTGAGTTTATTTTGATCATATATTTTTACACCTATCTCTATCGTATTAACATTCATACCCGCAAAGAAAGTATCCAGTAGGTACGCCTTAATCCAATGCTGTGCTTTCTCATGCATCGTATGCAACCACTTCCAGGCTTTCATTTCATTTTTTTGTTTTTCTGTCAATGGCTCCTGAAATTCCGTTTGGTACTTCTCCATTAAGATGCACCAACAATTCTCAGCTTCTTCAACATTTTGACTGTTCTTACACCAGTTTGCATAGTCTTCTTCAAATTCAGGGTTATAAGAAGACCGCAATGAACGTAGATGCTCATCTTCGTGCAGACTGATATGCCATATGCAATACCTGTGCTTTGTATTTGGAAAAACTCTTTTGATTGCATTGCATATTGCCGGGTCTTGATCGGTGATGATAGCTCCTGGTGCTTTATCCCACATACATGTTAACCACTGTCCGAATAACCAAACAAAGGTTTCTTCCTTCTCATCAGCAAGAAGAGCACATCCAAATAAAATAGACTGTTTATGATGATTGACACCTGTAAAAGGTGCAAAAGGCAACATGAATCTATTTGTCTTATAAGTGACATCAAATACAACAACATCTCCAAACTGGCTGTATGATGTCCTCGCCCTTCCATCAGCCCAAAATATACTCCTGCATACATTCTCTTCATCATGCTCAATAGCATAATAGAACTGAGAGTCTGTAGCTTGCCTTTTAATAAATTGTTCTATTACTCTAATGCATTCCTTCCCAATGTTGTTCTTTCTTTCTACTCTCCCATGATCAATGCATTGTTGCGTAGTAATATTGACATTACTACTACTCGTGGCATTTAGAATCCTTGCAATCTTTGCAGGTCCTACTCCACAGCCACGCATCTGATCAACTAAATTCCTACATGTTCCGTCCATCTGCGATCTTTTATGTGACCGTAGCATCTGGATCTTCGCTGGGCTTTTTATCAACTCATGATTATGATCATCATTAAAGGAGTTTATCCGCCATACTCCTCCGGTGATTTTATGAACTGTCATTCGAGCCATACAGCCTTCTCTCTCGTTTTTCCTTCGATTAACGTCCCTCCCTATCTCCCTCTTATCTTTTAAGCTTTTATACCCTTCTTTGTTGCACGTATACTTCCTCCTCGTGGTATTGCCATCTTTTCCCTTTCCCGTAGATCCCTTTCGGGTTGCAAAACCTTTCATTGCTGCATATGTATTATAAAATTGATACGCATCTTCTTCTGTTTGAAATGTCATTCCAACCTGTGGGCTGCCTTTTTCATTATCACTATGCCTATCCTCTTGATATACGCTGTTTGCACTGTCATTTTCAGCTTCAATCTCATTTGGCATCTCCTGATCATGCACATAGGGTTCACTCTCTTCGATTTTCATTTTCTACATTAGAAACAAGTAAAAATATCAGTAATATTGCCGCAGCATGACTGCTATACATGTCTATCCAAGTATCAGTCGATCATCATCAGCATGTTAGTTGAAACCACACTACTATTACTAATCATGTTAAAACCTTGCGTATTATATCTATTCTTTTTCAATCTGATCTAATTGTTACCATCATATTTGATGACCGGATCAAATCCATCAAAAAATCAAACATATCAACCGTTTTGCGCGGTGGGCAATATTATGTACGCCATTCGCTCCATGTTGTTGTGCTATATGAGCTGCTTCGGCAAGTTTTGATGGACATCTCATATTGCTCAACGCGCACAACGGGTGCGATGTTTGAAGGGTTGTGCGCGGAGAGTAATTTCCAGCGCAACACCTCGCTAGTTTGGAAATTACTCACCGCGCAAAACGGGACAAAAATTTAGTCTGTCGTGCGCGGAGAGGAATTTCCAGGCTAATCGTCCAACGGTTGGAAATTGCTCCCCACGCAAAACCCTTCAAAAATTTATCCCGTTGTTTGCGTTGAGCAATATGAGATGTCCAACAAATTAGGGATGGCGATCCTTACCTCGATGGAGGAGAGTAACAGGGGAATCAACGAGAGTGTGATGGCCTGGATTTGGGGGCGATCTTAGGCGTGGGCTGTTGAAATCGAAGACCTTGTGCAAAAATGGGGATCTACTCCAGCTTCTGCGTTTTGCGCCGGAGTGAGCAAAAGAATTGGTGGCGATTGCTCCAGCTTCTGCGTTTTGCGCCGGAGTGAGCAAAATAATTGGTGGCGATTGCTCCAGCTTCTGCGTTTTGCGCAGGAATCAGCAAAAGAATTGGTGGCGATTGTATTTTAGTACAAAAGGGGTTAAAGGTAATTTAGTACAGAGGCGCGTTAAAAAGAGCTTAAAGGGCGTTTTGGTAATTGCACAAAAAGGTCAGATATTACCATGATCGCTGATCGGATCGGACGGTCAGGAGGGGTCGAGCGCAGGAATCCAATCTGAGCACGACCTCAGGCGCATTTTACCCTATATATATATATATATATATATATATATATATATATATATATATATATATATATATATATATATATATATATATATATATATATATATATATATATAGGAAAAAGGGGATCTAAGGTGCCTCCTTAGATGAAAATCTAAGGAGGCGCCCCCATTTCCTCACATCTCCTACAATTTTTTTGGAAATATTTTTTCATGGGTTTGTTGTTCACATCATGGATGATCAACATACCAAATTTCAAGGGATTCCAATACTTTTTGAGCCACCATCTACCACTTACAACTTCAACGGTTTGAAAACGTGCTTAAAACCCCACGAAGTTGCAAGGGATAGATGGTGGCTCAAATAGTATTGGAATCCCTTGAAATTTGGTATGTTGATCATCCATGAGGTGAACAATAAACCCATGAAAAAAATATTCAAAAAAAATGTGTGGGATGAGGGGAAATGGGGGCGCCTCCTTAGATTGAATCTAAGGAGGCACCTTAGGATCCCTTTACCCATATATATATATATATATATATATATATATATATATATATATATATATATATATATATATATATATATATATATATATATATATATATATATATGAGGTTAATGGGCCAATGCTGACAGCGGTGGAAATTTTTCCAGCGCTGTCCGCATTTTGGGCGCCCTAAAAGTATTTTGTTTGAAAAATTTTTTTGCAGTAGTTAGATATACTTGTTGGAAATCTCCCCACAAAATTTCAGCTCGATCCGACACCGTTTGAACCTCCGTTCATCGATTTCAAAAACGTTACGCAAATCTGTCCACAGTTTTGCGCAACGTTTTTGAAATCGATGAACGGAGGCTCAAACGGTGTCGGATCGAGCTGAAATTTTGTGGGAAGCTTCCCAACAAGTATATCTAACTACTGCAAATTTCAAAAAAAAATACTTTTAGGACGCCCAAAATGCGGACAGCGCTGGAAAAATTTCCAGCGCTGTCAGCTCTTCTCCATTTTTCACTATATATATATATATATATATATATATATATTGATCTTTGGTTGCGAAAAAAGGTGTTTTCGCACGGTGCGAAAACATTTTTTTTATTTTTTTTGAACTTTTTTTTTCAAAAAAAAAAATTTTTGCTGTTTAATCCATACAATTATATACCCCAGGGAAAATAATAGGTGAACCCGTTGGGGATTAGAGCACACATCCACCCGTTACAAATTTAACGGTCTCAAAACGTGCGAATTTGATGAAATGCCTTGATCAAAGGCTAGATGACATTATTTCTCAATGATTATTTTTTGAGGGGGGTATAACAACATATAATGAAGGTGGGAAAAAAAATTTGAAAAACAATTTTCAAATAAAAGATAAAAACATTTTCGCACCGTGCGAAATGTTCTCATTTGAAAATTTTCCTATATATATATATAGTGATCTTCGGTTGCGAAAAAAGGTGTTTTCGCAAGGTGTGAAAAAACATTTTTTTATTTTTTTGAAATTTTTTTTTCAAAAATTTTTTTTTGCTGTTTAATCCATACAATTATATACCCCAGGGAAAATAATGGGTGAACCCGTTGGGGATTAGAGCACCCATCCACCCGTTACAAATTTAACGGTCTCAAAACGTGCGAATTTGATGAAATGCTTTGATCGAAGGCCAAATGACATTATTTCTCAATGATTATTTTTTGAGGGGGGTATAACAACATATAATGAAGGTGGAAAAGGGAATTTTTGAAAAAAAATTCAAAAAAAAGATAAAAACATTTTCGCACCGTGCGAAATGTTCTCATTTGAAAATTTTCCTCTATATATATATAGAATAATGGCTATCATACGCCATATGAGAGCCTCTCTCATACGTCCTCTCACATAAAGCAACCAAGTACAACCAAGTACAAGCCCATGTGGGCTTGTACTTGGGTGCTTTATGTGAGAGGGCGTATGAGAGAGGCTCTCATATGGCGTATGATAGCCATTATTCTCACATATATATATATATATATATATATATATATATATTATATATATATATATATATATATATATATATATTGGTGATGGCCGCTCCACTTCCTTTTGGTATAATCCGTGGCTTCCCTGTGACCCTTTGGCTGATCTACACCCCCCTCCTCGCCCCCTTAGATACCGCCGGGTTGCTGACTTTTGGGATGGTGTCGCCTGGTCTCTTCCTGCTGAGATTGCTCACATTGCTCCCTTGCTGGTTTCGGTTGCTGTGTCGGATGGCCCTGACGGCTGGGAGTGGACCGCAACCGGGGGTTGTTCCCTTCGCTCCGCTTGGTCCTTTACGCGTCGTCGCTTCCTGTTGACCGGCTTGCCCCTATGGTCTGGTTTGCTGGGCACACGCCCAAGTTCTCCCTCACTCTCCTGCGGGCCCTCTCCGACCGCCTGCCCACCACTCAGTAGCTGGCTAGGCGTGGCATTTGGGATCAGTCCACTTGTTCTCTTTGCGGTCTCTTCCCTGAGTCGTCTCGCCATATCTTCTTCCGCTGTGAGTTCAGCGCTTTTGTTTGGGAGGCCTGCAGGCTCCGTCTTGGCCTCCTTCCTGGTTCCAAGTCCATCATCGTTGAAGCTCACGCTCTGAGACGGCGATTTGGAGCTAGGGGAAGACCACCCCCAGGGTAGGCTCTCTTTGATGGTCTTCTCTGCGACGGTCTGGCACATTTGGAGAGAGCGGAACAGCCGCATTTTCAGATCCCTCATGTCCCCTGCGACTGCCCTCCTGGCTAGGATTTCTTTGGACATCTCGGCTGCCCTGGTTGGATGCATCCCGGATGATCTTGACCCAGTGGATACTACCCTTTTTGAGAGTTGGGGTATCTTGTAGGCCGTTTTTTGTGTGCCATCCCCAGCATAGGTTCCCCCCCTTTTTTTGTTCTTGGCTTTCGCCTGGTAGGTCTTGCGCGAGGTGATTGCTCCCCGGCCTCTCCCTCGCCTGGCTTGCTTGTTGGCTTCGCCTTGATGTAGACCTTGTTCATATTAATACATACACATTTACTTTTCAATATATATATATATATATATATATATATATATATATATATATATATATATATATGGCAATCTTCAAATGCGAAAAAGAGGCTTTTCGCACCGTGCGAAAAGATTTTTTATCTTCTTTTTGAAAAAAAATTTCAAAAAATCTTTTTTTGATGTTTAATCCATACAATTATATACCCCAGGGAAAATAATGGGTGAACCCGTTGGGGATTAGAGCACCCATCCACCCGTTACAAATTTAACGGTCTCAAAACGTGCGAATTTGATGAAATGCCTTGATCGAAGGCCAGATGACATTATTTCTCAACAATTATTTTTTGAGGGGGGTATAACAACATATAATGATGGTGGAAAAATGAATTTTTCAAAAAAAATTTCAAAAAAAAACTAAAAACATTTTCGCACGGTGCGAAATGTTCTCATTTGAATATTTTCATATATATATATATATATATATATATATATATATATATATATATATATATATATATATATATATATATATATATATATATGATTCAAAGAGGTGGCAGGCTGGGCAATATTATTGGGTACCCAGTCTCGAGTGACCTGGAGCCGCCCCCTCCAAATAACCTCACTGTTCCAAATCCTAGTTGGGCTGAAGAGCAAGCCAGTTTGTTGAAGGATCGAGCTCTTGCGAAGGGCAAAAAGAGTCAGGTTACCCCCTCTCCAATTTGTCGGAGTCCATGGATTGCATCTTGATTGGGTAATCTTCCATCCCACCTCATCCTATATTATGACTATATTATTCTGGAATACCGGGGGACTAAACAATTCATCGCGGCGTGCTGATTTGAAGCTCTCTTTGCGGAAGATGAATCCTTCTATTGTGTGCCTTTTAGAAACTAAAGTGGAAGCTAGAAATTCTCACCGTATTTCAAGATGTTTTGCAGTTGACTGGGGAAGTCTGGATAATCGAAACCACCATAAAGGTGGCCGTTTTGTTATTTACTACAATCTGAAGGTCTGGAATTGTATTGCTATCTCATCCTCATCTCAGCATATCTCTACCAAGTTCACTAATTCAGAGGGGCTTGTTATGGGGCTAACCGCCGTATATGGGTTTAATGTTGTGTGCTCCAGAACCCCTCTTTGGAACAATCTTGTTTTTGACTCCAGTACCCTGATTAATTTTCTTTGGATCGTTGGTGGCGATTTTAACTGTGTTCGGCTCTCTAACGAGAAATTGAGTGGGCGTGCGGTTGATGTAATGTCAATGGATGATTTCAACACCTGTATTCAAAGCTGCCAACTTAATGAATTGAAAAGCATTGGTTGTAACCAAAGCTGGAATAACAGACGAGTAGGTGGATCACGTGTCTCAGCTCGTCTCGATCGTGTTCTTTGTAATACGCGCTGGATTGATCTTTTGCCTCAATCTTACTATGAGTATCTACTTGCTAGCACAAGCGACCACTCCCCTATGATAGTCTACCTACTTCCTAAGGTAACTTCTTTCCCCAAGCCATTCAAATTTTATAACTCTTGTTATCCTTGCCAGGCTATAAGGATTTGGTACGCAACTTTTGGGAAAATTATAAATTCTTTGATGGTCCTCCTTTCATGCACCTGACATTAAAGCTCAAGGCTCTTAAAGAAAAGTTGAAAATTTGGTCTTCTGTACAATGAAATGCTCTTGAGATTTCCAAGTGCCGAAGCCACCTGGAGCATATTCAATCTAATTCCAATATTATTTCTGACCCAGCACTCCAGGTTTTGGAGAGTTTGGCCCTTCAGAGACTGGTGAAAGTTCTGAATATGGAGGAAGAGGACCTACGCCAAAAAAGTCGGCAAAATTAGTTGATGCTCGGGGATAGAAATTCTAAATTCTCCTATACTGCAATGAAATCTAGACAGTCTCATAATTCCCTCAGTCATTTTGTTACGGCTGAAGGAGACAGAAGTACTAATACAGATATACTCCGAAATTAGGCATCTCTTTTTTACATGAATCTTTATCATCAAGGTGATTACTGGAATGTCTTTCCTAATATTACTCCAAAACGGCTCCTCACCCTGGAAGCTACAGATTGGCTGGATAGGCCAGTCTCTTACACTGAAATCAAGAATTCTGTGTTCCAAATAGGCAAGGACAAATCTCCGGGGCCTGATGGGTTTAATGCTTATTTTTTCCAACAGGAATGTGAGGTAATATGTAATGATGTTGTATCTGGTGTCTCCTCTTTTTTTCGACCGGTAGTCTTCCACCATCTGTTAACCACACTTTCCCCACTCTGGTCCCAAAGAATGCTAATGCTTCAGGATTAGGAGACTACCGACCGATTGCTTGTTGCAACGTCTTATACAAAATTATTAGTAAAGTCTTATGCAACAGATTGAAGTCTGTTATCTCAGAATTAATCTCCCCAAATCAGGCTGCTTTCCTGAAGGATAGGTTGTTGGCAGATTGCACCCTTATTGCACATAAGCAGATCCGTGATTTTAGTAATCCTATGGGGGCCAGGATGTGTATCAAATTGGACCTCTGCAAGGCGTTCGACAGCGTAAATAGAGAATTCATCTTTTTCATCCTGCATCAAATGAGATTCTCTCACAAATTTATAAATTGGCTGACCATATGTATTTCTTCCCCTATGTTTTCGGTACTTGTGGAAGGATCCCCAGTTGGGTATTTCAATTTCAATAGGGGTCTACGGCAGGGGGGGACCCCCTCTCGCCCTATCTTTTTGTCCTTGTTATGGAAGCATTTTCACTGCTTATGGCCCAAGCTGAATCATCAGGATCTATACAACCCTTGCGTCGGACAAGATCAATCTCCCATCTTCTGTTAGCTGACGATCTCTTGCTTTTCTGTCGGGCTAATCCTCGCTCTCTTAATGGCCTTAAAGAACTATTAGAAAGTTTCAAGCTTTTCTCTGGTCTGCAGATTAAGTGGGACAAAAGTGCGGCAATTTTTAGTAAGGGAGTGCGCAATGCAAGTAACCTTTCTGAAATTCTTGGAATTCATATGGTTTCCACTTTCAATATATATTTGGGACTTCCTCTCTCGTCAAAATATCCCAAAGCATCCATGTTCAGTAGGCTTGTGGATAAATGTAAAAAAAGGCTTATGGGGTGGTCTTCCTCTCTCCTCTCTATCTCTGGGAAGATTGAGTTGGTCCGATCGGTTATATATTGTATGGTGGCTTTCTGGATACAGGCGTATTGCCTACCGCCATCTATAATTCGTGCTATTAACTCTGCTTGCAGGAAATTTATTTGTGGTAAGCTTAATATTTGGGCTTGGAAGGACATGTGTACCCCAAAAAGGGAAGGAGGAGTTGGACTAAGATCCCTTGATGATTTAAATGTAGCTTCCGGGATTCGTCTTACATGGAGAGTGCTATCTACTAAAGGTATTTGGGCAAAATACATGGGAAAACACTATGGTCCGATTAAGTAGGGGTTTTATTGTACGAAAGTAAGGCCACTGACTCTGGATCCTGGAAGTTCTTATTGAAAAGTCGTACTCATTCTCAAAAGCTTATAAAACAAGTTGTCATGGATGGCAAGTCGACATCATTTTGGTACGACAATTGGCATCCAAATGGTCCCCTATATCTATTGCATGAGCCGGCCCAAGGGAATGAAATGGCGCGGGTTAGCGACTACGGGGAGGGTGCAGGGTGGAGCAACAATCCTATTATTGATGGAGTGCGACATTTGTTGCATAATATTTCCCTAAGTGAAGGGCCGGATGTGTGGAAATGGATTCCAGGGCCGGTGTGTACACTCAGGGCGGCTTGGACTGGCGCGCGTACAGCTTGTGCACCCTTCTCATTCTATGACTCGGTTTGGTACCCCCCCTGGTATGCCGAAATATGCTCTTACATTACTAAAGGCAATTCATAACAAACTCCCAACCAGAGAGCTTCTAACCAACAGAGGGATTAATTGTGAGATATCCGGTGTGCTATGTTCTTCTAAATCTCCTGAGAGCATATCCCATCTTTTCTTTGATTGTGATTATTCCAAATACTTGCTAACTAGGTGCCTACTGAAGTTGTCCTCTATAGGTACTGTTCCGAAAACAATCCAAGGGGTTTGTGACCTATTTCATGCTACATACAGTAAGAAGGATCCATTGAATGTGTTGGCTAAATCAACCCTTTCCTCCATGGTATGGCACATATGGATGTAGCGCAATAAGCGCATTTTTGAAAGCAAATTCAAGGGAAAGACTGTCTTATTTGACGAGAGAGCGTTTGATGTGAGAGCTTCTATTCGACTATTGAATATGGACGAGGCCTCGGATCCAGTTCCTTTCTCCAATTGGGGACTACTAGATGTGGGATAGTAACTATACTTTCAGATTTTGTCTTGGGTTCGTTTTTTGTGTTTTAGCTCTGTACATACTTTTCTAGACTAGCTAAATAATAGCGGTAGATAATATTTAGTAGTGGGTGACGGTGCTTGTGCCCTATCCCCACTCTAATTATTGCCTACCTGTTCTTACTTGAGCGGCTTCTTTGTAACCTTTTTGGCCAATATTAATATAGACTAACTTTATTCGTCTATATATATATATAGGAAAATTTTCAAATGAGAACATTTCGTACGGTGCGAAAATGTTTTTATCTTTTTTTTGAAATTTTTTTTCAAAAATTCTTTTTTCCACCCTCATTATATGTTGTTATACCCCCCTCAAAAAATAATGGTTGAGAAATAATGTCATTTGGCCTTCGATCAAGGCATTTCATCAAATTCGCACATTTTGAGACCGTTAAATTTGTAATGGGTGGATGGGTGCTCTAATGCCCAACGGGTTCACCCATTATTTTCCCTGGGGTATATATTTGTATGGATTAAACATCAAAAAAAGAATTTTTGAAAAAAAAATTCAAAAAAATAAAAAAAAATGTTTTTGCACCGTGCTAATACCCCTTTTTCGCAACCGAAGTCAGTCTATGTGTGTGTGTGTGTGTGTGTGTGTGTGTGTGTGTGTGTGTGTGTGTGTGCCCACGAGAGGGTGTCCCAGTAGTAAGTCATTCCGCTCCAAAGCCAAGGGGTGCTGGGTTCGAGGCCTATGGCCGCCGTGACTTGGTAATTGTTGTGGAATTTGTTGTGGAATTATTTACCCTGGGGCTACATCTCCCCTCTCGGACTTACCCGGGGGCCGTTGGGGGCACGGCGGTTTCCCCCCCCCCCCCCCCCCCCCGTTTGCATAGTCTCGGCCGGGCTCTCGCCTTACCCTCCTAAGCCGAAGGCGGGGGGAGGGGGTTGGGGATTTTTCTGGGTAAGGCGACAACCCAGAAAAATCCCCAACCCCCTCCCCCCGCCTTCGGCTTAGGAGGGTAAGGCGAGAGCCCGGCCGAGACTATGCAAACTGGGGGGAAACCGCCGTGCCCCTAACGGCCCCTGGGTAAGTCCGAGCGGGGAGATGTAGCCCCAGGGTAAATAATTCCACAACAATTACCAAGTCACGGCGGCCATAGGCCTCGAACCCGGCACCCCTTGGCTTTGGAGCGGAATGACTTACCACTAGGACACCCTCTCGTGGGCATATATATATATATATATATGCATATATATATATATATGAGAAAAGAAAAGGAAAGAAAATGAAGGAATAAAATCATTTCGTATCCTTTTATTAGAAGCTATGACATATACTGGGAAACAGACAAAAACTTTCATATCCTATTCCTAGATGTGATGCCTCAAGCTAAGCTTGTGGGGGTGAACCAACTGATCATATGAGTGAGTATGACATTAGAGTGGAGACGGTGCATAACGGGGAGATTTGATAATACTTAAACTTTACGAAACACTTTAGCTTTTGGAGATTTTTCATGACTCGAAATGAATAACTGAATAGCATGACTCTTTCCATTCTCTACTGCATGCTGTGTGATTCCTATATGCTCCATGTGTATCTGTGATTGAAAAGTGCATTGCCAACTCCTTTTATACTAGACTCTATGGACATCATGAGATTGATATGAGTTGATGGCATTATTTTAATAGATCCCTATCTTTTGTCTATATTGCATGTTGGACATATGATCTGTAAAACTTGAAAGTGACATTAGCATGTATTTTTACTATTTGGAGCATCATGATACACTGCTTAGGCCTGAGATCTGACCGAACAACCTTAGCACCCTCCATCCATTTCCATTCTCTTTTACTCTTATTTTTATTTCTTTTTGTTTTTCTCCCGGTGTACCTAGTATTCGTCTTCCTCGAGGATGATTTAGAGGTAAGCTTGGGGGATTTTGATGTGTCCATATTTTACATCTTTTTTATAGTATCATGACATCGCAATCCATGCCATTTTCACATTCAAATCCCGTATCTTCCTACGATATCACATTTCTAACGTTATATTCGAGTTTCGTAGTGTTTTATGAATTTTTCAGGGATTTTGGAGCGATTTGGGACCCGATCTCGGTATGGACACATCTGACATACCCATGAGCTCATTGGCAAAGCTCTACAGGAGTTTGCCAAGTTTTGGGAGCCATGGGAGGAGTGGAGGAGAGAGCAAGAGGAGAGGAGAAGCTTCAGCAGCTTCAGCAAAGAATTTCCCAGTCGACTCAACCGAGCAGAGCCAAAATGAGGAAGGCAGCAGATACGCAGCCTGCTCAGACCGAGCACTCATGGTGCTCGGTCGAGCAGCCCTTAATTCCTACGCCCGACTAATCTCGTGTACGGCCCGAGCAACTTCTTCAGTGACCGAGTCAGCTATCTGCTCGACCGAGCAGAGCTGACTCAGGCTGAGCAGACAGAGTGATGATTTTGGAGAGGGGCGATTTACTGTCATGCTCGCTCGAGCATTATATCTGCTCGGACCGAGCGACTGACCGAGCAACTATTGCTCGACCAAGTCACCGACTCGATCGACTGAAGGCCATTTTTGGAAAGATTTTTGGGGTCGTCTGTTGCACGCTGGAGCGAGTGAACTGTGGGCTACAACAGCGTTTTCGGGAGTCGATTCATTTTAAGTTTTTGAATTAATTTTGAGAGAGGAGATTAGAGAAACTACTTGTTAGACCTAGATTAAAAATCTTGAAGATTGTTAGATTGAATTTTTGGGAAGATTATTTGCTACTATTGCGTTTTTGGAATCTTGTTTTCTCTTGAGATCTATTACTCGCTGTAAGTTTCTTAATCTTCATCCTATCAATTTGCCATGATGTTTTCTCCCTTAAAAATTGTGTTTTTATTCGTCAATATCGTCATGAGTGAGTAGTCTTTTCTAGGGTTGATGGGTTAGCCCTAAGATCCTAGGGGGAGATGTAGATCTGGATCCCTAGGTTGAATTGGGGATAAAATGGGAGTATTTTGGTCAATCTTACCAAATCCCTAGGATAACCCGTACTGAGATCATGCCCACGGTCTGTAGAATTGATGTGCTTAAGGGGTATCCTTAGGATTCGAATAGGGAAATCGGTGGATCCAACCAAGGCTCGTGACCATGCCCGGCTCGTGCCTTGAGGGGATCCACCGACGAACTATATCGCTATGTTAACGGCTATCGGCATTGCGTCAACGAGAGCCACCGAAATACCTCACGATTCTAACCCACGAGAGTGGTACGAATCGAGAGATTAATCTAAACCTAATGCAACATAAGGATCATATTCCAACGTCGATCCCCAATGGTCTTAGTGGTGATCCCTAATACCCTAGTCCCTTTTATTATTGAATCAACGATATCACAACCAATTCTCTCAGCCCGACAGCTATCTCACTTCGAAATATAAAAGTGAGCTGAGAATTCAAATACATTGTAACCGTCTTTGTGGGATCTGACATCCTTTATACTATAATTTGACACCGTCTGCTTGCGGATAGAGCCCGGAATTGACACATAGGTGCCATACCATGCCTGGCGACCGTAACACCGCCGGGTGGAATCTAGGTGTAGGTTTCGGGTGCGTCAGTGAACAACATCAATGTCTTCTCAATCTGAATCATCTCCGTCCATCCACTCATCGTATGAACTAGCTGCGCCGGTGGGTGGTGGAGTGACGACGGTGCAACATGGCTCTGCAGTAATATCTCCCGAGTGTCTCATCGTACACCAGTGCTTTGAAGGTGAGAATCTGCACAGCCCTCCAGAAAGAGTGCGAGCGTCAAATTGAGGGGATAGTCAGGACTCAAGCTACAGACATGGATTTCGTAGGGCATGTGTCCCTCCTTGTCACAATACTCGCAGTAGGCATATCACTCTGAATAGTTGATCGCTCCAAAATGTAACCCAAGAGCACAACCTAGTATGGCGCAAATGCACGGAGATGAATCCCCGGCAACGGCGCCAAAAACTTGATCGATGCCCCGGATATACACCCAGAGAACGACTGTAGTTTTACCGCAAGCGCACGGTCAAGTGGCGAGCGGGTATCGAACACGAGGAGGTGGTGTTGGCTCCAATCTATCCTAGGTTGGCTCGACTACGAATGTTTTATTGGTGGAGATGGTTATGGTATGATGTAACGATAATGGTGATGGATGTCGGTGTCGGTGATAAAGATGTTGGGTAAAATATCGATTCAAATATAATATAAATAAAGAGTCTAGAGCTAGGGAATCCCCACTACGGATCGTTATACATCATTGTAAATAGTGAATCTCAATATTACTAGGCTTGTATTGGGGTGAACTAGTCGTAACTGAATAGAGAACCAAGCTCACGCTCTCGCGCTATTGCCGGTCTATAGCAACCTAGGATAAGGCCCAATCTCTTGCAAACCCTAGCCTAAGCCACTAGCATTAGGATCGACATCATCGTTCAATCGCCCCTCAAGCCCACTCTCGTGCAAACTCGAGTTACGATCTAGGTTGTGATAGTTCGTATTCGTCCAATCTCTTGCAAACGAATATGGGTATAGATTTATAATAAAAATCCTAGCTTTGGTCCAATCTCTTGCAAACCAAGTCTAGAGAATCTCGATTATAAACCTAAATCGAATATATATGCCTTCCCATCGATTAGAATCCAATCTCTTGCAAACCCCAATCGATGGAAATCCCTAGCTATCCGTAATAAATCGATCACAACCTAACTTCCTAGCAATTCTAGCAATTTAGAAATTCATTCATCACAAATTTGAAATTAGATCCATAGGGTTCATCCCCATGCCCTAGAACAACAAATCTACCCAAGCATAGCAATAACGATATGAGAATCAATAGAAATCATTGCTTGCAAACAAAAAGATAGAAAAACAAAGATTCAAATAACAAGAACAAAATACTTAACTTTGATGAAGATCTCCAATCCAAATACAAGTTTTTGGATCCAAGAGGGGGCCTAGGGCATGGCCTAACCTCTAAAATAATCACTAAGAAAACATATTGGAACCTCTCCCTAATGACGGCTACAACCCTCTTATATAGCCCCCCAAAACCCTAGCAAATAACCCTAGAAAACCCCTCAAATTCATGCCCAAAAACAGCCCTAACCACAACTTAAAATCTGGGCCCGCCGCCACTCGAGCCGAGTGGCAATCTGACTCGGCCGAGTGGAAATTCTAGCACTGCAGCGTCAACTTGCAGAAATTCTCCAGATTTCATCCGACCTCCGATTGGCACGTTTGGAACCGTCATGAAGTCTACTATCCATAAAAATATGAGAAAAATACTTTGATTACTGGAATGATAGAAGATTTCAAAATAGTGGAAGTGTCATGTCCCGCTTCCCTAAAATGGAGGCGAGACGTGAAAAGGTCCGCACGAGAGTGGAGCTGTGAAGCCCCAAACCCGATAAGCGTCAATAAAACATAAGCAGGTCCCTGTAACCACAAACGGAACAACAATAATAACACAAGGAGAGACAGTAACAAATTCTCAATCTCAGAAATTGTCCAACATTAAAATTAAGTTCAACATCCAGAAAAGCCACCAGGCTAAAAGAAAGAGTCTAAAGGCCCAGAACAAGGCCAAACAAGGACAAACGTGAACAGAGTATAGGTGCTGCGCACCGACAACTATAGCAGTCTAAAACAAAAAGGGGAAAGCTCAATGAAGACACTAGGACTGGTCCCCAGTGTCCACGTACTCCTCGCCAAACACAGACTCGGTCACGACGTCTGCAAACACCTCGTCCTCAACAACGGACTCAGGCTCGGGATCTAACTTGTGTCACCCAAAAGAGTAAAGGGGCACATGTCAGCAAGTCTAAAAGACTTGGGCAAGGAAACTGAAGGTAAGGTAAACTAGCAACCTAGCAGTTATAGTATGATGCATGGCATGGCAAGTATAGTATGGAAGTGACTAGTAAGGGAAGTACAAGTATTTCACGTCGAGTGAAACCGTCAAGTAACAAGTCAAGTAAACACGTCAAGTATACAAGTTGTGCACAGAGATTTCGTCTGCTGGCTAGAGTGGCTGATCGGGCCAACTCGTAAGCTCAGGTGACCGCTTATCCCTACCCCTCCACATGTATCGAGCCAGGGCATTACCCCCGAACACGGAATGCTCGCTTCTGGATCACAAGCCAGGAAGTGTATTTGGCATAGGGTTGTGCCCACGAAAAGTGGGTGCCTAGCCGGAAACAAGTAGATCGGGCATTGGCTATCAACCAACACACGTGGCCCGCTTCTGGAACACGGGCCAGGAAACACAAGTATTGTAGCGTGTGCTACGAATGCGACATTCAACACGGATAGCATGGCATGCAGTAAGGCGTACAGATAAGGAATTAAACATGGCAGTTTAATATGCAGGAACAACAAGTTAAAAGGGTTGGATCTAGCTTCGTTGTCAAGCTAGATCAATTGAGGTGACGGATCTAGTTTCGTTATCAAACTAGATCAAATAGGCGTCTAGGCGGCTATCATTTCACCGTCTAGTCTCTTTTACGCTACTACAAGCAAATGGCCTAAGACATGGCCTAAAACCCTAAGTGGCAAGTTTCACTTGCCTAGCACCGAGGAAGACGATCAACGAGGCCGTCACTCAAATGCTAACTACGGAGATGAGATCGCTGGCATGGCAAAACAATATTAGAACAACATCCAACCTAGTTTTATTAGGGTTTCACAAAAACACAAATGGGCTATGAGGATATTAAGAGATCGAGTTATTACCGTATCGGAGGCGAAAGAACGATGTCGAGCAAGCACGGCAACGGAAGAAACGCTCCGGAAAACCTAGGGTTCAGATCTGGAGTGGATGGGGAAAATCTGGAGAAATGGGGTTTTGGGGATTTTTGGGGGTTTTCCGGCGACCTAGAGGTGGTGGCCGGCCAAAACGGAGTGGGAGAGGGACTATTGATGAAGGAGGAGGGCTAGGGTTAGATGGATGATGATTTGGGGAAGAAGGAGGCTCAGGAGAAGTGAAAGAAGAAAAGAAAAACGTTTGGGGGTTTAAATAGGCACAGCCGGCGGCTACCCAAAAATTAGGGTTTCGACACTATTTAGTCGGTCAAAGAACAACCACTGACCGACTAGTTTGGGAACTAGTCGGTCGGTTGACCAACGCAGACCGACTAAGTCCAAACAGTAACTCCTGTACAAAAATAGGATTTAGATTTAGTCGGTCAAAGAACAACTACTGACCGACTAGTTTGTCATCTAGTCGGTCGATGAACGTTCTTAGACCGACTAAGAATGAATAGTACTTGGCATCATAATGAACATAGAGTTAGTCGGTTAAAGAACAATTGCTGACCTACTAGTTTACAACCTAGACGGTCGACAAATGTTCTTAGACCGACTAATGAGAAACAGTAACTCCTGAATAATTTACAAAGCCCACTAGTCGGTCCATGCCGACCGACTAAATCGTCATCTAGTCGGTCGGTTCCCCTTCTTGTACCGGCTAACGTGCACCGAAAGTTCCGAAATGGAGCGCGAAGCTCCGGGATCAATTCCTAAGACTCCTAGGCTTGATCTAACAATAAGATATGACCGATATGAAGCCCGTCACGAATGACTTACTCCGAAATCGACGATTCTAAGGAAGAAGCTAGAAAGTCACGACGAAACGATCGAAATGAAAGCTACGGAGACGAAAACCACGAATGAGGAGAAAATCCACCAAAACATGTAATATAATATAATAAATCCAGATACATGAAATCCAGTCGTTACAGGAAGGCTGTCAGAAAATCTGGGCGTGTGTGTCATCGGCGTCACTCGGCCGAGTGGGATTCTTCACTCGGTCGAGTGGACTTCTCTACTCAGTCGAGTGACAGACCCTGTAGAAAAACAGTAACTTCGAGGTCCTCATGGGTCTGTCTCCGGGGGTGGCTCGGTCGAGTAACTTTCATCATTCGGCCGAGTGGTAATGTGTACACGGCCGAGTTGGCCATCGACGGGTCTCTGGGAATCGCAGTAGATTCGGCCTCTTCTCTGGAAAATTTCCCTGACGTACTCGGGCGAGTGAGCTTCCTCACTCGGTCGAGTAGGACTTTGTCATTCGGCCGAGTATACGCTGAAAAACATTATGCACGTATCCGTTCTGGTCGGCCGAGTGGGCTTTCTTGCTCGGCCGAGTGTGTGCTTCACTCGGCCGAGTGGCATGCTGTAAATGCCCAATCTTCTCCGTTTCTCCTCCTCGTCACTCCTATGAAGTTCCTTCTTCTTCCACTCATCCTCCATCGTCGATAAGTCTGCAAATGAGCCGTGGGCGACACTCCAAAGTGGGTGCAAGTCCTCTTGATCTCAAAATCGCTCCAAATCGCTCCATATCTCCTGAAATACGAAAAAAAACAAGAAATCGTGAAAAGCATCGCAATATTGTCGAACAATCATGAAAAACGTGATATGAGCGATCAAAGTGGCATGCAAACATGCAGAAAAAGGGTGTAAAATATGGAGTGATCAAAATCCCCCAAGCTTACCTCTTACTCGTCCTCGAGAAAGATAAGTAGAGAGACGAACTTGGTAGATGAAAACAAAGAAAATGAAATGAAAAAGAAAGAACACGAGGTGGAAGGGGTCGCTAGATTATTCTCTCAGATCTCAAGCCATAAGCTACACATCATAATAACTTGGAAATACGAATCACATGCTATAAGGATTTCATATCTTACTTAGACATGGTACTTTCAAGCTTTTAAGAACAATAAGAGGGACTCTCTAAATTCATACAATCAATTCATATCCACATCACTCATTTCATAGAATTTAATATGCAAATGTTGGCGATGCACTTTTCAATCAAAAGTTATAAATGAAGCATATAAGATACACACCAAGCATGCAATAGAGAATAGAATAAGAGTCATGGCATTCACATATTTATTTCAAATCATGAAAAATTTCCATATCTAATATATTTTGCGAAGTCTAAGCATTATCGAATATTCTCATTCATGCACGTCTCCACTCTAATGTCATACTCACTCATATGGTCAAATGAATTCACCCTCAAGCTTAGCTTGAGGCATCACATCTAAAGGAATATGATAGTGGAAAATGGGATTTTTGCCTTGGTTTTCCCAAGTATTTTGTGGCTCCAATAATGAGATAGAGAAATATCTTTCTTTTTCTTTTTGAACATTTTGCTTCTCATTTTTCTTTTTGGATTTTTGTAGGAGCTATATGATTTGTATTTTTGGATTTTGGCTCCTTTTTGGCTTTTTGGACTTTTTGGAGCAACCTTTTTCTTTTGTAGGGATTTTTGGGAAATAGATGTGATATAAGTAGCTTTAGAAGGTGAACTCAAGTGACATGTAGAGAATAAAAGATATTTGTGGAGAAGGAAATAATGTAACACTCGGTTCACTTTAAGATGTGCACGAATGGTTCAATAAAATAATACTTCAACTAAAACTCATATGTAAGCATGGATATTCTCAATCATTTCAATAAATAGTGAAGTCAAGCAGTAAAGTTTACAACCATATCAGGCATGCAACAGAAGGTGAATAAGACAATAAAACTGATGCTTCAGATATACAATTGATGCGTGAATCTTGGTGCACTTCCAATAAAAGCATACTAAACACTAATCCATACATTCAGTTTCAATTAATATCATGCATTCATATAGAGGAATCATCAAAAGAAATAGATTTGCAAGCACATGTGAATAGCAAGACTATGGAATACTCTAAGTAGCATGGCAAGGAATAATAAGCATCGTGATGGTTGCTAAAGCAATAAGAGATATCATTATACAAAATTCATCTAGCGGAAGAAGAGAAAGGAAAATAAAGAAATAAAAAAAATAAAAGAGAGGAAAGAAAAGAAAAACAAGCACACAACATGATGCATGAACACACATAAAAGGAAAATAAGATGGAAAAATCAAAAAGATGATGCAAATTTTTTGAAAAATTCTAAAAACCCTAAAAATAGAATAAAAGTGCAACTAAATGGCATGGAAATGCACTCCCCCAAGCTTAAACTTCACATTGTCCTCAATGTGATCATAGTGGAAGAATATGAGGAACAACGATAATAATAGGGGGTGAATGAAAAATGATGAAATGAATGACATGAAATCCTAATGCAACTACATGCACATACAATGATGCATGAGAGTGCCTTCCCCCAAGCTTATACCAAACAATCCTATTTAAATGACTCGATCAAAAATATCACGGCTTCGCTAAGCAAGATTGAGTCAAACGAATAAGAATGTGAGTATTCACTTGAAAGAAATGCTCGATGGGTGGTGAGCAAAAAAGGATGTGACACATCAAAATATGAAGAGGGCAATTAATATATATAATGGGTTTGGGGTATTAAAATTTTTGTTGCCGTCATATGAGGTGATATTTATTCAAGCAAATCTATATGGTCCTCTCGCTGTCGAGAGGATTCGCGTTTATTTAAAGCATAAAAATTTCTACACTACTGGATTATATCACCTATAGCAAAAGGCGGATCCAGTATATTTGCCTGTGCAGGCAACTGCTCCAACTGCTCTTTCCGTGGCTCTGCCAGATGCGTGTGTCCACGGACTCTAACGAACTCCAGCAATGCATCCTCCAGCATTCCCACAAGGACTCCACATGTACCCTGCAGAGAATAGGATGCATCAGTTCGATGCAAAAAATTCACCCTCGTAATGAAAGTATCCCAAAGAGGATCTTCTATAGAAATATATGGAATAAATAATGGTGGACGATACTTCCCTGGAAATAATCCAATATCCTCACGTGCCGTGATAGCTGTCTCCATGGTGTCTTCTCTATGCTGCTCAGGTAAATCTGGATCATAGGTGTGGACCTCATCAAGATGCTCCTCATCATCGTCAGACTCATCCCAGCGCACCTCTTGATCATATTCATATGCGTCCATGGGTGCTAACTCCTCGCTCTCCTCCTCGAATACATCCCATTGTACCTTTTGTTCATATGTATGTGTATCCTGCAAAAGGCACGATGAGTCGTCAAAATCTGAATCACAAAAAACATCATACACGGGAGGGGAATCAAATGTAGGAGATGAGGGGGTGAATAGATCTCCCTGAAAGGAGCCATAAGCTCTGTGGGATAGTCCTCGGCGATAAACTCTGGCTCCGTGTGTAATGCCTCCTCAAAAGCATGCTTCGGCTCTGCGAGGTAAATAACATCAATGTCTTCTCCATCTGAATCATCTCCATCCATCCACTCATCGTATGGACTAGATGTGTCTGTGGGCGGGGGAGTGATGACGGTGCAACCCGGCTCTGTAGCAACACGCCCTGAGTATCTCACCGCAGTTCTCTCACCAGAAGTGGCTACATCTGTGCCTGGTACCGTTGTCTCCTCAGATGTGGAAGCTGTTGGATCTGGATCTAAGCCTAGAGGGGGGGTGAATAGGCTTATAAAAAATTCTCGTGCAACCCACGAGAAATCACACGCAGTTATAGCACAATCAACCAGATGCAGAGTATAGAAAAACAGTCACAGCATGCACAGGCGATATACCCTGGTTCGGTCGCACCCACGACCTACATCCAGCCCCAAAAGCTATACTAGATTATTAAAGTTAACTGGTACAACCTGTAGCTAGGGCACCAACCCTACACTCACCTGGCCCTCAGTACCTGCACTCACCAAAGTGCCCAAACAATAACAATACTAGTAAAGCCTCTCTCTCTTGGCTAGTCCCAACTAGCCAAGTCCCCAAATCAAATAATAAAATATTTCTACAAAGAGCACAACGTCACAATCACGAATAAAATAAAGTTTAGAGTTTAGAAGCGCTCAGTTGTGACGGCGTTGATGTCTCTGTCATTCAACGCGTGGTCAGAAGCAATCTGACATGTTGTAGTCCCCTCTGAAATCACGTCAATGTAGAATCCTCCTCTATGACACCTCACGGCCTGCTCGTCAACATCAACTTGCGGATGTCATCAAAACACCAAAGAAATCATGCGGCCCCTGTTGGTTTCTGAAACTTGCAAAGCAAAGATATTTCTTCCGGCTGCCTGGAATTTTTCAACAAACCTCAGTTCGACCTGGGGAGTCTGAGGGGATGAGTGGCTCTTCTCAGATCTTTGTATGGCTCTTGAGGATTATTGATGGGATCAAAAGAATGAGTGCGGCTCTTCTCAGATCTATGCGATTTTCCACAAAATAAATTCCCTGAGCACTTGAAATTTTTGGTTGGCAGGAGATCTTTTGCTTGCTCTTGTCTTTAGGGGTTTTTGGAGGTTACGGCAAAAAGAGTGCTCTTGGAATTTTCAAAGAGCCAGCCAAGAACTGTTCGGCCTGTGCTGCGGCTCTTGGATATATCGGCTTAGGGGAATTTTGCAATGGAGATTTTGTGCGGCTTCTTCTCAACAGATTTGTGCGGCCTTCCCTCAAAAAGTTTTGTGATGTTCTTGGGATTTTGGAAAGGAGATTGCTAAAAGAAATCAGCCGCTCTAGGATTTATCAATGAGAAGGACAGACCCCCTAAGTTGCGGCCCTGGGAAATTATCATTGGCCCTCTTCACAAAATTTCATTGGCTCTTGGGAAATTTTTGTAGGGGACGAAACATGCGGATCTGTGCTTTTTGGTTTCAAAAGAAAGCACTTTTGATTGGCCTTGGAATTTTGATTCGTAGGTGAAAAATAGGGTTCAGCCTGTTGATGGAATAGCGGCCACTTGAAAAATAGGGTTCAGCCTCTCTCTTTTTATTTATTCAAAGGGTAGAGGGATATATGAAGGAATGGCCTGGGGATTGATTATTTTTTTTGATTGGGAAGATGAAAAAAATAAGTGCGGCTGCCTGTTGATGGAATTTTTCAAAGGGGTTAGGGTTTTTGAATCAAGGCCTCTATTAATCTGAATGCTCTCTTTTCAACTTGCGGCTACCTCTCTTAATAATAAATTTCGGCCCCTTTCTCTTTTGCACATTGACCAAGTCCCTCCGTGAATGAGTCGCACGCTCGCCGTTCCTGAAACACTTAACACACAGGTTAAAACGTTCACACACGTTTGTTATCATCAAACACGAAGTTCA
This sequence comes from Scilla litardierei, assembly GCA_030789695.1. Lineage (NCBI taxonomy): Eukaryota > Viridiplantae > Streptophyta > Magnoliopsida > Asparagales > Asparagaceae > Scilla > Scilla litardierei. The sequence continues at coordinate 512,983,091 of CM061142.1, read as the reverse complement.
TAGATCGTTGCTACCAACAATCTCCCCCTTTTGATGATAACAAACTAAGTATAAGATTTGAGCATTAAGTTTCCAAATAGTGTGTGTGAAAGTGTGACTATGGTGGGTGACATGCAATGAGATGAATTGATGTTCGAACAATGATGTGTAGAGTTTATCAATAAGCATGCTCCCCCTATTTTTGTGCTACCCCAATATTCATTAATGCGTCAAATACCAAGCACCACCAAGTAAATACCAAGTCTTCCCAAAATTTTCTCCCCCTTTGTTATCATCAAAAGTCATACCACGAAGCCAAAATCATATATTATGCAAAAAGAGAGTGCTAGTAGCCATTACCAACAATTGCATGCATACACTCATAGAATAATCAAGTCAGAATCCAATGAAAGTAAACAACTACGACTTCTACACCAATGTGTACGTGCGATAATTAAAATTGAAGCACAGAGGGAGAATCATTTAAGAAAGTCAGCCAGAACCAAACCACATTTTCCACATAACAGTTTATCACCTAGGATTGATTTTTCCCATCTCATTAAAAAATGAGTTCAAGGTACCACACCCCAAAACATAGCCAATATGGACTCTTAGATGTGGGGGTGGCATTGCTTGACGAGTAAATACACCAACGCTAAAGTTTACCCATAAAGCTTATGTTGGATACTCGTGGGTAATACCGTTGCCAAGGATTGTATCCATTTTTCATACAGAGCATGTATTTTCTTTTTCAATATTGATACTTGCACTAACATGTTTTTAATGCTCAATTTTTATCCATGGCAAGGTATATCATATCCCTTAGATTTGCAGTTAAGTTTTCCTCCTACATTCACATTTCCAATTTCAAAAACAATATCCCCAAATGTGCAACAATAATAATATATGTGGAAGTGAAGTAGGTGGTGTAGAAATCAAGTTATTTTCAGTCATTGAACATGCCATGAATATTTAGAGAGATGGACATGCGCATGTAGCAAAAGAAATAATACAACAATTTCTACATAGATATGAAAATCATTCATGAATACTTATTTTGAATGAATCAAAGAGAAAGATACACATTGAAGCACCATTTTTTTGTGTTTTTGTTTTTCAATTTTTTTTTAAATGCATGAGATACTAAAGCAAACATGAGATGCAATCACACAAAGAAAAAATAAATCATGCACACACAACAATGCAACTGCTAGCACACAAACAAAAAAAAAGTCAAGCACACAGGAAAAACATGGAGTCTCGTACTAAGTTTTATCAATAATACCAAGCTCAAGACGAAGACGACAAAAGCGAGCCTCAACCAAAGGTTTGGTGAATATGTCTGCAAGTTGAGATTCCGTATGAACAAACTCCACAGACACGTCCTCTTTAGTGAGGTGATCTCTAAGAAAATGGTGTCTTACGTCAATATGTTTAGTACGAGAGTGGTGTACGGGATTATTAGAAAGATCTATGGCACTCTTGCTATCACATCGAAGAGGAACTCTTTTAAGAGCTAGTCCGTAGTCAGATAATGTTTGCATCATCCACAGTACTTGAGCACAACAACTGCCGAGGGCAATATACTCTGCTTCAGTAGTGGATAATGCAACACTATTTTGCTTACGACTAGACCATGAAACTAAAGAGTGTCCTAGCATAAAACAAGTGCCACTAGTGCTCTTTCTATCAGTTAAACTACCCGCATAATCAGCATCAGAATAACCCACCAAATCAAAGTTACCACTAGAAGGATACCAAAGGCCTAAGGTAGGTGTACTGATTAGGTACCTAAAGATCCTTTTAATGGCTTTCAAATGAGATTCTTTTGGGTTTGATTGAAAGCGTGCACACAAACATACAGCAAACATTATATCAGGCCTAGATGCAGTCAAGTACAATAAAGAACCAATCATACCTCGATATAGCTTTTGGTCCACTGCAACTCCTAGTTCATCTCTGCCCATTTTCGTGTTGGGGCACATCGGCGTTCCAATTCCTTTAGACTTCTCCATCCCAAACTTTTTCAGAAGTTCCTTGATGTATTTGGTTTGGGATAGAAAGATGCCTTCCTTTCCTTGCTTTACTTGGAACCCCAGAAAATATTTCAGCTCTCTCACAAGGCTCATCTCAAACTGATCATGCATGACTTTCTCAAACTTTTGACATAGAAGATCGTTAGTAGCACCATAAATAATGTCATCAACATAAATTTGCACAATGAGAAAGTCTTTAGATTCATGCATCAAGAATAGTGTATTGTCAGCACTCCCCTTTTTAAAATTATTTTCCAACAAATATGTGCTTAGACGGTCATACCAAGCTCGTGGAGCTTGCTTAAGACCATACAAAGCTTTTTCCAATTTATAAACATGGTTTGGAAAATTATGGCTTTCAAACCTTGGGGGTTGCTCAACAAATACCTCTTCTTTTAGGTAGCCATTAAGAAAAGCGCTTTTTACATCCATTTGTTTCAGTTTGAGCCCTTTATAACTTGCAAAAGCTAGCAAGATTCTAATGGACTCAAGCCTAGCAACTGGTGCAAAAGTCTCATCCACATCAATCCCTTCAATTTGATTATACCCTTTAGCTACCAACCTAGCCTTGTTTCTAATAACATTACCAGATTCATCATGCTTATTCTTAAACACCCATTTAGTACCAACTACAGGATAATCAGTGGGTCTAGGTACTAGTTTCCAGACATTATTCCTGACAAATTGATTTAATTCCTCTTGCATGGCCAAAACCCAACTTTCCTCTTCTAAAGCAATATCTATAGTCTTAGGCTCTATTACAGAAATAAAGTCACCATAAATACATAGAGCGCAAAGATCTCTAAAAGAGGAACGTGTGTGAATACCTGCCGTAGGCTCACCTAGAATTAAGTCTGGTGGGTGGTTTGGAGTGAATCTCAGCTCTCCTCTGGTAACTGCTTCATCTTGTATTTCTGTCGTGTCAGTTTCAGCTTCTTTCTGTATTTCAGGTTGCTCCTCATTAACTTTTGGAATGCCTTGTTGTTCTACATTTTCCTCTTCAATGTTCTGCCTGCAATCCAAAGAATTTATATCAGATTCATCAAACTTTACATTTATAGATTCAACAATTGCAAGTGTGCGTTTATTATAAATCCTATATGCTCTGCTCCTTGCTGAATATCCTACGAACACTCCCTCATCTGATTTTGATTCAAAGGTGCCAAGCTGATCTGCAGTATTTAATATAAAGCACCTGCATCCAAAAACTCTAAAGTAAGAAACTTTTGGGGTGTTGCCATGCCATAGTTCATAAGATGTTTTATTTAGTATAGGTCTAAGCATGACTCTGTTGCATACATGGCATGCCGTATTAATGGCCTCAGCCCAAAAAGACATAGGCAAGCTATATTCATTTAACATACTCCTAGCCATCTCTTTTAATGTGCGATTCTTTCTCTCGACCACCCCATTTTGTTGAGGAGTTCTAGGAGAAGAGAATTCATGTAAAATTCCTTTTTCAAAACAAAATTTTTCAAAAATAGCATTTTCAAACTCACCTCCATGATCGCTTCTAATTTTTACAATGGAAGAATTTTTCTCATTAGAAACTTGTATGCAAAAGTTTTGAAAATGGTCAAATGAATCTGATTTTTTGGCTAGGAAGTATACCCATGTATATCTAGAGAAGTCATCCACCAATACTAAACAATACTTCTTACCTCCTAGGCTAGCAATGTCTGTTGGACCAAATAAATCCATGTGCACTAATTCCAATATACGTGTGGTGGCAATTTCATTGATGCTAGAGAAAGTTGATCTAGTTTGCTTACCTTTGGTGCATGCCACGCACAACTTACCATTCTCATATGTCTGATGCGGTAGTCCTCTTACCAAATTTTTGCTTTCGAGCTTCTTTATCAATCCCATGCTTGCATGTGCTAATCGTCTATGCCATAGTGTGGCCTCTTCTTCACCTACAAGCAAGCATTTAGAAACAGTTAGTTCTTCAATCATAAGAGTATACACATTATTCTTTCTATTTGCAGTAATAATAATGTCACCTGTGGATCTATCAATGATTCTACAAAGTTTTTCATCAAATTCAACTTTCATACCTTTGTCACACAGCTGACTGATAGAAATGAGGTTATGTTTCAACTTTTCAACCAATAGGACATCTGTAAGCCGAAAGGTGTCGTTACCTACAACACCTTTACCAATTACCTTGCATTTTCCATTGTCCCCTAAAGTAACACTTCCTCCTTCATGCTTTGTAAGGCTAAGGAACTTTTCTCTTTCACCTGTCATGTGTCTTGAGCAGCCAGAGTCTAAGTACCACTCACACTTTTGTTCCTTAGCCGTGCCATGTACCTACACATAAGAAGAGCATGATATGTGTGACCTAGGAATCCAAATAGGTCCACTAGTGTTAGTCACTTTATTTTTTGGAACCCAAATTTGCTTAAATTTGATGTTGATATTCCTATACTTGCAATTATAATAAGCATGACCAACACCACCACATGTATAACATTTAGCAAACATGCTTCTTCCTACGCCAGTTTCTTTTTGATTCTTTCTATTAATTCTAGGCCTCTCATCAATTTTATTTCCATATCCCAAGCCACGCCTGTTATTTCCTTGTATCTGATTACCTAGAATAATGTCTAGTGAATGCTTTCCAACACCAAATTTTTTAATAGACAATTCAAGATCAGATATTTTAGACTTTAAAAACATGTTCTCATTAACAAGCATGGTACATTTACTAATGAAGGCCTTTTTGTTCTCTTCCTCACTCTTTTTCAGATTAGCCACCTTCTTCTCTAGCTCTTTGTTCTCATTTATTAGCATGCAAATCTTCTCATTTAGTGATTCATTTTCCACTTCCAGCTTAATCGAATTTAGTTTAAACATGCTAATATCTTTAAGTAATGTAGAGCAATTCAGACACTCAGTTTCAGTAGGCATACAAGATTTTCCCTTTTCCAAAGAACTAATAGTAGAATTAAATGCAACAAATTTTTCTTTAATTTCATCAACTTCTAATGACATATTATAATTGTCTTGTTGCAATTCAAAATTGGCATTTTTAAACTTCTCTACATGGGATTCTAGTAACTCAACAGTTGATTCCAACCTTTCAATTTCATCTTGCATTTCTTTAAAGGTAGTCACAAGTTGAGCTTTAGTTAAAGATTTTACCTGATCTAGTTCTCCCATCAGACAAAGAGAGGAATGTGCAACTTCCTCTTGAGATTCATCCTCGCTGTCCATATCCCATGTGAGCACCAAAGATTTTCCCTTTTGCTCCGCAGCGCTATTCTTTCCTTGAGGGCATTGTTTCATAAAATGTCCCTGCTTTTTACATTTAAAACATGTAACCGGATCAGTAGTATTCTGCTCAAAAGATTTATTATTAGAATTAAATTTAGAGCGATTAAACCTTTTCAGCATCTCTGATCTCCCGTTGCCAGTTCTGATATATTTCTTGAAGCTTCTCACCAAAAAGGCCTCCTCTTCATCTCCATCTTCATCCTCCTTAGCCTGAAAGGCTATTGTCTTTGAAGTCTTCAATTCATCTTTCTCTCTCAGTTCGATGCTCTGCAGCTCTAGCTCGTGGGACATCAGGTTCCCTATCAGATCCTCCACTTTCATATGTGATAAATCCCTTGCTTCCTGAATAGCTGTGATTTTAGGACGGAAGGTACTAGGCAATGCTCTTAAGATTTTTCTTATCTGCTCCAAACTCGAGTACGGCTTTCCAAGAGAGGTAGATTTGTAAACGATGTCTGTGAACCTCGCAAACATCTCTTTAATTGACTCTGATGGAAGCATGCGGAAGCTTTCATATTCCGTGCTGAGCAGCGCAAGTCTGGACTCCTTAACCTGCGATGTGCCTTCATGAGTCACCTCCAGAGTATGCCAAATTTCCTGCGCAGTTTGACATTGAGATATACGGTTAAACTCAGCTTTATCTAAAGCACAAATCAATGCATTCATAGCTTTATTATTCAATGAAAAACCTTCTTATCAAAGTCATCCCACTTATCTTCAGGTTTTATCATTTCATTATTAGCAACATTAATAGTGGGAGGTTTATAGCCTTTTTCTACAATGTTCCATACATCATAATCAACAGCAGCTAAATAAATCCTCATCCTAGTTTTCCAATATGCAAAATCAACACCATTAAACTTAGGGGGACGAGAAATAGACTGACCCTCAGCAAAAGCAGAATCAGACATATTCATAGACATGATCAACTAGGCTAGATCCTCTAAACTGGCTCCGATACCACTTGTTGGATCTGGATCTAAGCCTAGAGGGGGGGTGAATAGGCTTATAAAAAATTCTCGTGCAACCCACGAGAAATCACACGCAGTTATAGCACAATCAACCAGATGCAGAGTATAGAAAAACAGTCACAGCATGCACAGGCGATATACCCTGGTTCGGTCGCACCCACGACCTACATCCAGCCCCAAAAGCTATACTAGATTATTAAAGTTAACTGGTACAACCTGTAGCTAGGGCACCAACCCTACACTCACCTGGCCCTCAGTACCTGCACTCACCAAAGTGCCCAAACAATAACAATACTAGTAAAGCCTCTCTCTCTTGGCTAGTCCCAACTAGCCAAGTCCCCAAATCAAATAATAAAATATTTCTACAAAGAGCACAACGTCACAATCACGAATAAAATAAAGTTTAGAGTTTAGAAGCGCTCAGTTGTGACGGCGTTGATGTCTCTGTCATTCAACGCGTGGTCAGAAGCAATCTGACATGTTGTAGTCCCCTCTGAAATCACGTCAATGTAGAATCCTCCTCTATGACACCTCACGGCCTGCTCGTCAACATCAACTTGCGGATGTCATCAAAACACCAAAGAAATCATGCGGCCCCTGTTGGTTTCTGAAACTTGCAAAGCAAAGATATTTCTTCCGGCTGCCTGGAATTTTTCAACAAACCTCAGTTCGACCTGGGGAGTCTGAGGGGATGAGTGGCTCTTCTCAGATCTTTGTATGGCTCTTGAGGATTATTGATGGGATCAAAAGAATGAGTGCGGCTCTTCTCAGATCTATGCGATTTTCCACAAAATAAATTCCCTGAGCACTTGAAATTTTTGGTTGGCAGGAGATCTTTTGCTTGCTCTTGTCTTTAGGGGTTTTTGGAGGTTACGGCAAAAAGAGTGCTCTTGGAATTTTCAAAGAGCCAGCCAAGAACTGTTCGGCCTGTGCTGCGGCTCTTGGATATATCGGCTTAGGGGAATTTTGCAATGGAGATTTTGTGCGGCTTCTTCTCAACAGATTTGTGCGGCCTTCCCTCAAAAAGTTTTGTGCTGTTCTTGGGATTTTGGAAAGGAGATTGCTAAAAGAAATCAGCCGCTCTAGGATTTATCAATGAGAAGGACAGACCCCCTAAGTTGCGGCCATGGGAAATTATCATTGGCCCTCTTCACAAAATTTCATTGGCTCTTGGGAAATTTTTGTAGGGGACGAAACATGCGGATCTGTGCTTTTTGGTTTCAAAAGAAAGCACTTTTGATTGGCCTTGGAATTTTGATTCGTAGGTGAAAAATAGGGTTCAGCCTGTTGATGGAATAGCGGCCACTTGAAAAATAGGGTTCAGCCTCTCTCTTTTTATTTATTCAAAGGGTAGAGGGATATATGAAGGAATGGCCTGGGGATTGATTTTTTTTCGATTGGGAAGATGAAAAAAATAAGTGCGGCTGCCTGTTGATGGAATTTTTCAAAGGGGTTAGGGTTTTTGAATCAAGGCCTCTATTAATCTGAATGCTCTCTTTTCAACTTGCGGCTACCTCTCTTAATAATAAATTTCGGCCCCTTTCTCTTTTGCACATTGACCAAGTCCCTCCGTGAATGAGTCGCACGTTCGCCGTTCCTGAAACACTTAACACACAGGTTAAAACGTTCACACACGTTTGTTATCATCAAACACGAAGTTCATAGATCGTTGCTACCAACAGAAGCATCAATGTCCTCAGCCTGCCGTCCAAGAATCTCATCCAGGTACGCATAAAAATGTGTGGTCCATATGACCACAGCCTCAGCAGAAGGTAAAGGTGGCTGCGGAAGCTCAACTATCGGTGGGCAAGACTCTGGATTTATCTGAATGAAGTTACCCTCGTCCCAAAGTGCTACCTCTGTAATGCAATGCTCTGGCTCCGCATGTGATGCCTCCTCATGAACTATCAATGTAGGCTCTCTCTGGAATGGTGATGTTGGCTGCTGATGTGTGTCAACTTGTGGGGATGCATCATGTGGAGGGGAATGCCCGCGAGCAATCCAAAAATTTAATCTATCCCCCTCAAGACTGACATTGATGTCCTCCTCAATTGTTCCTGCAGCTGAAACATGGTTCATAACAAAAACTGCAAATCGTAGATCAAATGCATCACCTGATGTAATGCTCTCTGAACCGGTGAACCTCACTGACTCCAAGAGGCCCTCCAATAAGTTCTGAAATGCTTCCTCCTCAAAATCTGTGGTCCACATAATACCGTCCATAACACCTGATAAACAAAGATAAATACCTGGAGAAAAATATCAGTGGCACAAAAGAATATAGAAATGGTAGTAATGGTGGTGGGGGTGAAAATTTCTTTTTTTAAAAAAAGAATTTTTTTTCATAGTCTAATCAACCTAATTGTGACAAATTGGCATCCAACGGGAAACACCTCCCCGGTAACGGCGCCAAAAACTTGATCGCTCCAAAATGTAACCCAATAGCACAACCTAGCGCAAATGCACGGAGATGAATCCCCGGCAACGGCTCCAAAAACTTGATCGCTCCAAAATATAACCCAAGAGCACAACCTAGTATGGCGCAAATGCACGGAGATGAATCCCCGGCAACGGCGCCAAAAACTTGATCGATGCCCCGGATATACACCCAGAGAACGACTGTAGTTTTACCGCAAGCGCACGGTCAAGTGGCGAGTGGGTATCGAATACGAGGAGGTGGTGTTGGCTCCAATATATCCTAGGTTGGCTCAACTACGAATGTTTTATTGGTGGAGATGGTTACGGTATGATGTAATGACAATGGTGATGGATGTCGGTGTCGGTGATAAAGATGTTGGGTAAAATATCGATTCAAATATAATATAAATAAAGAGTCTAGAGTTAGGGAATCCCCACTATGGATCGTCATACATCATTGTAAATAGTGTATCTCAATATTACTAGGCTTGTGTTGGGGTGAACTAGTCGTAACTGAATAGAGAACCAAGCTCATGCTCTCGCGCTATTACCGGTCTATAGCAACCTAGGATAAGGCCCAATCTCTTGCAAACCCTAGCCTAAGCCACTAGCATTAGGATCGACATCATCGTTCAATCTCCCCTCAAGCCCACTCTCGTGCAAACTCGAGTTACGATCTAGGTTGTGATAGTTCGTATTCGTCCAATCTCTTGCAAACGAATATGGGTATAGATTTATAATAAAAATCCTAGCTTTGGTCCAATCTCTTGCAAACCAAGTCTAGAGAATCTCGATTATAAACATAAATCGAATATCTAGGCCTTCCCATCGATTAGAATCCAATCTCTTGCAAACCCCAATCGATGGAAATCCCTAGCTATCCGTAATAAATCGATCACAACCTAACTTCCTAGCAATTCTAGCAATTTAGAAATTCATTCATCACAAATTTGAAATTAGATCCATAGGGTTCATCCACATGCCCTAGAACAACAAATCTACTCAAGCATAGCAATAACGATATGAGAATCAATAAAAATCATTGCTTGCATAAAAAAGATAGAAAAACAAAGATTCAAATAACAAGAACAAAATACTTAACTTTGCTGAAGATCACCAATCCAAATACAAGCTTTTGGATCCAAGAGAGGGCCTAGGGCATGGCCTAACCTCTAAAATAATCACTAAGAAAACATATTGGAACCTCTCCCTAATGACGGCTACAACCCTCTTATATAGCCCCCCAAAACCCTAGCAAATAACCCTAGAAAACCCCTCAAATTCGTGCCCAAAAACAGCCCTAACCGCAACTTAAAATCTGGGCCCGTCGCCACTCGGGCCGAGTGGAAATCTGACTCGGCCGAGTGGAAATTCCAGCACTGCAGCGTTAACTTGCAGAAATTCTCCAGATTTCATCCGACCTCCGATTGGTGCGTTCTTGGCAGCGTTGGAACCGTCATGAAGTCTACTATCCATAAAAAATATGAGAAAAATACTTTGATTGCTAGAATGATAGCAGATTTCAAAATAGTGGAAGGCTCTCTGAAAATATGGGCGTGTGTGTCATCGGCGTCACTCGGCCGAGTGGGATTCTTCACTCGGTCAAGTGGACTTCTCTACTCGGTCGAGTGACAGACCCTGTAGAAAAACAGTAACTTCGAGGTCCTCAGGGGTCTGTCTCCGGGGGTGGCTCGGCCGAGTAGCTTTCATCATTCGGCCGAGTGGTAATGTGTACTCGGCCGAGTAGGCCATCGATGGGTCTCTGGGAATTGCAGTAGATTCGGCCTCTTCTCTGGAAAATTTCCCTGACGTACTCGGGCGAGTGAGCTTCCTCACTCGGCCGAGTAGGACTTTGTCATTCGGCCGAGTATACGCTGAAAAACATTATGCACATATCCGTTCTGGTCGGCCGAGTGGCATGCTGTAAATGCCCAATCTTCTCCGTTTCACCTCCTCGTCGCTCCTATGAAGTTCCTTCTTATTCCACTCATCCTACATCATCGATAAGTCTGCAAATGAGCCGTGGGCGACACTCCAAAGTGGGTGCAAGTCCTCTTGATCTCAAAATCGCTCCAAATCGCTCCATATCTCCTGAAATACGACAAAAACAAGAAATCGTGAAAAGCATCGCAATATTGTCGAACAATCATGAAAAACACGATATGAGCGATCAAAGTGGCATGCAAACATGCAGAAATAGGGTGTAAAATATGGAGTGATCAATAGTCATATCCGTCCATCTGATAGTGCGGGTCCTGTGAATAATATCCGCTTTCTTCCATTGGAGCCTCATACTGTACCAAATATTTATCGCCTGAAATAGGGCAAAAGTGATGCATTGTACCTGAATAGTCAAAAACAAACAACCTGGAAAAGATATCAGTGGTACAAGGAGATAGAAATAATGATAAAGCAGGTGGTGGAAAAAAACTTCTCTCTCTTTTTAAGGCAGTCTAATCAACCTAACTGTGATAAATAGATAATATGGTGGAACGCTTTCCCGGCAACGGCACCATAAACTTGATCAGCCTGGAATTAACTCCGAAACGATGTCGTTTACCACAAGCGCATGGTATAGTGGCAATCGGGTATCGAACACGGAGAAGCGGTGCTATACTACCTATCTACTCATAGGTTGAGTTAGACTTGCGGGTTTATTGGTGGATGTGGAGTGTGGAGGGATGTAATGGTGATGGATGCAAATGTTGTGTCACTCAACATCGCAAACAAGGGATTCCACACAAAGAAATAAATAAATAAAATATAAAAGATTAGGGCTTTAGGACTCACCGCTAGGACCGTCGGAGGTCGATGCTAGGTTGAGACTTCTACGTTGCATTGGTTTAATTGAGGGTTGTAGCATCTAGGAAATGAATTCATGTGTCTAGGCATCATGAATCTAACATACCGTATTCACCCCGCTCTCGTGATAGATGCATACGATATGTGCATTAAGGATCTACAACAATCTCACCATTCTCGTGGATCGAATGCTCTGAACTCGTACAACTCTCGTGGGTTAGAGCTTCGATGTATTTTGATGGATCTTATTGACGCAATGGCGGTAGCCGTCAATTAGTGATATAGTTCGTCGGTGGATCCCATCAAGACATGTGCCGGATATGGTCACGAGCCTCGGTTGAATCCACTAACTCCCTAATTAAATCCATAAGATACTCCTTAAGCTAATCGATTCTACCGACCGTGGGTACGATCTCAGTACGAGTTCTCATAGGGATTTTGCAAGATCAACCAGAATAATCCCCCTTTATATCCAATGCAACCTAAAAATCCCAACTTTGCATCTAAATCCTAAAATCCTAGGGCTAATCCATTAGCCCTAGAAAAGACTACTCGTGCATGATTGTAATAGACATAAGAACGATAGAAAACTTCATTGCATGCATCAAAGATATATTCAATAAGAAATCAATAAAAAAAACTAAAATAGAATTTGAGAGAACAAAAATACTTATCTTGATACAAGCGAGGGGCCTATGGCATAGCCTAACTCCCAAAAGATCGTCTCCCAAAACTTGATAGATCTAACTAAAAACTCTCTAAAAACTCTCCAAGGTCTTCTTCTAATGACGGCTACAATTCATATATATAGTCCCCTCAAAACCCTAGCAAATAACCCAAGAAACCCTCTGAAATTCGTGCCCAAGATCAATTCTGGCCGCAACTTAAGTTCTGGGCCCCAGCTGACTCAGTCGAGTAGCCCCCTACTCGGTCGAGTTAACAGTAGGGCAGAAATTCCTCCAAAAATGTTGCTCTATCTACTCAGGTCGAGTAGGGTCTGCTCGGTCGAGTAGGTGGTCGAGTACAGATTTCAGCACTGCAGCACAAACTTGCAGAAATTCCCAAGATCTCATCCGACCTCTGATTGATACGTTCTTGGTGGCGTTGGAACCGTCATGAAGTCTACCATCCATAAAAAATATTAGAAAAATACTTTGCTTGCTGAAATGATAGGAAATTTCAAAAGAGTGAGAGGCTATCTGAAAATCTGGGTGTTCGCCTTACTCAACCGAGTAGACTTCATACTTGGTCGATCTACAGTGCCTTGGGGAGAAAATCAAAATAGTCGCTCTAAAAATTGGCGACTCGGGTCGAGTAGCCACCCTACTCTGTCGAGTAGGGTGTATCTGTTTCCTCTGCGAGAATTGCGTGTCAGCTCGACCGAGCAGCTGATACTGCTCGGGCCGAGTCGTCTGGGAAACTGACTCGGTCGCTCCTTGGCTGCTCCTTTCTCTTTCTCACCCTCTAGTCTTCTTCTATGGCACATCAAGCATGTCGTCATGAGTCTTCTTGGTGCTCTAATATCGCCGATCGTCTTATTGACTCCAAATTGCTCCAATATCGTTCCAAATCCCTGAAATGGACATAAACGCTCCGAAAGTCATATTATTCCAGATAATAGCATAAAAGCATATAAAATAGGGATTTGGGGGGTGAAATGTGCATAAAAATATGCGATAAATCATGTAAAATAGGAGCATATCACCGCCCGCACGCTGCCTCTTCTTCCCTCAATCGAAACCCGCGTGCAACCCTTGCACGCCCTTCCTCCTCCTACCAACTCTGACGAGCTCCTTCTCATTCCCACTGCCAACACAACCTGTCGTGACCCCCACCTCTAGCGCCTCAAGCTCTTCCTCCGCCTGCAACCCTCCTTCGACAAGTCCTCGCACTGTCGCTCGTCGTCTCCCCCGGTCGCCAATGCCACCTACAGCTCTGCCCAACCACCCACCTCTGTAGTCGTCGTCTGCCACTGCCCCCGCATCGAAGCCTCAGCTGCAGCAAACGCGAGAGGCCAAAACAACGAAGACCTAACACGTAAGTCATTTACATTACGGTTGTGTGTGTGTGTGTGTAATATGATAACAAATAGTATGATATGAGTATATTAGTTATATACTTATTAATATTACTTTGTACATTATACATATGTATACACATTAGGCTATATAACAACCTGTTTTATACGTAATGATCACATATATAAAACAATGTACATGGACTAGTATAGATAGTGGATTTATATTAAATGCATAAGTTTATATAAAAACAAAATACATATAATATATAAACAGTGGCATATAAAATTAATATTACTTTACTAAGTTAAACTGTTAGCTTATTATCGTGAATCCGTTAACGCAGATAAACCCACGCCTCTTTTACGGTTACGTGGGCACCAAAATCGCTCCATTCAGGTAAGTGTATTATTTTCTGTCGATTTTTGAAGTCACGCGTAATTATTGCCAAGCACGTATGTAGATCATTTTGAAAAAATTGCATGTGAACGTCTCTCTAAAGCACTCGTGACTTAAAATAAATCCCCTCATAATAAACTTATCACGTCTACCTTCAGTGGTTTTGTTGCGTTGTAATGTTGATGTTAAAGATATTGCTGCCATGCTAAAATACCTTATAATGCTCTTATTGTTTGTTGTACCATCGTTCGTGTCATCAAATCTTTGGATTATCTTGCTGGATCCTGTGGATGACAAACAACACTAAAAGGGGGGTTGAATAGTGTTGTATAAAGATAAAACTTTCTCGTTCTTAATCAATCAACACAAAACAAAACCTTCTAATGTTGCCTAAGAAACCAAGTAGAGTGATCTACGCTTGGTTCTTAATCAACTCAATGAATCTACAAATCAAATCAGAGATAAAACACTTCTGGTAGTCGACTCCCTATGAACAGTAGTCGACTCCCAGAGGGAATTTAAGCACAGTTCAGATAGTTAAACACTTAATGAAGATATATGAAATTTGCACAGAAGAGTAAAGATCTTAGCAATATATTATAGAAGATTTACAAGGATATTAAACAAAGAATAATTGCAAGTTAAATAAGAAATGCTCGCAAAGATAAACAATCACAGATAAGCAAACGCAGACACAAGGATTTTTATCCTGGTTCCCCAAAACTTGGGTACGTCCAGTCCCCGACCAATCCGGTACGAGATTTCCACTATTGCCTTGGCAAATACAAGCACCTAACTTCACTTATTAGGATTTCCAACAACCTAGTCTTGACCAGGATTTCCAACCGCAACACCTAGACTTGTCTAGGGTTTCCAACAACAACACCCTTACAACAAAGGGTAACCACAAAATAAAATCGATATCCAATTCACCACAATAGATTGGTGGAGATTGGATTTACACCCAAATTCTATAGCCAATAGTAATAGACAATTACGTGTAGTGGCTTAATAGAATAAGATTCTAGATCACACAAAGATACGAATGAAGTCTTTGTGATCTAGATCTAATGTTTTTCAAAAATCCTTTAAATAAAAAAATTCAAGAGTAAATAATACGGATTTTGAAAAACTGATAGCCAAATAAAATTTTGATCTTCAGAAAATAATATCATGAGAAAATTGAGCAGAAAATAGATTTGGCTAAGAGAGAATGAGAGCTGAGAATTTTAGAGAGTTTTGCACAATAGAATTTGAATTCAATAGTTGTTGTGATTTCTCAATGAAAGTGGCTCTATTTATAGGAGAAATCTGAGAATTCAAATTTCAAATTCATTTGACTTTTGTCCCGAAAATCATGGGAGAAAATCAATTAAAGATATTCAAAAATCAAGTCAAAACGTCAAACTTTGACAGCTGGTAGTCGACTCCCTAGGAGTGGTAGTCGACTCCCAGTGTGTTTCAGGAGAACTTGATTCTCAACTGGTAGTCGACTCCCTACCTTTGGTAGTCGACTCCCAGAGGAGTTTTTCCTGAGACACAGCTAGTCGATCAAGTAGCTAACTCCAGGGTGTAGTGGAGTTTCACTATGGAAATATAGAACGACTAGAAAAATCTCTCAATATCTTTTTGAAAATGATTTAAAAGATATTTTTGAAACGTTTTTGAAATCATTTGTGTGTGTGTGATTGTCTATACGATTGGCTTTAACAATACCCTAAGAAAGACACAACACACTCACTATGGACTAGGACACGTCTTCGGAAGCTTGACCAATTGATGGAGTAAATGTGAGCTTCACTTGAGCTTCTTGTTCCGTTTGAGCTTTGAGCTTCATCATTGATCTTTAGCAACGTTCGTCCTTTGTCTTTGAGCGTAGATTGCGCTTCTTGGAGTATACATAAAGCTTTTCATTTGTCGCACAACCTGCACACTTAATTGTAGTGTAGTTAGTACATTAAGCTTCATTTGGTGTGCTCATCATCAAAATCACTTGGGGTGGAATTCAATTTCCATCACTCTCCCCCTTTTTGATGATGACACCCAAATGAAAGATGAAATAAGTTGACATGTTAAATTGATATAAAAATAAACTTACTCCCCCTGCTTTGATGCGGTTCTCCCCCTGCATCGAAGCCGTTAGAAAAAAAATACATTCATATACATTCATTTTTGCATTTCATATCCTTTCTCCCCCTTGTCATCAACAAAAAACAAAAAGATTAATGACAAAGTATAATAACATAAGAATATGATTTTTTGGAGGGGAATTCAATTCCTGCAAAAGAGATATTAGCATAAGATCAACCAATATTTTGCATAATAGATAATTCCATAGTAGCAAGCATCAAACGATAATAAAGTTATTACAGACCATAAGTTTGAAATCATTGTTTTGAAAACTGTTTGAAAACAACTGTTTGAAAACCATTGTTTTGAAAACTCAAGGATGACCGCCGTTCTTCTTCAATTCCTTGATCTCATCAAGGATCATTACAAGCGTCTCCTCCGTCATTTTGTTGCTTTTGACTACGAATTCTTTGAGGTTGGCCCCCTTTTTGTTGAGGTCACCGAATCCTTTCTCTTGTGATATCTTCAATTTGCCAATTTTCTTCAAGAGCATCTCTTGAAGTTCAAAGATATATGCCGGTGGCTCCTCTTCTTCTTCCTCGCTTCCTTTTTCTTCTTCTCCTTCTTCTTTCTCATCAGAGTCTGAAACAACAATTTTCTTACCTCTCCTGGAGGATGACGATCCTCCTTCAGCAGGTAGTTTCTCTTCGGAAATGTTTTCATCAAGATCATGATGTAGGTTCATTCTTCCAAGAGCATGGACATCAACTATGTGTGCCGGTTCTAGAATTGTGGTTTCATTGTCCAAAGGCACATTATAGCTAATAAAAAAGATTGTGAGGTAATGTCCATGTGCTAGAGTGGATGAGGGTCTGTCTGAAGAAGCTGAAGCAAGAATAGAGTCCATAATGACTTTGGCCCAATTGACGCGGATGTTCCTTAACATGGCATAGATACACTTGGCCTGCTTCTCAGATAGTATAGAGTGACTACCAGATTTTTGGGTAATATTGTAGGACAATATATTTGCCAGAATTCTTGCCGGATAGCGAAGATCGCTACAAGGAAGTTTAGTTTGGAAATGCTTTCCTGGCAAATACATTCTCTCTATAATACTTCCTTCTGTCATCTGTATTTTATCAAGTAACATGCCAGTATATGGAATGCCTAGGGCTTCTCCTAGAGATTTAACGGTGATGGCAAGTTTTGTATCAAGAACTTTGGTGATGAATCGGCTTTTGGCAAGATCGTAATCCATATTAGCATAAAATAGGTGCACAAGTCTGGGATAGCAGATATAAGTGTTTTCAGACGAGAATAGGTTAGCCAAGTTCTGAAATTCTAGTATGCTATCAATCTCATAGTTTACTACATCGTCAAATTTGACAAATCTCTCATGAAGAATAGGTTTCTTAGATATTTTGACAAAATGTTCGTAGGTGGTACTCTTAAACAGATAGGGCAAGATTGTTTCTTTCTCAGAAACAGATTCAGTTGAAACTTTCCTCTTCTTAGAAAGTATTCCCTTGAGAGGCATCTAGATAAAGTAAAAACAAGAATTTACAATACTAGATATGCAAGGAAATCATGAAGTAAAGATGATGAGAAAAGTTTTTACCTTGAGTAAGCTTGAGAAAGAGATGAAATCAAGAGTTTGAGAGAGCTCCAAGCAACCCAAGCACTAAGAGAAATTTTCAAGAGGAGAGGGGAATGGGGTAGTCGGCTACCCTAGGGTTTTACTCTTGGGGTTTTTAACTTAGGGGTGAAAGAAGGTGAAGAATGAGGGACATTGGATCAAAATATGAATGGTTGGGATAGAGTTTAGCTTATTGGGTATAATTTGCCTTTAGGATATGAACCCATTAACTCCATAGAACCCAATAGGAGTTAATCAAAAAACCAAACACAGAATTCCGCACACACGCTGGTAGTCGACTCCCTCATGTAGGTAGTCGACTCCCTACTGGGTTGAGTCGTTTTCTCATCCCGATGGGTTTTGATCCAAGACTGAGTGCGTTTTCTGAACAAGCGATGTTTTTAAAAAAAATGTAACGCAAATATTTATACTCATATAAAAAGGAAAAAAATATTAACTCATTTAAATAAATTTAAGCAAATATATTTTAAAAAATGATTAAGTTGCAAAAGAAAGCTTTTGATGTTGATCTGTTTATCAAGAGTTGGATCTTGTTTTCTTCTCTTCGTTTCCTTAGAGTACCTGAAAAATAAACGTTTATGGTACTCGTTGGCTTTTGAGTCCGGAGGGTTAGTCTTTAGGAAGCCAAACCCAGTGTGGTTTAGTTCCTTCATGAAAAACACATTTATAGTTTTTGCTTAAATGAACTTGTTGAACATAATCTGTAGCGTACCTTTTCTTTCGTTGATCGGACAAGTTCTTCGGTATCCAGATGCTCAAATTTTTTTTGTTAGAATGATGCATTCTAATATGCTTAACCCGTTTCTTGGTATAATGTGAATCATAACCGAGTCCGGTTTTGCTGGATGAGGCTTTTTGGTTATTTATTAAACTTTCTAGCTTCCCTGTTCCTTTGTTGAAATTCTCAATAATTTTCATCGTAGCGTCGTATTTATCTTTGACAGATACGAGAACATTATTCAGATTCTCAACTTTTTCATTTACTGATAAAATATCTTTTTGCAAAGAATCATTCTTTTCTTTAAGGAGACTATTTTCTTTAATGATTTATTCTTTTTCTTTAGCATCCTTTTTAATATTTCTAAGTGTTCTTCTATGTTCTTTTATGAGCTTTTCATGCATTTTGCATAGCTCCTTATATGCTCCCCTATAGTCCATGTCTTCATCATCACTTGATGACGAATCATTGTCACTAGATGAATCATGATGCGAACTTACCTTAGAGGATGTAGAAGCCATGAAACATATGTGTGATGTTTCTCTTCTTTCATCATTATCTTCTGCTGAGGATTCATCGGACGAGGAATCGTCGCTCTGGTCGAAAGCTGCGTAAGCTTCCTTCTTTGGTCGTTGGAATTTGTTTCTTCCATTGTTTCTCTTTTCATTATTGTCTCTGTTTTTCCCACGATCTCTGGAATCACGATTGTTTCTGTCTAATGGACAGTCTCTTTTGACGTGTCGTGGTTTATTGCAACCGAAACAAATAATACCGTTAGTGGGTCTAAAAGAGCGTTTACCATACTTGTGATGAATTCTTTAAAGTTATTTGAGATGAAAGCAATATGGTCTTCTTTGTCCGTGTAGTCGAAATCTTCTTCTTGAGCTTTAAACGCGAGATTCTTCTTCTTTGGTTTTTCTTCGATCTTCTTATCTTCTTCAAGTTCAATCTCATATGCCATGAGATTTCCCATTAGTTCTTCGATGGTAAGGTCCTTCACGTTATGTGCTTCTCGAATGGCCGTTGTCTTTCCCTTACACTCGGGTCGGAGAGATCTTAGTATTTTCATTACCTGCTCGTATTCAGAAAGTTTCTTTCCTAAACCTGCAAGCTCATTCGTAATGGTAGTAAAACGAGTATTCACATCGGTGATACTCTCCTTCTTCCATTTTAAAAGATTCGAATTTTGAATGTAAAACGTCTATGAGGGATTCCTTTACCTTTTAAGTTCCTTCGTAACTTACCTGAAGAGTATGCCATATTTGGTGTACTGTCTCGCATTGGGACACTCGATTGAACTCATTTCCTGTTACGGCGCAAAATAGTGCATTCATTGCCTTTGTATTGAGATTTGCTCTCTTCTTGTCGTCGGCTGACCACTTCCCAAATTCAATTTCGGTAGGTGCGATGTATGGGACTTTTGTAACGGTCCACGCTTCAATATCCAATGACTCCAGGTGAGTCTTCATTCGGATCTTCCAGCTAGCATAGTTAGTTCCATTGAACAGTGGTAGTAGCATGGTATTCAGTCCTTCAGAATGAAAAGATGTTGACGCCATCACTTTTATAGCCTTGCTCTTATACGAAGTGTTGGATCCTGTGGATGACAAACAACACTAGAAGGAGGGTTGAATAGTGTTGTATAAAGATAAAACTTTCTCGTTCTTAATCAATCAACACAAAACAAAACCTTCTAATGTGGCCTAAGAAACCAAGTAGAGGGATCTACGCTTGGTTCTTAATCAACTCAATGAATCTACAAATCAAATCAGAGATGAAACACTTCTGGTAGTCGACTCCCTATGAACAGTAGTCGACTCCCAGAGGGAATTTAAGCACAGTTCAGATAGTTAAACACTTAATGAAGATATATGAAATTTGCAAAGAAGTGTAAAGATCTTAGAAATATATTATTGAAGATTTACAAGGATATTAAACAAAGAATAATTGCAAGTTAAATAAGAAATGCTCGCAAAGATAAACAATCACAGATAAGCAAACACAGGCACAAGGATTTTTATCCTGGTTCCCCAAAACTTGGGTAGTCCAGTCCACGACCAATCCGGTACGAGATTTCCACTATTGCCTTGGCAAATACAAGCACCTAACTTCACTTGTTAGGATTTCCAACAACCTAGTCTTGACCAGGATTTCCAACCGCAACACCTAGACTTGTCTAGGGTTTCCAACAACATCACCCTTACAACAAAGGGTAACCACAAAATAAAATCGATATCCAATTCACCACAATAGATTGGTAGAGATTGGATTTACACCCAAATTCTATAGCCAATAGTAATAGACAATTACGTGTAGTGGCTTAATAGAATAAGATTCTAGATCACACAAAGATACGAATGAAGTCTTTGTGATCTAGATCTAATGTTTTTCAAAAATCCTTTAAATAAAAAAATTCAAGAGTAAATAATACGGATTTTGAAAAACTGATAGCCAAATAAAATTATGATCTTCAGAAAATAATATTGGAGAAAATTGCAAGATCAAGAGCAGAAAATAGATTTGGCTAAGAGAGAATGAGAGCTGAGAATTTTAGAGAGTTTTGCACAATAGAATTTGAATTCAATAGTTGTTGTGATTTCTCAATGAAAGTGGCTCTATTTATAGGAGAAATCCGAGATTCAAATTTCAAATTCCGTTGACTTTTGTCCCGAAAATCATGGGAGAAAATCAATTAACGATATTCAAAAATCAAGTCAAAACGTCAAACTTTGACAGCTGATAGTCAACTCCCTAGGAGTGGTAGTCGACTCCCAGTGTGTTTCAGGAGAACTTGATTCTCAGCTGGTAGTCGACTCCCTACCTTTGGTAGTCGACTCCCAGAGGAGTTTTTCCTGAGACACAGCTAGTCGATCAAGTATCTAACTCCAGGGTGTAGTGGAGTTTCACTACGGAAATATAGAACGACTAGAAAAAGCTCTCAATATCTTTTTGAAAATAATTTAAAAGATATTTTTGAAACATTTTTGAAATCATTTGTGTGTGTGATTGTCTATACGATTGGCTTTAACAATACCCTAAGAAAGACACAACACACTCACTATGGACTAGGACACGTCTTCGGAAGCTTGACCAATTAATGGAGTAAATGTGAGCTTCACTTGAGCTTCTTGTTCCGTTTGAGCTTTGAGCTTCATCATTGATCTTTAGCAACGTTCGTCCTTTGTCTTTGAGCGTAGATTGCGCTTCTTGGAGTATACATAAAGCTTTTCATTTGTCGCACAACCTGAACACTTAATTGTAGTGTAGTTAGTACACTAAGCTTCATTTGGTGTGCTCATCATCAAAATCACTTGTGGTGGAATTCAATTTCCATCATATCTAGCCCTGATAAATTGTGACATTGTGCCCTCGGGGCAGATACGGACTATTGGGCCCTCGGGGCATTTTTGGAATATTGGGCCTTGTGGCTTACAGTGAACTGTATAGATACACATTGACACTTGTGGGTGGGGTAGTCCATTGTAGTAGAGGTCAGAATGCTGAATTTCACCCCACCGGTAAATTTGATCGTCGCTCGGATGGGGTCGGTAAGTACTGAACCACGGGTAGCTCCCATTAGTTTGGGTGTAATTGTAGTTTCTTCCGCCATCGGACATTGGGCTTGTCACTAGATTAGGAGATTGAATGATGCACCAAACTTACTTCTGCTGCCACCATTATAAGTTGTGTAATATGTCAGCTCCCTCTTATCATGCTCATATGTGCTTGTCATGTTTACTACACGTTACTCTGTTCACCACACTTGCCATGCTCACTACTTTGCACACTGCACTTGCCATACTCACTACTTTGTACACTACACTTTGCTATACTCGCACGTTTTCTTAGGCTGCCATACCTTTCTTAACTGTGCCATGTTATGTTTCCCTCGCCTTCGAAGCTTTTGCAAACTATATATATTACTATCTTGCCAATGGTCCATTTCTAATGTTTTAAATCTTGCCGAGCGACCCTCGATGACGTATATTTCCCTGTTTGTTATCTTGTAAAATATACGTCAGGTTTTGAGACAGATTTTGCAGAAGAGCATGCCTTGGGCTAAGCTAGTTTACCAGGAGTACCCGGACGCTGAGATCCACTGCTGAGGAACGACATGTTTTTGCAACGTCGCTAAAATTTTAATATTTTTGTTGTATTTTGTTCAGGTGTATTTTCTTTTCGTGTAACTAATTGTAATGGCAATGCTAGGCCTTATTTGTGTACATGTGATCTGGAATTTGAAGTTGTAATAATGATATTCTATGTTATTTTGATGTTCGCAAGCAAGAACCTGCCAAGCTTAATACACAGACACTTATTGTGCTTAAGTCAAAGAAGAAAGAAAAAAGAGTACTTCTTCTTTGCTTTAAGCACGTGCAGACCCGCTCGCGTTCTCGCTCCCAAGTATAATGGGAAGCGGGGCGTGACAAAGGGAATTCTCCCTTCTGAAGAATCTTCTAGTTCTTCAAGTCATGCCCATATGATTGAGATAGGATGTGGTGCATCATCACTTATTCAGGGTGGCCAAGTCTATCATGCCAAAGTAAAAAAATTTGGCTAATGTCGGGCACTTCAGGTGCTCCGTTGAATTAGCTTCCTTTCTCCGAATCTTTGTATGGTAGAGGCCTGATGAAATGTTCTCAAAATGTTCAAGTATGGATTTTACACCTTTTTCTTGAAACGTTACATACAAAAGTTCTTTTTCGTTTACATTTGCTGTTTCCAGATGGAATCCATTTAAACGGACGTCCTTGAAACTTAGTAAGTTTCTATTGAAATTCGGAGAGAATAGTGCATCCTTTATTTTTATTTCTGTTCTATTTAGGAGCAACAAAGTTGCGTTTCCAGAACCTTCAATAATATTTGATGGCCCTGAAATTATATTTACATGGCTTTTATATGATATAATACTATGAAAATATCATTTATATTGAAGAATCATATGTGTCGAAGCACTGTCTACTAAGCAATCATGAGAGCGGTCCATCTATAAAAAGATGAATAAGAACATTTACTTTTACGGAACATAATCAAATTTTATTCAAAACAAATTCAGATTATTCAACTAGCTCTTATAACATTTATTGTTCTAAAATAAATACAAATGTAAAAAGTGGCTAATCGAGCAGGTCATCTCTTTCGAAGTCGTCAGCTGTGAACTTGAATGGATCATTTGTGATCACCAGGTTTGTTTCAGATTTCTTTTTCTTGTTTTCTTTATATAGATCATAGAGATGCTGCAGAGTTCTGCACTCTCTAGACCAGTGTCCTTTCATGCCACAGCTATGGCACTGGTCTTCCTATTCCCTTTTTGGGTGGGGGTGCATCATTTCTGTTGTTGTCATTTCTGCGCCAGGTGAACTTCCGCCTCCCTTCATTTATTTGCTGTTGGACTTGGCCTCTGGCCCTTTTGTTTTGTCCCCCATTTTGTGGTCTTCCTTTTCTTTTGTTGTCTTTCTTCTTTTTAGAAGAAGAAAATGCATTGTGAGCTTCTAGAAGGGGGGAAGTGCTAGGGGTGCATGTTGTGAGTGGTGATGAGAAGATCTCTGATTTGTCCAGCCATGAGTAAACATGACAGCAGCTCAGAATACTTGGTGAATTTTCGTTCACGGTATTGCTGCATCAGTATCGTATCCTTTTCGTGGAAAGACGTGTACGTCTTTTCCCGCATGCGATCTTCAGAGACCTTTTCACCACACAACTTCATACGTGAGGTGATACTAAAATGAGCTGAGTTGTACTTAGATATGCACTTAAAGTCCTGCAGTCTCAGGTTCTTCCACTCATATCGTGCCCTTGGAAGTATAACATCTTTCTGATGTTTATATCTTTCCTCAAAGGCAGTCCATAGCTCAAGTAGATCTTCGATCGTAAGGTATTCAGCCTTTAGGGTCTTGTCCACATGGCAACGAATATAAATAATGGCTTGCGCCTTTTCAATATCGGTTGCATTTCCATCTTTTGTCACAGCAGAAATAAGGGACTTAGCCCATAGGTGAAATTTGACATCGAGCTGACAGCTCAAGTAATTTTTCCCTGATGCATTTAGCACTTCAAAATCGACGCTTGCAATTTTTTGCCATTTTATCTAGCAGAGCACAAATTTGCATGAATTAATAATACATCAAACATTCTCATGCAGAGGCAATTTTTAAATGAATAAGTTAATTGCGCGGATCGGCCAGTCTCACATAAATAAAAGTGTCCAAAGTCCATATTACAGTCCATATTACAAAATGAAAGCGAAAAATTACAACTTTGGAAACCTCATGGGTCCCATTTTTAAATTCTTCAGCTTCAAGAGTGGTCTCCGCCTCCATGGAGAGTAGTCATCGGTCTTGAACATTACATAATTTCCTCAATACAATTTCTCTCAAAAAGAAAAGAAAAATACATGAAAAATAAAATGTGGGACTAAAACAGCCGATCCAAAACTACAATTAGCTATCCATGCAAAAATTTGTGCTCATTAAACATTTTCATCACAGACATAACATGCATCATAGATTAATAGAAGTAAACAAAATAATTTAAATACTTAATAATTATTGGACCACTTGGCAACGTTATACACCACTAGGTTAGGTGACTAACGGCAGAGCGGTCGCATGATCTTCTTAATTATTAAGTTAATGCCGCACAACCAAGCATAAGTTTATCTAGAGAATGAGCCTTAAAAGTGATGCAATGCATATACGTATGATCCTAAAAAGAGATATCATAGTGTGCATAATGTTGTGCATTATGGGCTAGTTCAAATAGATTTGAATGATGCCCAAATTACTAGTTATTCAGGAAAAGGAAATAGTTTTCCTTTTTATATACCCCAAATAATCCCCACAAGTCTCCAAAAATCCCCATAAGGTCCCATTTAGTCCCACATTCTAATCAAATTTTCTG